>BLKR01001949.1:0-222163 GCA_011170035.1 Teleogryllus occipitalis
GCCTTTGCCCTTACATTTCCTATACCTACTTCCCTTTGCCCCCTAATGTGTTTATTACTTTGACAGTTTCATTTTATTGTATTTTCGTGAATTATTTGTTTAGTTACTTAACAGTTGACTATGACTTATGACTTATTTTCTTAACTGTTTACTAGCTTAAATTACGAATTAACTTAATTATTGTTAGCTTAATGACTTATGTATTTCTCTCCAGTCTAGGCAACGCTCGTACTAATCAGTGCTGTTTTCCCACTCCCTAATTTCAGTTTCCCTTATGGTCCGAACCACTCCGAGAAATGTTTCTAATTATTTCATGAATTTAGACCTTTTATCACCTAAAATGTTTTGGGCGAGCGTTACGTTCCTATTTTGGAAGTAGTACTTTCCCATTGCCATCCATTTTCCTCTGCATCGGTCGCGAAGCAAATAAAAAGATGTGGATACAATCTTCCCTATCACCGCAAAGCTCACACAGATGCCATTACCACTCGAGGCTTTTAATCTACGTTGCATTCAGAAAACATATTCTTACTAAACATTCGCGGTATCATATACCGTACGTCATCGGTAACGGAAGTTGAAAGGAACTTCACCAGTTAACACTTAAGGATTCATTTACAGCCTGTCGGAAGCGCTGACTTCCCTCTACTTCGCCACTTCCGTCATCGGCATCGGAGCGTACATGACTCCTTGTGACACATTCAGAGGTGTGATATGGACACATTTTGGAAACTATTTCGGAAATGATATTGTTCGTATGAATTCTCTCAATAATCTTCACCAAAATATTACGAGAATTTAAAACCTTTTAATAATTTATTTCCAAAATTAAAAAATATTATGATTCAAGATTTTAGAACTAAAACTAAGAATGATCATATTTCATTTCTTTTAAGCTTGATAGACAATTTTGGTAACTACAAATTGTATTAGAACAGTACGAAAATCAGTATTGTACGATCAGAGACCACACCAAAAGGACTCTTCGAAAAAATATTATAGTGCCAATTTCCCTATTTAAAAGAAGATATTAAAACATAATTTTTTTCAACGAGAGTTCTGTAGATTAAGCGTTTAGAGGTTTCTATAAAAAATAAAAAAGAACTGGAAATGTGTGCATTACAACTAACAAACAACGACCAATATTGCCATACAATAAGTGTAGACAGGATATTTCCTAGTTGATAAAAGTTTAGTTTTGAAACGAAACAAGTGAGAGAATACAGTGTGAAACCTCCAACAAAATAGATATTAACAAGTCAATTGTACATCTGAATTGAAGACGTCTTACTCACATGCATGAATTGCAAAAGTGAGTACGCTGCAAATTAGAGACGAAGAAACCGGGAGCGGTAGCTCAGTGCATCAGCTGGTGTCGCTCTGACCGGGAGGTCCTAGGTTCCAGCTTTGATGGCGGCAGGATTTTCGACACTAGCTTTTCAGCTAGGGCGAATTCAGACGCTGTCTGGAGGAGAGTTCTAGCGGCCGACTGCTCTGATCGGTAGTTTTCCGTGGTTTCTCCGATCAACACCAGGCGAATGCCGGAGCAGTACCCTACCAAACGGGCCACGGGCCGCGCGCGATCTGTCCTTCCTCTTCCTTGTCCTATCCTCTCCCCTTACACACACACTTACACTAACATGCACTACACTACCACATATTCCGGGAGATCGGTCGGGAGCTTAGAGCTTGTTCATCAGTTGACCTCAGTTGATGAACTGAGCTACCGCTACCGGTGCACACACAATGTGACCACAGCAGGAGATGACCGCCATCTTTCCCGCATGGCTGTAACCGGCAGAATGTCGTCGTCCACAGTGTTGGCACGACTTTGGAGCACTGCAACGGGTGTGGTCATATCTGCGTCGGCGGTTCGACACCGTCTGCTGAGGGCTGAAATGATACGCAGACCACTGCTTGGGAATCCGTTTACCAGAAACCCCCAACGCCTCAAGAAATGAGCACGTTAACGTGTTCACTGGTGTGCTGAGTGGCAAAATGTAGTCTTTTCGGACGAGTCCGGCTTCAATTTGTGCTACAGCGATGGCCACGTACGTGTTGTTCAACGCTGCTGTGTTTATCCCAGTCTGCATTAATTCTCACCATAGCAGAAAAACGCTAAGTGTGGTGGTTTGGGGCGCCATTGGCTACAATGTACGATCTCGTCTCACGTATGAGGCGATCCCCACGTCTTGAGGGCAATCTGAACCGCAATCACAATACATAAGGGTGGTTTTAGAGCCCGAGGTACTGCCTCTCCTGCAAGCAGCTCCATATGTCAGCATGACAATGACCAACAGCATGAGGTGAGGAATGCCCAAACTTTCTGCAAAGAACAACGGGTATAACTGCTTCCTTGGCCTGAAAGTTGGCTGACACCCATCGAACATGTCTGCAATATGATCGGTCAGTAACTTATTCGTTCTGGTCATTCTGCAGCCACTGCCGCTAGAAAAAAACCGCGTGGTAGTGTGTTCCCCTGCAGCATCCCCAGGATCTCTTTGTGTAGAGGCTCTGACGGTAGCGCGTGGCGGTTTCACACCGTACTAAATACTCAAGGTAAAAATGCAGGTACAGTTCTCTAATTCTAATCATTTGTAAATAGTGATATTCCTAATTTGTGAAATAAATGTCATTGTAATAGAAGGTCTCCTTTTTGGTGTTACAATTTTCACAAACACGAATGTATATTAAGGGATGAAAACAATCATGTATGCATTATTTACACACTTTTCAGGGAAAATATTGTCAATTATTAGACATTTTTATCTAGCCACAGAACCATAGTGGACAACAGCGCGTCTGTAGGTTGATCATGATCAAATTATGAGGGGAACGAGCTGTAGCTCAAACGGGTGGAAACGGTTCCTGCTGCGTCTTGGAGTTTTAATCTTTTGAGGTTCTGAACGCTACATTAACGTAGATACCACGATAAAGATAAGATCAAATGAGTGTCTGAGGTTATCACAAGGAAGAGACCTCTTGAAATATTTACCTTTGAAGATGCTATAATTATTTTTTCACGATTCACTTGGATGAAGCACAACTCTTTTTAAAAAAATATGGAAAATAGGTTTTAATTGATGTTGAGAAGGGTGTAGCAAGTCTTTTGAATGACTTGAACAGTTCCGTAAGGAAAAATAAGCTGAAATTCAGATGATAAAATGATTTGTACTGGGACGGAATTGAAAGACGAAATAAAAACGGATTGATAATTATTTCATTCATTTACAGTGGTTCTGTAATTAGTTGTCTTTGTATTTGTAAATTAGTATGTATGTACCAAGGATCATTTACTTCGTGTTAGGTTTTATGTATAGTGTTTTATTAATATTTCGTTACATTGTAAAATTATTATATTGAATTTAAATCGGGAGAGGAGGCTCAGGGCATCAAATGATGTCACTGCAGACTCTGACCATGAGGTAATGGGTTCGAGTCCCGACGGTCGCAGGATTTTCGAAACTATCTGGTTAGCAAGGTTGAGATCTGTCGCTGTCTTCAAGAGCTCCCGCTAGCTCTGTTCGGTAGTTTTCCGTGGTTTCTCCGATCAACTCCAGGCGAATACCGGAGCAGTACCCCAACAAACGGGCCAGGGACCGCGCGATCATTCTTTCCTCATGCTTGTCCTATGCTCACCCCTTAATTATACGCACCTATGCTAACACACATGCCGGGAGTTTAGAGCTTAAACACACAGTCAGGAGCTTAGACCTTGTCCCGTCTTGGGCGGTGCCCCGCTGGTTTGAGATACCTGGTTGGGAAAAAACCCGATAGGTGACTGTAGGACAGCGCCGGATCTTATCATCTAGTGGAGGAAGATCGCCGCCACCTTCGGAGAAAACACATGCACTACACTCTCGGGACTAATGAACAGATGGCCAGGACCTAAGCAGATGATGCAATGGAAATCACTAATCAGTCGATTGAATTTGACACAAAATAGGACAAATATTTTCATTGGTAAATCATACACATATTTTTCATTTCTTGGGAGATCTTGAATTTTTGTTTTTCTTGGGGACAGAAATTAAAATCATACTGGCTTTCGGTTTTTTCCCATATATAGTTATAACTAGGGCCGGGTTTTAATGACCTAAAACATCGCCAAAAGTGATCAATAAAATGCTCTTAAATGCTTTTAAAATGCCCTAAAACCAAAGAAAAATGAGGTAAATAATCTTATCATAACCAGTCCGGATGAACAATTCAAGCTGTTGGATAGGTTACAAATGTAATCGAGGCTTCTTCCATTTGTTCGAGTGAACTCAGTTTGTAAAATTTTGGTTAAGATTGTTTTTTATCAGGAAATCTTTGTATTTAGAGTTATCCCGAAATCGGCCGAAGCGACAATGGCGCTTATAATACGTCACAACAGTTACATCACAATGGCTGCCAAAACAATTTCTAAGCAAACAAATCGAAGAAACTAAGTAATTCTGTGAAGAACGTTTGTGGCATCTCGTAAAAATTATTTGAAGCAAGTACTTTTAAAAATGACGTTAAAATCGATGTCATCAGGAAAAATGCATTAAAAATGACGTTAAAAAGATAAAAATTGAGTTATTAGTCAAAATCGAAAAAAAATCCAAATAATGCCCAATAAAAATGGGTCAATTCCTTTTGTCATAACATGAAATAAATTTCCAAACTAAACAGTATTGTTCTAAAGTAAAAAATTACATTTCATTAAAATACGCCCCCTAGTTATAACTACTTTAATTATGTATCCAAAGAATATTACCATAACATGCCTTTCACAAATCTATTTTTCTGTGCTCTGTGTGGGTGATGCCGTGCCGCCGTGTCAAAGACTGTGATTTATGACGCGGCGTCACTAAGAGAGCCAAGAGCACTCCGATGCCGCGGAAGCACACGAGTTCATCTTTCTTGGTTGTCTATTTAGATAGGAGTCAAGTTCAATGAACTTTGAAATTTTTTTAGTGTAATAGTGTGTTATCAATGCTATCAACATTATTTTTATATCAATGCATCTTGAATTGCAGAATTAGGTATTTAAGTTATCTTTCTTGCTGAGTTGAATGTCTGATAACAAAAGAATTAAATTGTAAGTTGTGATTCGTGGGAAATTTAAAATAAACTGGAGCATGGAAAACAAAAGTTGAAAAACGTCTGTACTTCGTAATAACAATATAAACTAATTTTTAATAGAACGCAGTGGACCTGTGATTGAGTATGGTTAGGGCATCTCGACAAACCTATGAAGAAACTTTATATTTTAAAAAATAAGGGTTTTTAGAGTAGAAGCAATTTGAGTTTTCTAGTAAAACAAATTTAGTGATTTCTGCTATGAATTAAGGATAAAAAGCCGCAGATATTTTAGTTTGCTATTTTTACTAGTTTTATAGAAAAAAATAAAAATCTGTATAAAACCGTAAATTTAATAGAAGGAATGTTTATCTCCCATTATTAGTTTATTATTTTGTTCTACGAGTTGCCTTTGGTCATAGTTTTGTCACAAGGTGCACGAAAGTATGTAGAAGTAACGTTATAGTAACAAACTTTATGACAGTCAACATGTACATAACGTAACGTAAAAGGACGAATCTAATGATATACATATTTTAATGTGCCAGATAAGCATAGGTGAGTAATTTTGATTTTTTTGCGACTCGTGTTCAGTGCGTTACAATATTACCAACGCTCTCACTGCAAGCACGTGCTCGGCGCGTTACAGTATCTATTAAATACGAGGCGCAAAAATCAAAAGTACTCAAGAAAATGTTTATCTAACATATGACAATTGTATATCATTGGATTTGTCTTTTTACGCTCGTCATGATAGACTAAAAATATGTATAGTTCCACTAACAAAATTAAATCTACCTCAATATCTCGAAAAATACAAACGATAAAATATAAATGAATATATTAATTAGCCCCATTTTCTCATGAAACGACATTGGAATAACTTCAAGCGTTCAAAAACTGCAGGAGGAGCTAAAGTTACGTAACTCAACCTGTATTACAATTATTAATTTAAAACTTAAGGTTTTGATATTTATAGTTTTTGTGTTTATCGAGGAGTAATCAAACGTATTTTCTAAAGGCAAATGTATTTATATTGTTTATTATTGTCATTATTTATGTTCAATGTTAGGAAACAAGCTTGTTTATAATGCTCAAATTTGAACGTCCTAAACGAAACAAATTTCAGGAATTCGGAGACAAAACGGTGTTTGAAAGAAATCTCGCCAATGCATTTCTATGCACTCGATTCCACTGATAACATTCGTAACGAGACACTTCAGTTGATAAGCGTTGGATCGTGACGCGCAGAGAACAGAAACGATCTCGTCAGCTGTTCTCCGGAAGGGCATTGACCTCGGAGTGGACCCGAGCTTTGAAGCTGAGGAATTTTGTGAACGGCGTAGAACGAAGTCTCCATCACATGATCAATTGTTTTCAAGCTCTCCCTCAGCAACTCTTGTGAAATGATCAGAAGATAACTTTCGACACCCAAACATCAGGGTTGCTTCATTGTCTTGCTAGAAACATAATACGACGCTTGGATTAAGTATTTGAATGTTCACCGTGCGGAAGTGTCTTAGCAATTTGCTACAAAAGGGACAAAATTAATCAAATGTGTCTGCTCTAGTGGCATAAGAGCAGGAAGCAGAGACCCCAAGTGCTCTTTATTCTTTAAGGCTGTGGAGTCGGAAGCCGTATAAGGCATAGTGAAATGTTTTCACCATGTCGGTTTTTTGATTGATTGCTTTTTTCGTGTTTCCGGGCGCGTCAACTGCTTTGGTCATTAGTTCCGTTAGTGTAGTGCATGTTTTTTTCTCGGGAGATGGCGGTGATCTTCCCCCGCTGGATGGCGAGATCTGGCGCCAACCTACCGTCGGCTAGTGGGGTTTTCCCCTGACCAGGACTCTCCCACCAACGGGGCACCGCCCAAGCCGGGACAAGCTCTAAGCTCCCGACCGGCCTCTCGGAATATGTGGTAGTGTAGTGCATGTTAGGGTAAGTGTGTGTGTAAGGGGAGAGGATAGGACAAGAAAGAGGAAGGACAGATCGCGCGCGGTCCATGGCCCGTTTGGTAGGGTACTGCTCCGGCATTCGCCTGGTGAAGATCGGAGAAACCACGGAAAACTACCGATCAGAGCAGGCGTCCGCTGGAATTCTCCTCCAGACAGCGGCTGAATTCGACCTAGCTGAAAAGATAGTGTCGAAAATCCTGCCGCCGTGGGGAGTGTTACCTAGGACCTCCCGGTCAGAGGCGCTGCAGTGACATCAGTTCATGCACTGAGCTACCGCTCCCGGTGCCAAGTGGGTGTAAACCTTTTCAGATCCCCATCTATCTAATCCCCAACGCCCATTTCATTAACGCCATCCCAGCAAAATGTTGAAAAGAAATTCGGAAGGCATTTCGGACACTGCGGAGTCGAGAAGTTCTGGAGGTGGGTGGCCATGTCATACGTTTCTGTCATGACAATCCTTCCCCCACCCGGCTCATAACAATTGGGATGGACCTATGGACTGCCTTAGAGCCTTAAAGCAAGCATGTCAAGGTCGCGAGCAAGGTAACACGCTGATGGGCCGTGCGTCCAGAGAAATTGGCGCGAGATTTAAAATAAGGGTTTGTACAAATTCTTACGAAGTGGCTATGTTACTGGATACCTTGCCCGTAACAGTCTTTGGGAGAAGTTACTTGACAGTTATTGTCACGAACTGAGCTTTTTTAGTTTCCATTTTATCTCTAAGGCAAATAAATAATTAGTCCTGGTTAGGGGGAAACCCCACTAGCCGACGGTAGGTCGGCGCCGGATCTCGCCATCCAGCGGGGGAAGATCACCGCCATCTCCCGAGAAAAAACAAACATACAGTACACTAACGGGACTAATGATCGAAGCAGTTGACGTGCCACACATTGAAACACGAAGAAATCAATCAATCAATCAACCAAATAAATAATTTATTAAAATGAAATTACACATCAGTCCGATTTCAAATGATCAATTGAGAGTAAAATTTAAAAAAATTGAATCAAAATTATCTTGATTTTGTAATCCTGTTTACTTAAGGCATGAACTTTTTACATTCAGGTTAGAAAGTTTTACAGACCATATTCTTATCCGTTAAAAAGCACTGTCCGACCGAAAGCTAATATTGTTAACTTATAGAGACTTGTTAATTTTTTTCACATGTTTGCTAAATTCAATTACTGAATGATTTAATAACACAACACAAACCGACAAAAAGGAAGAATTCGCCACTCAAATATATTCCTGTCACAGATGTTAATAGAAGGGAGAATTTAGTAAGAAAGTAAGCCTCAAAGAGTTGCAATTAGTGAAGAATATAAACATAATACAATTCTCGGTTATTTGATGGAAAAATCTGGCAAACATATTTTCGTTGAAGCCACTATTCACCGTCTCGCGCCGTTTCAACTTGCGCATGTACACCCCTTCCTGGATTTTAAGAGGAAATGAGAGCGGAGTCAGGGGAAGTTGCCCGTGCCCGTAGGAGCGCCGGGTTCCCCAAGTGGGCAAGTAGCTCGTGCGGGCACGGTTTGATGTGCCTGCTTTAAAGGAATAGAAAAATAACTGAGATAATCTTCGGGCTTGCTCAGATAACCGGGTTGCCGGAATGATTGTCATCAACCACTCCAGCAATGTTGATTCGAAGGTGTTTCGAAGGTTGTGGAGTTGGATTGATTGATTGATTTATTCGTGTTTCCGGGCGCGTCAACTGTTTCGGTCGTTAGTCCCGTTAGTGTAGTGCATGTTTTTTATCGGGGGATGGTGGTGACCTTCCCCCGCTGGATGGCGAGATCCGGCACTGACCTACCGTCGGCTAGTGGGGTTTCCCCCTAACTAGGACTCTCCCACCAGCAGGGCACCGCCCCAGTCGGGACAAGCTCTAAGTTCCCGACCGGTCTCTCGGAATATGTGGTAGTGTAGTGCATGTTAGTGTGTGTGTGTATATGTGTAAGGGGAGAGGATAGGACAAGGAAGAGGAAGGACAGATCGCGCGCGGTCCGTGGCTCGTTTGTTAGGGCACTGCTCCGGCATTCGCCTGGTGTTGATCGGTGAAACCACGGAAAACTACCGATCAGAGCAGCCGGCCGCTAGAATTCTCCTCCAGACAGCGACTGAATTCGACCTAGCTGAAAAGCTAGTGTCGAAAATCCTGCCGCTGTCAGGACTCGAACCTAGGATCTCCCGGTCAGAGGCGCTGCAGTGACATCAGTTGATGCATTGTGGAGTTCGAAGGTCCTGTGTGTACAAAATAATTATCGAAAGAACAGCATTACAATAATCGTATACTTGAAAAGAAGCATCTAGCTTTATATATTGCAGACATTTATTGTTCTCGAATCACATGAAATATACGTCAAGCAGTAATTTTTGTTAAATCTTCAGTTCCTGCTATAAAAAATAAGGGCTCTCAAAATTGACGCCTGGGATATTGTCTTAAGTTGTAATGTTACAGAGATATCTACAAAAAATTTCAATATTGTTTGGTAAGTTTTCTAAATTTTAAAAAATATTTGCCTAATTTCCAATTACAAAATCGGCTCTTAAAACGAATCTAAGGAAATGTAATATACTCTGTTACCGAGTTTGGAAGAGAAAGGGCTTAGTAATATAATTTTCGATGTGTTATAATTTTCTATACTAGAAATAGTATTAAAGTTTGAACAAACATTTTTGTAGTTTATATTTTAGAAACGGTTAAAATGAAACGCTTTGTTCTAATGTTGTGTTGTTACTAAATGATATTGAAAGAAAAAAGAAAGAAACAATCATTTCACTTGAATAAATAATGGATAGAAGGTATTTGCATTTTTTATCAATGAATGTCTCATTCTCATATAAATTCGTGTGATAATATATTGGAGTTTTCCGACCCTAAATTATATCGGTCATTTCAGGTAAACAACTTAAGGTCAATGGACTCTTAGTGATAAGTCACATAATTACGTTCGATAACTATAATCAGATCAAATCAATATGCATTTTTTCCAGTGTGAGATAATACAAACGTGGGTATCAGATTGGTAATCTACTAAGGTCATTTACCTTCAGGTGATCGGAGATCATTTACAACACAATGAATCAGCGCTTCTTAGGTTCATCAACCGCATTCATAAACAAATGATGTATTTTGATATCTTACACGTACGTAGTTTTGAGAGGTTTTAGCATGATAGGAAGCGTTTCCTGCCTGGAGGAGAACTAACACACTTTTTTCTTTTTAAATTGCTTAATAATTTCTGTTCAATTGTATAAAAAAGCATGCAAAATTTTCTCTTGAATGAGTCTTTGTAACCATGATTATTAGACATGCTTTTTCGAGTTTTTAAAACTGCATTTCTTAATGAATAAATTACAGTCTCTTTTCTTCTCTTACATTGCCGCTGCGAAAATATGATGTCGTGATGACATACGTTATATAATTGACAGAATGTTAATAATATCCATGCAGTTTAAACGCAAAATTGATAGTTAATATGGAATTTGAGGAAATGTTTTTTCTCTTTCATTAATTAAAAGAATTCGTAAATATAGCAAACCTTGTGATAATCCTGGTTTTCTTGCAGTGAACAAATCAATTACGTGAAATCGATAATACCCTTTACAAATGAATCGAAATGTCATACTCACTTAAAGGAAGTACTTTAAAAAGTGAATTACCTGTTGGTTAAAGAATGAGGGAGTAGTCCTACGAATGAATGAATCCTCAGTTATTATGTACACATCAACAACTACGAGTGAAGTCACTCAGAACAAAATCAAAATTCACGATGAAAATATATAAAATTAAACTTGTGTATGGCCGTACTATTTGTTCATAAAATTATACAATTCAAAATAATTAAAGCTGAAATGCCAAATGAAATATTTTCACGCTCTTTCTAATCATTACCTGACGTGTTGTTGTGTACTATGAACCTGTTTCCTGTGACATTAATCTGTGCTGTTAACAATGGCCACTCGAACCTTAATAGTATATGAGGTTATTGACCGCGAGGGATGTAAAGAAGATAATGGACATGCCCGCTACTCATATGAACATAAAAGTGAGGCGAACTACCAATACTATTTTTAGAGAGAGAGAGAGAGAGAAGAGAGGAGAGTGACAGAGAAGGTAGATGGGAGGGGAGAGAGACAGAGAAGGTAGATGGGAGGGGAGAGAGACAGAAAAGAGAGAGGCAACGAGAAACAGAGAGAGTCAGAGACAGAAAGAGCTAGAGAGAGAGACGGGGAGAGACGTAGAGGAAGAGGGAAAGAGGAAGTGGAAAGAGAGACAGAGTAAAGGAGGGAGAGGAGAGTGAAACCGACAAAGAAGAGCGACAGAGGGGAACGGAGAGGGAGAGGAAAGAGGAAGGGGAAAGAGAGAGAGAGAGGGAAGTCGCGAGGGGAGAATGCGAAAGAGATACAAAGAGACAGAGAGAGACCGAGATAGGAAGAGACAGAGGTAGAAAGAGACAGAGAGAAATGGAGAGAGAAAGAAGAAGAGAAGAGAGAGAGAGAGGGAAGTCGCGAGGGGAGAGTGAGACAGTGAGAGAAGAGAGAGAAGAGAGAGAGAGAAGAGAGAGACAAAGAGAGACAGAAAGAGACAGAGGTAGAAAAGGACAGAGAGAGACGCAGAGTGAGTGGGAAAGGAGAGAGAGACAGAGAGAGAGGTAAGTCGCGAGGGGAGAGTGAGACAGAGAGAGGAGAGAGACAAAGAGAAACAGAGAGACAGAAGAGAGAGACAGAAAGAGACAGGGAGAGGCGTAGAGAGTGAGGGAAAGAGGAAAGGGAGAGAGAGACAGAGAGAGAGGGAGGTCGGCAGGGGAGACAGAGAGAGACAAAGAGAAACAGACAGACAGAAAGGGACAGGGAAAAGGGTGGAGAAACGTACAGGAATAGGGAAAGAGGAAAGGGAGAGAGAGAGACGGAGGGAGGATAGAGTGAAACAGATAGAGAAGAGAAAGAGAGAGAGAGGGAAACAGAAAGGAGAGAGATAGAGGGGGAAGTCGGGATAGGAGAGAGACAGAGAGAGACGAGAGGAAGAAAGAGAGAATGTACGCTTCACTAGCAGTAGTTGCGGCCAGAGCGCGTGGCTGCGAATGGTCTCTATCTCCAACCGTCCTGCCGGCGTCCGGTCCTCGTGACCCTGGAGCTGCCACGCGCGCCGGCCCAGGCGCCGGCGCGGGCGCTCGCTGACCACGTGGACACGGGAATCCCGGTCGCAGCGCCTTCCCCCACCCGCGGGGGAACGCCCCCGCGCGCACGGCGCCCAGCGCCGACCCCGGGGGGGGGGGCGTTGCCTCTCCTCGCCCAGGTGGACGGTCTCGGCGAGGGTCAACCTATACCACCAACAAAAACGTGTTGACTCGACGGAGGGACCGGGAACGGTGGCTCGGTGTATCAACTGATGTCCCTGCAGCGCCTCTGACCGGGAGGTCCTAGGTTCCCACTCCCCACGGCGGTAGGATTTTCGACACCAGCTTTCCTAGGTTGAATTCAGTCGCTGTTTGGAGGAGAATTCAAGCGGCCGGCTGCTCTGATCGGTAGTTTTCGCTGGTTTCTCCGATCAACACCAGGAGAATGCCGGAGCAGTACCCTACCAAACGGGCCACGGACCGCGCGCGATCTGTCCTTTCTCTTCCTTCTCCTATCCTCTCCCCTTACACACACACACACTTAAACTCACATGCACTTCACTATCACACGTACCGGGAGGCTGGTCGGGGACTTAGAACTTGTCCTGGCGGGGGCGGTGCCCCGCTGGTGGGAGATACCGGTTCAGGAAAAACCCATTAGCCGACGGTAGGTCGACGCCGGATCTCGCCATCCAGCGGGGGGAAACAAGCGCTCACCAAAACTGGCACTACACTTACGGGTCTATTGGCCATAGTATTTGACGTGGCCAGAATCCCTAACAATCAATCAAGCAATCGACAGAGGGCAGGATGACGCTCGCCTAATAACCCTTGCTACTATACGCCTGCCCAAACTGGTTAAATGCAGCCAAAACCAACCAAAGGAAACCTCAAATAATATAAAATCAATTTCTCAGAATCATTTCAAACGCTCCCAGGTATGTCACAAAAAAGTTACTTAATGAATTCGACCTACAGACTATAGACCATCACACCACCTATCTAGTTACCAACTTCTCAAACATATCCCAATTCACTATCAGTTCACCGACTCGTCAAAAGCCCATCACATAGATCCAGAATACAAAATAAGTTTCCATTTCATATTTTCCTTAAAAAAGTCTCCGAAGTAGATCCCGACTAGAGTAGCTCCAAGGGTAATCTCAACCTTTGTATTAGTTTTAAGTTTTAATTTCAGTTAGCTAGAAGCCATTCAATATATGCAGAGTTAATTTAAACTGTGCTATGTATTCTCCATCTCTGTAAACAAATGAAAAAAAAAAACGACGCTCGCTATTCAACTTTTCTGTTCAAAACTGAAGAAAATTTAATGTTCCAAACTGGATCGTGAATAATTAAATTAATTATATTCTGTTTTTTCGAATTATGTTATTAAAAAATATAAAGTTATCTCTTATATGTATAATCCAATTCGCAAAATTATTTTTAAAACTATATGTCGGTAACCAGTTACGTGAAGTCGCAGGCTTCCGCGGCCGGAGTCATGTGAATGAACTTGGGTGTCCGAGTGACGCCGCGTCGAAGGCTGTGTTGCCAACGTTTCGACCATTTTTTCGTGGTCTTCCTCAGGGCTGGTCTGCCAACTGAATCCAATATTTCAAACGTGTTAAACGTCCTACCTTACTTAAAAATTAATTGCGTTTCTATTTACGATGTTTTTCCACGAGTACATCGTAGTTCTTAATAATATTATTTTAATTATATGTGACCATTCAAATATTCGACGTACGAATTCGCCGCCGCCGCCGCTGACGACACCAGCTTCTCCAGCATGAGGGGTGTAGAGGAGGTAGGGGGGTCTCCCTACCGTCTGTTGTGACGTCACGGGGGCAGGAGGGAGGCGAGAGACTTTTGTCGTTCATCAGACATCGTGGAGTGAGGTTATCTTGAGAAAAGAGGTATTTGTACTGTACATTTTGTTTATTCATTAAAGATTGTGCTCAGTGCTTCTGTCGATAGAATGTACTGTGTTGGAAAGACACAGCTTCTGTTAAATTGAAACTATAAATATTCAATAGAAATGTTTAAAGAAGACAGTGTAAGAAGCTTATGTCAGTGCTGATGTAATAGTCACTACAATAGAGGCTATTGTTTATTTTTGGTAAGCAGATGCTGGCGCTTACAAACCGAATTGGCTTGTGCAATGACACGTAGACCAGGTGATCTGCAACTAAGTGTGCCCAGCCTTCCCAATTTGAAAGCTCGGGGTAGGGCAGTCTTGTTGGACGAATCGTGGTACGAACCATTTTCTTCAGAGCAAAACAAGGTTATTACAGAATGTTATTATATATATTATGTTACTTTAATGTATTGAAAATTATGCATTGATTAAAATTAAGAATGTTATGTTATGAGACATTCATATTTATGCTTCATCTTTGCTTGAATCATTCTCTTAAAGTGTACAATACTCGATGACTTGTCATGTTGTACTGATAATGTAGAAGCTTTAGTATGATATAAGAGTCAGAATGTGTTACATTTCTTTATTTATTTCAACACAACATTTAAACACTTAAGGGAGGAAAACATTTAAACACTGATTTTAAGAATGGGTTCATGTTGATCTCTGAGGTGATAACATGTGTTTGTCATTTGTAGTTTATTTTCTGTTTTGTCTGTATGCAAATTTTTTAAATGTCTTTGTGGTGTTGACACGGAAACTGAACAGTGTTCTGAAGAGACAATCACTTGCTTCATTTTTTGTCCTCAAGGTGAGATGTACTTTAAGGGTCATTTAAAAGAAAAATAACCTGCAATGAATGCTGCACTTAAAGAAATTAATAATTCAATTTGTGTTTTTAATGCTTAAGCACCAGTTTGATTGTGCAATAACGAATGTGATAATATTGATTAAACATTACATTACTGTCATGTCATTCTTTACTTTTTGAAGTCTGATTAGTGCTAATGTTCAATTCTTGCTTTAGACATAAGAAAAGTAGTAAATGAATAAAATGATTGTCTCCAGAACAAAACAAAGTTTTGTTTATATTTGAGGAAAACTTGTTTTTTCTTGGGTTATTTTTTTAATAGTGTACAATAGTTTGTTGTTTTTTGTTATGGGTGTTTATGGAATGACATTCTGTGTCTTGATAAATGCTCAAGGAAACGTCCAATTATAAATGTTCTGTGACAACGACTTTGTGTTATTTTTTTTTTTACAAAATCTTCAAAAGGGAAAGCCCCGAATCCATGAACATTTCACACCCAGCCTGAGTAAAAGGTCACAACGTTGTTTGATTTTCCGCTTTGGAACGTTGAACCGTCTCGGGCCTTGTACCTTACATCCTGTCCAGGTCAAGACGTACGGAGAATGAGATGGCTGTGCTGCACTGTAACCTTGGGGGTGTTCACTTCTCGACATGGAGCGTGCGGCAAACATCCGCAATGTCACAGGAGCAATGATCCAGGAGGAGATGCAAAAAGTGTACTTCGAGTGTGGGAGGAAGAATTTCAATCCTTCCTCCCCCCCCGCTCTGAAAAAGATTTTAAAAAAATCCGTTGTTTGAAATAATAATTATCTTACAAGTGGCTGAAGCAGACCATCATTTGCAAGTCGTATAGTTGATTATATCTATTAACGAGACAAGAATAATCTTACAGCTACGTATAATTTTAAATGCTCGATCTTTTTAACATTTTGACTTATTTTCTAACTGTATGCCTATGTAGATATTATTAATGACTGTGGGTATATTGAGAATTGACATTGGCAGTACCGTTTATTGTATAGCACTTAGTAATACACGCTTTTATCGAGGAAGAAGGAAGCTGTATTATACTGGATATAATAATGCCCCATTCAATCTATTGCAAACACGTAAATAAATTGAATGTAAAGGCGATCGAATTAAATCAATAAGTGAATTCATAATGAAAATATCCCGTTGAGTGTGACACGATCAATATATGGCAATTGTTTAATCCGTTGAGTATAACCACAAAAACAAAAAAGCTTTGGAAGGAAGGGCATGGAACCGAGTTTAGCACTGCGATGATTTCGGCAGAGTACTGCTCCTCCTGTTTCTCAATCAATCAATGATACCTTATTTTATGTGGTGACGCCCAGGACATCAGGCTGACCTCCCTATCCTACCTCTTCCGGCTGACCAAACAAATTTCATTACGCTCCCATCACCAACTTGCAGAGAAAGAAGGTATAACTTAGGAGACCAAACAGGTGGTTAGATTTTAGCTCTGAGGCTTCTTTTAGGCTTGAGGATCTTTTACGTGTAATAAATCTACAACATGGGACAGCCGACTTTAAGCTGGTTGGTTGGTTGGTTAGTGATTCCGAGCGCGTCAACAGCTTAGGTCATTATTCCCGTTAGTGTAGTGCATGCTTTTCCTCGGGAGATGGCGGTGATCTTCCCCCGCTGGATGGCGAGATCCGGCGCCGACCTACCGTCGGCTAGCGGGGTTTTCCTCTAACCAGGACTCTCCCATCAGCAGGGCAACGCCCCAGCCGGGAGAAGCTCTAAGCTCCCGACCGGTCTCCTTGAATATGTGGTAGCGTACTGCATGCTAGTGTAAGGAGAGAGGCTAGGACAAGGAAGATGAAGGAAAGATCGCGCGCGTTTGTTAGGGTACTGCTCCGGCATTCGCCTGGTGTTGATCGGAGAAACCACGGAAAACTACCGATCAGAACAGCCGGCCGCTAGAACTCTCCTCCAGACGGCGACTGAATTCGACCTAGCTGAAAAGCTAGTGTCTAAAATCCTGCCGCCGTGGGGAGTGGGAACCTAGGACCTCCCGGTCAGAGGCGCTGCAGCGACATCAGTTGATGCACTGAGCTACCGCACCCGGTAGCCGGCTTTACTTCCCTTTTGAAACCTCCGATCTCGCCTGGACGAGGCGAGTGCACTTGCAGTGCGCTTCCCGGCTTTTCCTCAATCACTCGCTGCTGACGGCGCTAGTTGCGCGTCGTCATCGCCCTTGGGCTGGTGACATTTCCGTGGGCGTGGGAGGTGGCGGCCACCGGCCCAGTGGCCCCGGGGGACGGGCGAGGCGACGGCCGCACGATGGCCCCTGCTGGCCTTGCAGACGCCCGGGCACACCGCCTGCACACACAGCCGAGTGCCACGCTGACGTGGGTGGCTGGTAGAATAAGGTGCTTGCAGCATGACGGAACTCTGGACCCCCACTCAACAAACACTCGACTTTTACCAAGAAATGACAGACGCTATTGTATAAATATATGGGAGAGTTTGTGCACGCCATAGAGGACAGCGCAACCGATCTTCTGTGCATGTGCAGATGCTCAAAACTGATGCGAAACTTGAATTGCGCATGCGCAGAAGATCGAAAGTGTTTTACCATTCGAGGTTGCACAAAGTCTCTATTTACTTGCATTTACTTACACTTGTGTGCGGTATAGGGAATCGTCGACCCTAACACCTCGCAAAAACGGCAAAGTGTCCAAAATAAAGGCCAAAAGAAAGAAAATTAAGTGAAATGCACCGCTGATGTAAGTGGCAGGTAGAATAAGGTGCTTGCAGCATGTCCGAACTCTGAACCCCCACTCCACAAACACTCGACTCTTACTAAGAAATGACAGACGCTGTTGTTTAAATATATTTACTTGCATTTACTTACACTTGTCCGGAATAGGGAATCGTTGACTCTAACACCACGCAAAAACTGCAAATTGTCCAAAATAAAGGCCAAAAGAAAGACAATTAAGTGAAGTGCACCGCTGACGTAAATGGCCGGTAGAATAAGGTGCTTGCAGCATGTCCGAACTCTGAACCCCCACTCCACAAACACTCGACTCTTACTAAGAAATGACAGACGCTATTATTTAAATATATTTACTTGCATTCACTTACACTTGTCCGGAATAGGGAATCGTCGAACCTAACATCACGCTAAAATTACAAATTGTCCAAAATAAAGGTCAAAAGAAAGACAATTAAATGAAGTGCACCGCTGATGTAAATGGCCGGTAGAATAAGGTGAAGGCCATAAAATGAAGGCCATAAGAAAGACAAAGAGCCATATTTCAAAATCTATCTTAATGTAACAGAAGCCACAAAGTAAAATGTGTGTAAAGAAAGAGCGGTACAACAAACTAAACAACTTCAACCACTTAAAAACGAATTAAATAATATTTTATTAAAATCACAATTATATTTTTCCAGTCATTCAAAATGTGAAACATCTCTTCAGTTGATGATTGTGAAGGAAGTTAATAATTTCTTTCACACCAGAATAACTACCAACGTATCCATACTCTATACCCATTTTTCATTACTTTTAGTGTGAAATTGCTAATAGGGACAACTATTTATCCACGAGAAGTTTAATCGAAACTATGGAACGGCTTTTAATACTAATAGAGTTTATTTTCACATAGTACACAATATACAGATTCACAGAGTAAAAATATTTTACTAATGAAAGAAAAAACATGTCTACCTAGAGTATATTATAATGAAAGAAACATTTGATAATTTCTTACTGATTGACAGTTGAGATTGCCTCAAGTCTTCTACCAATGGATTTTCAGCACATAAGTAAAATAGAGTAATTCCGGAGACCGCAGATGGGATTGGAAGTCAGGAACCTCTGGTTCAAATCCGAAGAGGTGGCAAGACTATCTTCGACATAACTGTATTGTTGCTAGTTTTCGAAGAGGCACTACTGAGGGAACCTAACATTACAAATTAAATTGACCTCCTTTTGCTTTGAAAGAGTTCAACCAAACAACGATCTCTATTTTTTTTATCTGTAACCTGCATCTTCCGTAGATGAGCAAATATATGATGTGACTTTGTTTAGAATTGTCAATGGGTATAATTTCTCCTATCATTTAGCCAATGTTGTTGTTGTTCTTCTTCTTTTTCTTCTTCTTCTTCTTCTTCTTCTTCTTCTTCTTCTTCTTACCACAAGAGTGACGTGATACATATAATTTTTCACCCTTTGAGACTTTATTGATTCTGATATTCGATCTATAAGAAAAAATATTTTATTTATGTTAAGCCGCAGGAAAACAATTACAATTGAACTAGTATATAAAAATTAAATAGGTCGGTTACTGAACCGAAAAGAGATGAAAGAGTATTGATAACAAGTGTGTGGCTTCAGATCGGAAATACCTATGACGAACAGAACGAGTTCTAGAGTACACAGATGTCACTGATAACGATAACGCCAGTCTTCATATGTGACCTATTGCTTTTCATATTTTTCTTTTGATTTTCTGGAAGTGATATCTATATACGAAGATTATTATTCTATTAGTTGAATGTGGTCTCGCCGACGCTGTAAACTGTTTTAAAAGTATTTCCACGAGTTGAAAATTTCTTTCGTGCCTAGCTTTGTTCAAATATGTTCTTACGGTATCTGGCATTGGACTTACATAGGAATCGTAGTAGCTGTTAATGTTATACATCCGTACAAAATTTCCCAACAGACAATGGCCTTGTACATTACCTCCGTATGAACTGGTAATATTGCAATTTAAAAATTGTAATGGCCGTAAAAAGTACTCGTAGAAATGTATAATGCGAATAGTTAGAATTTAGCACAGCTACATTTTTACGTTTCTTTTCTAATATGATCATAAATGATCTTCTGCGTTATTCTCTATTCCTAGTATAGGATCATTGTCATTAGTTCGGAAAATTCTGACGCAAGAGCTCCTACAACTACATTCGATTCCTCTGAGATGCTTAACACATCCACATTTTTGTCGTCTAATTTTTTAAAGATTTTAAATCTTCACAAACTCAGTCTAATTTGTGTTCTCAAGTCGAATATATTTATGCTTTAAAAGGTTACAATTTTTTTGTTTATGTGAATAATTTTTAAATCACATTAAATTGAAAATTTAGCTTTGCACTCTTCCGAAGTGTATTTTCTCTAGTATTAAAATTTACATTTCAGATTTTAAATTAATGATTAAAAATTACATTTCTGATTTTAAGAATATTTACTTCATATTTTTCAAATTCAGTGTCACATGGCAATTTCAAAATTTATTATAAAAAATACCCGTGAATTACTTCGAATCTTACAAATTCTCCCGCCCGATTTTCATTTCATATGGTTAATTTGAAAACAATCAGGATGCCAACCTCATGGAAGAAAATTATGGTGGACTGAAAACACGGCACTGGAGTTTAATCAACGACACCTATTTAGGTGGTATTCGTTTAATTCTGCATCTACCCACTACGATCGCAGCGCTAAAACACTCAAGGGCACGTTTTTGGAAATTTCTTCGTATCTTCTGGTGGGATGCGAAAACAAATTCTCAGTTCTGTATCAGGAGACCGAGACGCGTGGTAAGTCTTCATATGTCTCGATTGGTCCACGGGAACTAGTCGAGCCATGAGTACGGAGCCACCAATTTGCACACATGTGCAACCGCATATTATCGTTTGCCTACATTATTCAGCCATCAATCATACTGTGTCGTACGGCTTGTTAACAAGTATGTGAAAAATTAAAATGTAATTTCCATGATCTGATATGCACGTATATTTAAGTATTTAGAGATACTTGAACAATAATAAGCTGATTGTAAGATATTTCCTTGAATAAAGGCTTTTGATTGGAATGTAGACCATCTTCGAGCAAGCTTATTTCAATTTCCCTTCTGACTTTTGTGTCTACAGAATAAAATAGTAAATACAATTTGTTCATATGCTTTCCTAAAGTTTTAAGATGATAATTTAAATTCTATAGACAGAAAACGTTTTCTTTATTTTTAACTCTGATCCACCTTACGAGGTATCTCCCATCAGTGAGATACCACCCCATCCGGGACAAATTCTAAGTCCCCGACCGGTCTTCCGGCATGTGTGAAATTGTAGTGCATGTTAGTGTAAGTGTGTGTGTGTGTGTGTAGGGGGTGAGGATACGACAAGGAAGAGGAACGACAGATCGCGTGCGGTCCGCGACCCGTTTGGTAGAGTACTGCTCCGGCATTTGCTTGGTGTTGATCGGAGAAACCATGGAAAACTACCAATCAGAGAAGCCGGCCTCTAGAATTCTCGTCCAGACAGCGACTGAATTCGACCTAGCTGAACATCTAGTGTCGAAAATCCTGCATCCATCGGGACTCGAACCGACTTGCCGGACAGAGGCACTGCAGTGACATCAGTTGATGCCCTGAGCCACCTCTTGCAGTGCCACCGTCGGGACTCGAACCTTAGGACCTCCCGGCCACAGGCTCTGCAGTTGAAACCCTGAGCCATCACAGCCTGTGCGAAGCGAGGTGCGACGGGGAGACACAGTGCGAGACATCATCCGGCCAATCAGCAGTCAGGAGAGAAACCAAATAAAAACCCCGTGCGCAGGCCATCTTCGCGCAATACTACGCCCTGAAGAAGGTCCCAGAATGGCGACCGAATCGTCGGCACCTGTGCCCTGGACGCGGCGCCTCCCGGATAGCCAAGCAAGTTCTAATTCCGGCCGCGGAAGCCTACGCTCTCACAAAGCGAGAAGATAGGTGTCGGGGCGCAGCGAGCTGAGCGGCGCCCAGTGACCCAGTGCTGCGGCGCCGCGGGGCGTCGCCCTCGCCCTCCCCCGCTGTCGGCCTTGCAGCGCGGCGGCAGGTGGGGCGGAGTCAACGGCCTGCGCGACGCGGAGCGGCGTGGCGTGCGACACCTGGACCCGCTCGCGCTTGCGTCACCGCGCCTCCCGACCGCGGACGGGAAAGTGACGCGCCGCCGCCACGTGCGCTCCCACGTGGCTCAGCTCCACGGTAATCACCGTTTTGGATGGATTCATTGATTTTTTTGCGTGTTTCCGGGCGCGTCAACGGTTTTGGTCACTGTTCCCGTAAGTGTAGTGCATGTTTTTCTCTCTCGGGAGATGGCTGTGATCTTCCCCCGCTGGATGGCGAGTTCCGGCGCCGACCTACCGTCCGCTAGTGGGGATTCCCCATAACCAGGGGATTCTCCCACTAGCGGGGCACCGCCCCAGCCGGGACAAGCTCTAAGCTCCCGACCGGTCTCCCGGAATATGTGGTAGGGTAGTGCATGTTAGTGTAAGTGTGTGTGTGCAAGGAGAGGATAGGACAAGGAAGAGGAAGGACAGATCGCGCGCGGTCCGTGGCCCGTTTGTTAGGGTACTGCTCCGGCATTCGCCTGGTGTTGATCGGAGAAACCACGGAAACTACCGATCAGAGCAGCCAGCTGCTAGAATTCTCCTCCAGACAGCGACTGAATTCGACCTAGCTGAAAAGCTAGTGTCGAAAATCCTGCCGCCGTTAGGACTGGAACCTAGGACATCCCGAGTCAGAGGCGCTTCAGTGACTTCAGTTGACGCACTGCGCTACCACTCCTGGTACCATTTTGGAGATAAATAAAGTTATTCTTTTTATATTTGGGCTTCTTTGAAAGTTTACTTGTAGAAGGGAAACCCGAGTAAAGGTTCCATACTTTTATTGGCAGTTACTAAGGATGGCAAAAAAAAACATGGACCATTTCCACCAGAAACATCGATATATTAACAGCAATATTTTGCTTTCAAGGTTTTCTTCATATCGATATTTTGTTGCATAAACACTGATGTTTTTTAATTTTAATTTTTTTTAAATAAGGGGGTTTAAGTACTTTGTAGAGTAGCAGCAATCCACAGCAATATTGTTGTTTTGCATCATTCTCTTTATCACGCTACAGATTTCGCCTGTGTAATCTGAGGAAGTTTGGAAGCTGCTTGTGTTATGAATGTATGTTATCGTCAGGCATGTAATTGCCCGAATCGACTGTGAAACACGAAATCGGTAACAAAATACGATGTTCTTAATTGTTAATTTTATTCTTTACATTCGATATTAATTTTTACATACTACTAACATGCTGGTAGCCATACATTAAAATGTATCCCTTTTACGTACTGTAATTAAAAATGAAGAGGAAAATAACATGTTAATTAGTCTATAATTAAAACATCCATATTTTAAACATGGATGTTTTCTCGTCGATGTTTTCATCGACGTCAAAAACCCATTAGCGATGTAGCGATGGTTTGGTAAAATTTGCCCTCACTAGCCGTGACCGATAAAATATATGTGGTAACAGTATTCAAGATAGAAGGATGTTAATTGAATTATACTATTCAAGGGTAATGTGTTTAATAAAGGAAAGTCTGATGTAAAGGGTTCCAAAAGTTTAGAGAAAAATATGTTGCAGTTGTTGTGGAAATGCCGTCTCTTAAGTGTTATGTTAGTCCAGCTGTTTTGCGCATACGTTCACTGACCTGGGCTGTATCACTCACGAAGAAAAAGGGAGAGTGGGAGAGGGGTGACTTGTAGGGAGGGAAGGGAGAGGGGAGGACAGATATAGATATACAGATGGAGATTAGAGAGAGAGAGAGCCCATTATATAAGCCACACGAGTAACACTGTGGGATAGGGAGATAGACAGGACCTGTGAAATGCCTTCGTCTGTAAATTGGTACTAAAATCCATCAACTGCATTCACTATTTCTTTCCGAGAAATTTGGGAACACTTTATCTCTGTTCACAAACTCGGTAACTAAAATGCAACAATAACATTTATGTAATCATTTTAGCAGTACATTAAAGAATTGTTAGTCTTGCTTATTGGAGAAAAATAGTTTCCTGTGGTTGCGAGTTCTACTCCCGATTTGGATGAAAATGTTCAGTGCTCCCTTTGATGAAAAGGAGGATTCAGGAGTAGTGTTTCTGAGGATATATTATTGTATTCTAAGGATCTAAACACTTACAGGTGGATCAACTAAACCATTAGTCTTCTTTTATCTTTCGAGCCGTGAAAGATGCGAAGACGTCGTTTGCACAATCGGAGATACAAAGACCTAGATATAACACCTTTCGTCTTTTTTATTACAATAATATTGGATTATGTTCTATATTTATAACCAAACCGTATATACTAAATTTTGGCCTTCTAGAAAAGGCTTAGGAATTCGATTTTAAACATGTTTCCATATTTCAACGAATAGTTTTTTCTAAAATCTGTCTTAACACATAGTTTTCTGTTGTTGCCTCCTTTATCATTCGGCTCTTTTCTTGCTATTAATAAAAGGAAACGTTACCATTCGTTCAGCAGTCAAGAAGTGTGTTCATTCATTTTGAAAAAAAATCTGGCAAATGGATTTATTATATTTTTTTACTGTTGATAAGATAAAAATGAGGATACAGTTTTATTAAAGATCTAAAGTGATCCTACTTGTTCACAAATAAAAATGCGAACAAAAGTTGTACATCATGATGATTCAGAATTTTTAGATGTTTCCGATATCATGAATTATTTAGAAATATCTAGGTGTCCAATGTCGTGGCTCATACGGTGTAAAGCTATATGTTAATACAATTTGATATTTGAAGAATATGCTAACCGCCTATTGAGTTTTACAAAACAAATTTATTACTATCGCCCAAGAATGTTGAGAAAACTACGAAAATATTCCTAACTCTGACTATTACTATGGTTCCCCCGTGATGTAGCTGAGCCACTTGCACGAGGCAGGTGAGTGATCTCACCAAATGCATTGCAGGAGAGCATCCTCGTCCCGTCTGAAGTTCGACATCATGATGATTCAGAATTTTTAGATGTTTCGATATCATGAATTCTTTAGAAATATATAGGGTGTCCAATACAGTGGCTCGCAAGCTGTAATACAATTTTATGTTTGAAGTATATGCTAACCGCCTATTGAGTTCTACAAAACAAATTTATTACTATCGCCCAAGAATGTTGAGAAAACTACGAAAATATTCCTAACTCTGACTATTACTATGGTTCCCCCGTGATGTAGCTGAGCCACTTGCACGAGGCAGGTGAGTGATCTCACCAAATGCATTGCAGGAGAGCATTCTCGTCCCGTCTGAAGTTCGACATCATGATGATTCAGAATTTTTAGATGTTTCGATATCATGAATTCTTTAGAAATATATAGGGTGTCCAATACAGTGGCTCGCAAGCTGTAATACAATTTTATGTTTGAAGTATATGCTAACCGCCTATTGAGTTCTACAAAACAAATTTATTACTATCGCCCAAGAATGTTGAGAAAACTACGAAAATATTCCTAACTCTGACTATTACTATGGTTCCCCCGTGATGTAGCTGAGCCACTTGCACGAGGCAGGTGAGTGATCTCACCAAATGCATTGCAGGAGAGCATCCTCGTCCCGTCTGAAGTTCGACATCATGATGATTCAGAATTTTTAGATGTTTCGATATCATGAATTCTTTAGAAATATATAGGGTGTCCAATACAGTGGCTCGCAAGCTGTAATACAATTTTATGTTTGAAGTATATGCTAACCGCCTATTGAGTTCTACAAAACAAATTTATTACTATCGCCCAAGAATGTTGAGAAAACTACGAAAATATTCCTAACTCTGACTATTACTATGGTTCCCCCGTGATGTAGCTGAGCCACTTGCACGAGGCAGGTGAGTGATCTCACCAAATGCATTGCAGGAGAGCATTCTCGTCCCGTCTGAAGTTCGACATCATGATGATTCAGAATTTTTAGATGTTTCGATATCATGAATTCTTTAGAAATATATAGGGTGTCCAATACAGTGGCTCGCAAGCTGTAATACAATTTTATGTTTGAAGTATATGCTAACCGCCTATTGAGTTCTACAAAACAAATTTATTACTATCGCCCAAGAATGTTGAGAAAACTACGAAAATATTCCTAACTCTGACTATTACTATGGTTCCCCCGTGATGTAGCTGAGCCACTTGCACGAGGCAGGTGAGTGATCTCACCAAATGCATTGCAGGAGAGCATTCTCGTCCCGTCTGAAGTTCGACATCATGATGATTCAGAATTTTTAGATGTTTCGATATCATGAATTCTTTAGAAATATATAGGGTGTCCAATACAGTGGCTCGCAAGCTGTAATACAATTTTATGTTTGAAGTATATGCTAACCGCCTATTGAGTTCTACAAAACAAATTTATTACTATCGCCCAAGAATGTTGAGAAAACTACGAAAATATTCCTAACTCTGACTATTACTATGGTTCCCCCGTGATGTAGCTGAGCCACTTGCACGAGGCAGGTGAGTGATCTCACCAAATGCATTGCAGGAGAGCATTCTCGTCCCGTCTGAAGTTCGACATCATGATGATTCAGAATGTTTACCTGTTTCGATATCATTAATTCTTTAGAAATATATATGGTGTCCAATACAGTGGTTCACAAGCTGTAATACAATTTTATGTTTGAAGTATATACTAACCGCCTATTGAGTTTTACAAAACAAATTTATTACTATCGCCCAAGAATTGAGAAATATTCCTAACTCTGACTATTACTAAGGTTCCCCCGTGAGGCATCTGAGCCACGTGCACGAGGGTAGTGAGTGATCTCACCAAGTGCATTGCAGGAGAGCGTTTTCGTCGCGTCTTAAGGTGAACGCCCTGTTGCCAAACGGCGGAGGTCGACCCAAGGCCTCTGGCCGTCCGCTGCTGCCTCAACCGGGCGTTCGTTGGCCCTACGCCGGGAAAGGAGCCACCGCTCGCCTTGAGCCGCGGCTGACGGGGCCGCCCGAGTGGCTACGGACGCCGCCAGCGGCTCGGTGTGTTTGCAATCTGCCGCCCTTCACCTTACAAAAAAGGACGCAAGAACTGCTGGGTCAATGTCCACGTTGAGCCTTGCACGTCAGTCAGAGCTTAGCTACTTACGAGTGTAACTACCACATATGGGAGTATCTACCCTCAGTTACCGGTGCTTCCCACTACAACATAGGTAAAGAGCATCCCGTAGAAACTCGTCTCCGCAACCGACTCCCCTTCCACATCTTCCTCCGGAAACTGGCTGATATAAGATAACGAAATAAATAGTCCTCCCATAAAAAGTCAACAATATGTATTCCTCCACTTTATCATTCGTACTACTTCAATCTGTGTTTAATGGGAGGTGGCCGTAGCCACCCCCTTCGCATATTTTCGTCTGAAAATGCTCGCTCCTAACAAATGTAAAGGCATATGGCTGAGCGTTGTATAATCAGCTCTCTGTTAAATAAATAAAAAAAAACATATGGGAGTTTTAGATACGCCATGGTGGGAGTGGGCTCAAATTCAATTGATTAGTGATTCCGGGCGCGTCAACTACTGAGGTCATTAGTCTCGTAAGTGTAGTGCATGTTTTTCATCGGGAAGTAGCGGTGATCTTCCCCCGCTGTATGGCGAGATCCCGCGCCGACTTACCGTCGACTAGCGGGGTTTCCCCAACCATGTATCTCCCACCAGCAGGGCACCGCCCCAGCCTGGACAGTTCCTCGAAATAGCCCCCAAACGGTAGTGTACTGCATGTTAGTGTAAGTCTGTGTGAGTAATTGGTGAGGATAGGACAAGGAAAAGAAAGGAAAGATCGCGTGCGGTCTGTGGCCCGTTTGTTAGGGTGCTAAAACTACTTGTTTGGGCGGAAAACTACCGATCAGAGCAGCCGGCCGCTAGAATTCTCCTTCAGATAGCGACTGAACTCCACCTTGCTGACAAGCTAGTGTCGAAAATCCTGCCGTCGTCGGGACACGAAAAGAGAACATCCCGGTCGTACTGCAATGACATCAGTTGATGCACCGAGCCTTCTCTCCTAGTGGCAACTTCGAACTCCAGAGCAATTTGATTATTAAGCTCGCATTTAGTTACCCATTAAGTACGAATTTTTGCTATTTTTTCCCAACATTCAGGAGTAGGGGGCATCCCTGCTTTTTCTCGTCCACCCAATCATGGCAATGTCTACACACCATTTTACTTATTTCGGTACGGCATGCTGTTAGTTTCTCAATACTAAGGTAAGGAAAATGACTTGTGACTTCCACAAAAACGCTCATATGTGTTAAACCTCTGGCGAAATTGAAGTACATCCTATTCCAGGGACGTAGAATTCTATTGGTACAGTAGAAACCGCCGATTAAGCTCCTTTTTCTTAGTTAACATATCGCTCATGGGCTACAATAGTGACGCAACTAAAAAAATACGAATTTTGAGTTAGTGCACTTTCCATAATTACAGATCGGTCTACCTTTCAGCAGCAACAACAGCATAACTTACTGAACAGTATTCCAGCAACAAATGACAGAAGTGTGAACGCAACAAAGTATCATTTCCCGAATGGAAACGCTCACCACCTAGTAAATTACACATGATCAGGAAATCAATTCTTCAAGACCATGCTCCCTACCTCCAAAAAAGAAGTGATCAAGTGCTACTAACGCGTTTGAGAATTGGCCATGCAGCTCTGACCCACAAACAACTAATTACAAAGGAATCTCCAAATCTCTGTGAAACATGTAATCTACCTATCACTATCATACATATATTAATCCATTGCCCAAATCTTAATAAATTAAGGAAAAAATATAATCTTCCAAACAATATACAATCTCTTTTGAATGATAAAAGTAATGTATATAAAGTGATCCATTTCCTTGTGGAACTCAACCTCCACAAAAATCTGTAAACCAACACAAGAGACCATGTATGTTCAAAGACTCAACTACTTTTATACTAATAAAATAATATCTACTTGATGCCTTCCTCAAGGTCAAGTGTCTGAGCTATCCACAATAATGTATAATACTATGTAATATAACCTACTGTATTTGTCATATTGTAACTTATTGAAACATACTTTGTAAAGACTTAACACACAGAAATACTTTGTAAATATATGTGACTGTGTTACAACCTTGTGGTCGCTCAAGACCTAGTTGTTTATGCAACCTTTATAAATAAATTATATTAAAAAAGTATCATTTCAATTCAAGGAGAAACTTCAAACTTAACATGTGATTGAGTTGTGCCACTATTGCAGTTCACGAACATATTTCAAAAATTCACATTACGCACTGATGATGCGATGTGATGAAAAATGAGAGTCTACAGGATTTTCTGTATTTCATTTGGGTTAAAGTACATAATTCTATTGTGAACATATTTTCAACAAGACAAAACAATTTGTTCCATTCATAGTCTTACTTGACACATGTCACACAATGGTGGTGAGGTATTTTGCAGTAAGGACCTGCGTATAATTTTAGAATGGCCGGTTCTAATTCGTCTAATTACAACTTGTTCACATCTAGCCATTTTGTGATGAGAGTTGAATGATAAGAATAAATCTATTGATTTGTGGGTATTATTAGTTTCGTGGCATCACCATATCGGTTTCTATTGCTGGATCATCTTCCTTTGTATGAATCTTATGACATATTGCTTGGAATATCCAGGGTTAGGTCCTACATTATTTCCTTGGAAATCAATTACTATCTTATTTAATCAGATTTGTGTCTCTCATTTCATTTGAAATTTTTAATTTTGTACATCATGGACGGAATATAAGCCAATAATTGGTCTCTAAATGTATACTGTGATAGAAATGATTTTATTGATTAAACGAGGCCTCTCAGCGACTTCATGAATATATATATATATATATATATATATATATATATATATATATATATATATACATATATATAGAATATAAACGTATAATGATTACATATATCATTATACAATAATATCATTACATGTCATCGAAGCATTCATTACATGTCATCATCGAATGAAATCATTACATTGTTATGGATTTCCTATACGAAATTATGCACATAGTAGTCATTCAAGTATGGATTTGCATGGCGTGGCGATGTAAATATTTGTTTGATAAAACTGAAAAGTGGTCGACAAAGAATTTAAAAAAATTAAATTTACGCAACTTCTTTTTCTACAACCCGTTGGAAATTTGGCGTGAAGCACGGAAAACTACTGAATTTGCTCAGAGCTGCTGAGTCACTAGGCATTGAAGAGGTCACAATGGACTGAAAATCGACGAACCTCAGCAAAGCTACGCGTCACAGGAAGGGAAAATGAAAGTCGTCGGAAGGTAACTGAATTGAATATCACGATAACGAACAAGAGACTCTACATCTCACCAACGTTCTCGTGTTGTCTGTTCCAAAATAGATTTATATTTATCTATACCATACACACACTTTGACGGGGGATCGGAAGATTGATTGATTTTTTCGTGTTTTCGGGCGCGTCAACTGCTTCGTCCTGTTAGTGTAGTGCATGTTTTTTTCTCGGTAGATGGCAGTGATCTTCCCCCGCTGGATGGCGAGATCCGGCACCGACTTACTGTCGGCTAGTGGGGTTTCCCCCTAACCAGGACTCTCCCAACAGCGGGGCACCGCCCCAGTCGGGACAAGCTCTAAGCTCCCGACCGGTCTCCCGAAAAGTATGGTAGTGTAGTGAATGTTAGTGTAAGTGTGTGTGTAAGGGGGGAGGATAGGACAAGGAAGAGGAAGGACAGATCGCGCGCGGTCCGTGGCCTGTTTGTGAAGTTACTGCTCCGGCATTCGCCTGGTGTTGATCGGAGAAACCACGTAAAACTACCGATCAGAGCAGCCGGTCGCTAGAATTCTCCTCCAGACAGCGACTGAATTCGACCTAGCTGGAAAGCTAGTGTCGACAATCCTGTCGCCGTCAGGACTCGAACGTAGGACCTCCCGGTCAGAGGCGCTGCAGTGACATCAGTTGATGCACTGAGCTACCGCTACCGGTGGATCGGAAGAGATGGCTCAGGGTCATCTGATGTCATTGCAGTCCCTCTTTCACTTTCTCGCTCATATTGTAATTTATGATTGGTCGCTGAAACTGTAGCACTGTATATTTTTCGTTCTTTGGTTATTGATTCGTAATAATTTTCCTAATTTACTTTCTCACTCACGGAAATTTCTCACGTGTCATTTCAATGTTTTTATTTTCCAATACATACTCTATTTTCCCGCTATTAATTATGTTGCCATTCCTTTGCATTCTTATTATATACTATTCGGTCCTTTGCTTTTCTTCTGTCGCCCATTGTAGCTCTCGTCCTGTTTATACATATAATTTGAATTTATTGTTTCTATTAACACACCTTTGTGATAACTTATCACAACACAGATCTTGGTAAATATGAAAAATTTCAATTATATTTTCCGAAAGAAGATGCACTCTGGAATCACAGTAAATAGTGATTCCAGTGGTTCAGAATATGTAAACTTCCTACATTTCATTAGTCCTCGAGACTTAATACCGAACGACATGAAGAGAGCTTGGCGGTTTCTATTTTATTTATAGAGAATGTAAAGGACTTTGCTTACTTTTATACATCCAGTTGCTTGAAATTTCAATATGTCTAAATTTTTCAAGGCATTTTTCAACAACAATGATTCTTGTGTTTTTGATTCTTGGATGTTTTGCTGCCCAAATTATTTCAAATATAGATACTTAAATTATGTCATGCGCTTTTTCAAATCTGAATCATCGTTGAGTTATAATACTTAGAGAATGAAAAGTTTTGGTTTGCTGCGCGTTCTAATTAGAGTGTATAGGAACTCAAAAGCAGTCAGATTTGTAGCAAGCTTCCATTGGTCACAGGTGGGGAGTTCTGTTCAGTCTTGAGCGAGGAACATCAAAAAATGAAACGAAACAAAATCCCCCAAAACCAAAATATAAATACGTAAGAAATCGTTTATGAAACAGTAGTTGCGTTGTGCGATGCTTAAGGAAGAAACACTCACTATTGACAGAATATGACACTCTTTTGAGAGTGTTTTGAAAACAATTTTATTGCAGCTTTACTTGCTTTGTCGAATATTTATAAGAAAAATCTCCCCAATTTACTCGCTACATTCCAAATCGAGACACACGTACGGCAGTAGTTTTTTAGTGTTCTCGAATACTACGGAAATACTACAGTTAAGAATTTAATTTATTGAATGAAATCATCAGTGAGTCAGCAGCTGACAATGCATAAAGTGTTCAATGATAATACTATCGATTCGACGGTGATAAGTGTTTTCGCTTAGATGTTTACGATAAGCGAACGTTCACCTCTTCTCGGTGTGATAATTTGCATCAAACAGAAGAGTAGATTGACAATGCAACGTGCACTTTTTTGTGAATGACATTTTGTTTTTACTTGTTTGCATTTGTTTCTGAAATACATTTAATTATGACAGTTATAATTTGAAAAGGTAAGAGAGAATATCAGTAACGCTTATCTTGTGGATGGCCAATCCAAAATTGTCATATAATAATCTTATGTATTTTTAAACTCTTTGAAAGACTGTATTGTCGAACAAGAAGAAATAAATTTTAAAAAAGAATTGATTTATTTGCAATATTATCTATTGCTGATAATTTGCATCAAACAGAAGAGTAGATTGACAATGCAACGTGCACTTTTTTGTGAATGTCATTTTGTTTTTACTTGTTTGCATTTGTTTCTGAAATACATTTAATTATGACAGTTATAAATTGAAAAGGTACGAGAGAATATCAGTAACACTTATCTTATGGATGGCCAATCCAAACTTGTCATATAATAATCTTAGGTATTTTTAAACTTCTTGAAAGACTGTATTGTCGAACAAGAAGAAATAAATTTTAAAAAAGAATTGATTTATTTGCAACATTATCTATTGCTGATAATTTGCATCAAACAGAAGAGTAGATTGACAATGCACCGTGCACTTTTTTGTGAATGACATTTTGTTTTTACTTGTTTGCATTTGTTTCTGAAATACATTTTATTATGACAGTTATAAATTTAAAAGGTACGAGAAAATATCAGGAACACTTATCTTATGGATGGCCAATCCAAAATTGTCATATAATCTTTTGTATTTTTAAACTCCTTGAAAGACTGTATTGTCGAACAAGAATAAATAAATTTAAAAAAAGAATTGATTTATTTGCAACAATAATAGGTCATTTATGCAAAATGTCCTTCAATCAGTTTGTAACAACCATATGTTCATCTACTATTGTTGGCTGACGTTTCGATTTTATTTGAAATTTGACTTCTGCCGATCCATTTATTCGCATAATTGAACTGTATGTTCTTTAATGATACTTTTACAAACTTTTATTCATTTACAAATGAAAAAACCGTTTCAACGATTCAGGTTAGGTACAATTTTTTTCAAAATTGGGCGTTTTAAATGCGTTGTTGTACTATGAACGTAACATATCTCTTATTAGCATTAGATTATGTAACACATTCTCGTGTTCATAACATCTACTACACACATTTTTGCTTCCCTCGTGGAGTCGTTGGTTGGCGTGCTCGTTTTCCACGGAGCAACCCCGTGTTCCCGGCCGAGGCAAATTGTGCCTATGCGCTTTCCCTACAAAATGTAACAGTATCTATTGGTGTGTGACAAAGAAATAGCACACCCTAAGGTTATGAAGATCAGCATGTATGGTGAAGGGATGTCTACATGCTAACCACACGAACCCCTTACCCCATGGCCGAGAGGCTGGGTTACCGCTGGTCCACCAAGGCCCATAGCGGGCTGTCGAGCAATAGGATAGGAACAGATCACTAGATGTCAACATTAAATTTGACTATTAAATTTGTATTTATAATAGTTTTAATTTTATCATTGTTTTGACATGTTTCATTCAATTCTTACCAATATTGACATGCATTACAAGTTGAACGAAAATATATTATTTCTGTAACACACTATTTAATTGTTTAAGTCAATATGTCAGAGTAAATGAAAATAAAATTTTTAACTCTAAAATCAGCACAAATTTAGAGTTTAAATCTTTTAATTTCGGTTTTCCACAAGGTCGAGATAGGCCAAGGCCTTAAGCGGGCCGTCGAGCCAGCAGGAATACTAATTTTCTGTCAACTAGAAGCAGCCGATATAAAAAACTCCAAACAGAAACTAGATGACCTGCTTATCCGATTTGGTCCGAAACCGGGGAAAATCTCACAATGCTTACGTCCAGCAACATCCCTCCTTCCTGCCTGCAGTGGAGCGCCAATGCAGCGTCTCTGGATTGATTGATTGATTGATTTTTTCGTGTTTCCGGGCGCGTCAACGGCTTCCGTCATTAGTCCCGTTAGTGTAGTGCATGTTTTTTCTCGGGAGATGGTGGAGATCTTCCCCCGCTGGATGGCGAGATCCGGCGCCGACCAACCGTCGGCTAGTGGGGTTTCCCCCTAACCAGGACTCTCCCACCAACGGGGCACCGCCCCAGCCGAGACAAGCTCTAAGCTCCCGACCGGTCTCCCGGAATATGTGGTAGTGTAGTGCGTGTTAGTCTGTGTGTGTAAGGGGAAAGGATAGAACAAGGAACAGGAAGGAAAGATCGCGCGCGGTCCTTGGCCCGTTTGGTAGGGTACTGCTCCGGCATTCGCTTGGTGTTGGTCGGAGTAACCACGGGAAAATACCGATCAGAGCAGCCGTCCGCTAGAATTCTCCTCCAGATAGCGACTGAATTCGACCTAGCTGAAAAGCTAGTGTCGAAAATCCTGCCGCCGCCAGGACTCGAACCTAGGATCTCCCGGTCAGGCGTCTCTGGAGAGCGGTGGGGCGAAGTGCGCGCGTTGCATCGCGGGAGGGGGAGGGGAAGGGGAGGGGAGTGGGGGGAGGGAGCGTGGGCGGCACCCAAGGCCGCGAGCGGGCCGAGGCTGGCCGATAAGCGCGCACCGCCTGACCTAGTGGCGCGCTGTTGTCGCTTGGGACGTCGAACCCGCGGCCTTGCGCAGGTGCCGTCCGGGTCAACGCCCGCGCCGCGGCCGCCACCGCCGAACACGCCGGCGGCGAGGCGTTTCGTAATCGGCCCGTCCGAAGTTCGCACTTACGTCACTCGAGTGACGGACCCGGGCGAAAGTACTGCCCGACAGAGGTCTTTTAAATGTCGGATTCGGGCGCGACCGTGAGAGGTGGCTCAGCGTATCAACTGAGGTCACTGCAGTGCCTCTGACCGGGAGGTTCTAGGTTCGGGTCATGACGGTCGCAGAGTTTTCGACACTATCTATCAGAGATCTTTTACATCATTCGCGTGACGAGCCCTGGCATGAGTACTTCCCGACGCGCCGTCAGAGGTCTTTTAAATGTCGGATTCGGGCGCGACCGTGAGAGGTTGCTCAGGGTATCAACTGAGGTCACTGCAGTGCCTCTGACCGGGGTGTCCTAGGTTAGCGTCCAGACAGTGGCAGAATTTTCGACTCTCTCTATAGTCGACTCCATATATTGTGAACTACTGGGGACAAACATTTTTGGTTCACTATATCCGATGAATTTCGCCATAACGATTGGTTTTATTAATATAGATATAACCAAATACATTAACAGCACGAAATGAAAATTATAATATCTTTATTTGTCCTTAAAAAATGAATTATTTTCAATCGTTTGCTTCGTACTTTTTTATTAGTAATTTCTCTGTATCCTTCTCCAGGGTTCGTGCTCTCTCCTTACTTGATTCAGCATTGTCCTCTGTCTCTAAGTATCGTATTGCAGTCTTGACATCTCTCAATGATTCTTGTACTGTTGGAACTCTGTCACTTTCTTGGAAGGCCCTTTTACGCCCCTAATAACATACGAGATGCTTCCTGTCGCCTACGTAGAACTCAAACCGTTTATCCTACGGAATATCAAGAAACAACAAAATTGAAACTGAAGCAAGCATTCGCGAGTCGCCACCGCCAGTTGCAGCCCACGCAGGACACAGACTTTGGTTTGTTTTTTTCGTGTTTCCGGGTGCGTCAACTGCTTCGGTCATTAGTCCCGTTAGTGTAGTGCATGTTTTTTTCTCGGGAGATGGCGGAGATCTTCCCCCACTGGATGGCGAGATCCGGCGCCGACCTACCGTCGGCTAGTGGGGTTTCCCCCTAACCAGGACTCTCCCACCAGCGGGACACCGCCCCAGACGGCACAAGCTCTAAGCTCCCGACTGGTCTCCCGGAAGATGTGGTAGTGTAGTGCATGTTAGTGTGTGTGTTGGTAAGGGGAGAGGATAGGACAAGGAAGAGGAAGGACAGATCGCGCGCGGTCCGTGGCCCGTTTGGTAGGGTACTGCTCCGACATTCGCCTGGTGTTGATCGGAGAAACCACGGAAAACTACCGATCAGAGCAGCCGACCGCTAGAATTCTCCTCCAGACAGCAGCTGAATTCGACCTAGCTGAAAAGCTAGAGTCGAAAATTCTGCCGCCCTTAGGACTCGAACCTAGGACCTCCCGGTTAGAGGCGCTGCAGTGACATCAGTTGATGCACTGAGCTACCTCTACCGGTACAGACTTTGTTTCCGCAGTCAAACAGCGGTATAAGACCATCAGTAAGGTCCTCATTTCGGGTCCGTTATCTTCACCTCAGGACAGACTTCTTCAATTATGACCTTCGACCGGGGATATTTCTTTCAAGTTGCCTAGTGTTGGAATTTGTGGCGTTAAGACGATATATTATTTTCCAGGAACGAATTGATTTCCAAGATGTATTTCGTACGTTCACTATATCCTAGGTTCAGGTTCACTATAACTGAATCTTCTTTAGATTATCTGAAATGTAAGTGAAACGGGACCAGTAGCTTAAGTTCACTATAACCGAAGATTCACTATATCTGAGTTCACTACAACCAGAGTCGACTGTACATAGCTAGGTAAAGTTCTGTCGCTATTTGGAAGATAATTCAATTGTGCTGTCTGGAAGATAAAGCAATTCGGTAAGTGATGTATGTGATATATGTGGTGATGTAATTGTTTTATGCTTATGTCTTCTTGTAGATGAGTAATCGTTGTAAACCACGATGCATTGTTTATGGTTCTGTGGAATTTACTTTGGAAAATTTGGAGTTTATGCAGCATTTAGCCACACGCATAACGTTTTCGGAGTTTATGCAGCATAACGTTTTCGCAGCATTTAGCCACACGCAACAGGAATCCTTAATTACGTTTCTTATTATCGTTCTATAAATGGTTATGGTAGAATTGTGTTGTAATGAACTGTACGTTTTTATTGCTTATTTTAACTGAAGTTTTAACTCATTTTTATATGTTTGCTCCTATGTGATCATAATTAATGTATATATCTACACATAGTCCTAGGTGTTAAACTGATGTATTGCAAAGGTACCAATCAATTGATTATTTATTGATTCGATTGTTTATTAAAAGGTGATGGGAGTGTCTAATCTGTACGGAACACCTTGTTGGAAGCTCAAGTAACACAACGCACGCCTACAAAGACTCTCAAACCTCCCTTAGAGTATACACCTTGGTAACCGTACCCTTTACGCTCATAACGGAAAATTCTTGAGTCTACTACGTGAAGATTTATTTACCGGGAAATAGCAGAAAGGAAAAAGATGTGCAGAAGGATGTCAAGGGTGTGATCCGTTTGTTCGTAATTCACTTGACGCGGAGTGTCAGGAAATCCAGCACGTATCATGTCAACTGCAATGTTGCGAAAAGTGACCGATACTGATTCATACGTGTTACAAACATGGTCTTGTAAACTAGCAGTGAGGGAAGAGTTGTTGATGCGCGATAAACCTTGCGCGAACCGAATCAAATGCCTTTAACTTCTGTATGATTTTTGATTTCTAACTTGGCTTTGTGTGGTATACATTTTTATCAGGATTTTATTCTAAGGATTTGATTTTAGAATTGAGATTAATAAGAAATTCTAATTTATTAATTTTTATATTATTTTTCCTTTCTACTGGATTGACTGTTTGTTATACTTTTCGTTTAATTTACTGTGTTATAGTAGGTGAATTTAATTTTAAAAGAATACATTGTTTGGGTGATGAAAATTATGGGTTATTTATTTATTTATTTAGTCAAAAACTGTATGTGACGTATGGGGGAGAAAATTGGTCCTATATTTTGGTTGGTCCTATATTTGGTTTATTTTTGGTTTGGTTTTGGTTTATTGGTCCTATATTTATATTAGCATTAATATCTGTAATTGGTGGTTCATTACTATCATGGGTGATTTTATATACTCCTAGAATAATTTGTTTATCTTTCTATATGAGGATTTTAGAGTTGGAGGTAAGTTTTTTTGGTGGTTGAGTAGGATTGAATTGTCTTTGATGGTAAATTATAATAGATATTGTTTGAAGAATTGTTATATTGTGAGATTTTTAGGCTCAATATGATTTATATCCTATACTTATATAATTAGTTCATATCCTTTATATGGCGGTTTAAAAATTGCTCATATTATTGATCGTGGATGGAGAGAAGAATATGGAGGTCAAGGGATAGTTGTGTATTTATATAAAATAAGAATAATAAATCAAGAATATCAATTTAATTATTTTAAGTACTATTTGTTAAAATTTATGGGGCATCAACTGATGTCAGTGCGGTGCCTCTGACCGGAAGGTTCCGTGGTTCGAGTCACGACGGTGGCAGGATTTTTGACACTGGCCAGATAGGTCGAGTTCTGTCGCTAGGTCGACTTCTATTGGCCGATTGCTTTGATCGATAATTTTCCGTGGTTTCTCCAATCAATACCAGGCAAATGCCGGAGCAGTACCCTAACCAACAGGCCACGAACCGCGCGCAATCTTTCCTTCTTCTTCCTTGTCCTATACTCAATCCTTACTTACACACATTTACACTCCCTACACTACCACAAATACCTGGAGACCGGTCGGGAGTTTAGAGTTTGTCCCGGCTGGGGCAGTGCCCCACTGGTGGGAGATACATGGTCGAGGAAAACTTCGTTAGCCGACGGGAAGTCGGCACCGGATCTCGCGTCCAGCGGGGGAAGATTACCGTCACCTCCCGAACAAAAACATGCACTAATTGTTTTTGACTAATAAGTGTAGCAGGTCACGCGCCTGGAATCAATGCTTACGTGATGTCAAATCATTTCAGAAAGTGAGTAATATCGACAGTAGTCTGAGAAAGAGAAGTGTAAATATGGTCTGGAAGAACAAACGGAAATGCGATGTTCCGGACGGAAAAGGAAGAAACATTTCTCAAGGGACTGTGTGACCCAGATCTCTGCTTCTTCTACCGTAAGACAAAACCCTCAAGCAATCTTTCGTTTAGATTACGGTAGTATTTATCCCCGATATTCATTATTATCAATGAATGAGAAATATCATAAATAGTCTATACGTGGGTGATGTCAAAAATTGAACTCTAAGAGACACGTGAGCGAGTGCAATTAATACATATGAGTGAGAGACTACGCTACTTCAAGCTATGATCGCTTTAATATTTGTAGTATATTACACCGAAATAAAAATTATTGTAATAATAAAAATTTTAGAAGGGATTTTAAAAGTGAGATATTTTTAGAAAAAACATGGAGGATATGTTTACTACACAGTTAAAAAAGCTTCCCGGTCATTTATTGATGTCATTTGTACTTATTGTTAGAAACATGTTGTGTTGATCTGAATAGTTTATTTTTATATTGTGAAAATAGGGAAATAATAACTGGATTTAATTTCAACAGGAAACTAAAAAAATATTTCTAGCATTTTCTTTATTTATTACATTTCATTATCAATGAACCATAATTGGCCTTGGGAAGATATGCGCAAAGTTTTTGTAATAATCTATCAAAGATTTGAAAACTTTCCCGAATTTCTAACTGATTATTTTATTACTAGCTTAATGTGGCATCTCCAACGCTTTTAAAAGAAGTTTAATATTTATTACTTTGAGTTAAAAATATATTAGAAGGATACAAAAAATGTTAGTTCACTACCGGCAAACCGAAACATGTTGAACGCCAACTCACCTGTCTGAAACTCTCGCAGTTGAAGTGGTCTAAATAATAATTTCTTCCCATGTTTCACGTTTCCTACGACTACATCAGTTACGGTCTGCTAATTTTTGTAAAAGTAAAAATAATAATGATAGCGAAGTATACGAAAACTAGTAATGCTACAACAGTACATAAATTCTCGTTTCATTGTCCAAAATTTGCAATTTTCAAAATTTCATAGAGCCCAACGAAAATGTGACTTGCTCCATTTTTATGCGCTCTCTGCTCTATCCGTGAAAAAAAATTAAGGAAAAGATTTGGAGCTGTTTGTAAGGAAATGTTTTAATAGTATTAAATAGAAGTTTCTGGTGGACAATGAAAAGCTGGAATTTCATTGGCCATTGGAAGTTCTAACGCAAATTTGTCATTGATGTAATAGCAGAAAAATGAATTACGCAATGCATGATTATTTATTGCAGAAACAGTATTAAAAATATTAATGGTTTAATATTTGATTATTCTAGAAGGCTCAGAACATATTGAACGTGGGCAGACTGACCACTGTGGGAACATTTTTGAGTCAGTGTGAATGGATGATGTCTGTTGCTCCTAGCGAAGACGTGAGACCGAAATGCCCCCTCCACCTGGGGGGACGGCGCCCCGCCCCCCACGCTGTGCCCTGGCGGTGGGCGGCACGGAGCGTGGAGGTGCGCTGTCCGCACGGCCGGTGACAGATAAGCGCGCGGGGGTCGGAAGGGGAAGCACCTTGAGCGCGGTTAAATACTCGCTCCGCGGCCGCGTGCTCTCAGTCGCCGCCGCCGCCGTCGCCATGCAGGGACCGCGAGACGACCCGGAGTCCAAGAGCTTGAACGTGTTCGAGGAGCTGAAGAAGGCGGCCGCGGGCGCCGCCTTCTGGAACGACTCGTCCGTCGCCACGTGCGCCGGGGACCTCCGCCGAGTGATGGACGGAGCTGAGGCGCGCGAGCGCTGGGCTCTCATGAGTGAGTGTATGCGAAGGCCTGCTCTGGCTGCACGGGGCTCCCTTCACACGCAGTTTGGGGTTCTTGATGGACCTCCGCCGAATGATGGACGGGACTCTGGCGCGCAAACGCTGGGCTCTCATGAGTGAGTGCGTGCGAAGGCCCGCTCTGGCTGCACGGATCCCCCTTCATAAGCAGTTTGCGGTCCTTGATTCAAATCAGGCTCCGAAAAAAATTTTGTTTGCTCATGAGTGAGTGCGTTTGAAGGCCTGCTCTGGCTGCGCGGGGCTCCCTTCACACACAGTTTGCGGTCCTTGATTCAAATCAGGCTCCGAAAAAAATTTGTTTGCTCATGAGTGAGTGCGTTCGAAGGCCTGCTCTGGCTGCACAGATCCCCCATCACAAGCAGTTTGCGGTCCTTGATTCAATACAGGCTCTGAAAATTGTTTGTTTGCTCATGAGTGAATGCGTTCGAAGGCCTTCTCTGACAGTAGGAGACTGTGAATTTTTTTCTTTCCAGCCCTTTCACTAGTAGTTGATGTTCCCTTAATTCAATTCAGGCCCCAAAAATAGTTTTTGTTTGCTACAAAATTGTTAATTGTCCCACAATTAGTTAGTAGCTTTTGCCCTTTGCCCTACGCGTGATATTTTTTCTACTCTCATGTATAATACTGTCATTTGATAGCTGCAACCCGGTGCATAATGATATTCATTACGATACAGATTTCATGATGATACGGGTTCTTGACCATTCACAGATAAGTTAACAAACCACGTACTGACATTGAATTAATCATTGAGAATCGTTCTAGTAATGTTTCGTTTGATTGTGTACATTATAATTGCGTTTGATATTATATTATGCTTGTAAGTTTTAATTTATTTTATTAGTATTCTTTTTGTTCGTGGAATATTATTTTAAATAAATAGGACCGTAATTTCACTTTGATCGCATTTGACTAGTGCAGTACCCCTCGCAGGTGGACTGGTAATCACAGCCACTTGCGGCAGCATGCGAGGGTAGAGCTGTCCGCTAGGTGGCCTTGCCTGAATCCTGCACGTCAACTGCCTCGAAACGATTCAATGTTAAAATTTTAACTTTTAAAAGTCGTAGAAAAAGTACCGTATGAAACTCGATGTAATGGGTATTAACACACTCGTGTGAAGTTTACGATACTCACTCGTTCCTCGCTTGTATCGTAATATCACACTTGTGTAATAATACTCATTACATCATCGTTTCATAATGTACCATTAAAAGATGAATTATTGTATTTTTTGGTGGGGGAATTATAAGAAATTAATGATCAGTGTAGTGTCTTAAATTGCAACTTTTTTATGACTTAATCGAAAACAAGTGTTTACTTACAGAACTGGGAATAAAAAACGCATGGACCTACACATTTTTGGAATCTTTAATAATTCAGCATCATTAAACATATTTCATCACATCATTTCGAGAGAACTTGTCGCCAATAGAAAGATTTTGGTAAACTGGAATGAAAAAATGAGAAAAACTTTGTCTCATTTTTTCATTCAAGAAATTTTGCCACTTCTCAGAATGAGAATATTCAGTACTTCGTGAAAAAAGTTGTTACAGATAAATTATTGACTTTTCACCGTGATGTAAAGTTGTCTCATCGATGATAACCATGCATAACCTAGCCTAAGCACAATAATTCAGAAAAGTAAAATGAAATCTAAAACTCACGAGAAGCCCACAAAATTGTACGTTTTTAGAAAAATTAAATTTTTTAAATAGTATAAATTATTTCTAGTTGTTTCTATAAAGACTAGTTGAGAACACAGTAATTAAAATTGCTATATTTGAAAGTGTGAAGGTGTATGGAAGCTTTTAAAATTAAACGACAAATTTCAATTTTCCCGTGATCTTGAGAATGTTTTTTAACGTTGCTGTTGTAATATTTATATTAAAAATGATCTTGTATTCAAAAGACAATGAAGCAAATTTAAAATCTTCGCAATATTGTTAACGTAATGCGGCTTGAAATTCGTCGCGACTGCAAACAAGGTCACGTCAAGCTGATAAGTTGAGTCGATATGCCGACCAACCACGCATTGAAGCGACACCTCACGACCCAGATGAAGCAACTGTCCCTAAAATGTGACAATGATAATCTGTTCCCACTTATCACTGAAACATAGCATTCGAAAATTTAGCGAAAAAATAAGCCAATAGAACCATAATGGGTGAAATTTCTTTAACGTTCTCGGTAAAGTGCAGAATCGAAAAGTCAACTCTTCAAAGTACTCCTTTGTCAAAGAAGAAGAAATATTCTCTTAGTTTAGAGCAGTGCTAATTATACTAGACAGTGCGTATTTATAAGAAAATTACCCACAAAATTAAAATGATATTAACCTCAGGTGTGTGTTAGAAAGTGTTACTCAGGATATAGGTACGACACTCGCGTTTAAAAGCTTCTACTCTGACTACTAGGCCTAAGACATACATACGCAATTTACAGAGACATCACGATTTACGGATGCAAAACTTCGAGTGTCTCTTCGTTTCTGCCAACATCTTAACCATCTTTGTAGTAGACTATTAGGTTTTAATCTACACGTGTGTGAAAAGTTATGGCATATTAGAACCATAACCACTTAGTGCATAAATTGTTCTTTGAAATCATTAACAAATATGTCTAGTAACAGTATAATTGTTAGTTTAACATCATTAAGTGATCGGGAGCAGTGACTTAGTGCATCAACTGATGTCACTGCAGTGCCTCTGACCGGGAGGTCCTAGGTTCGAGTTCCGACTGCGGCTGTATTTTCGACACTAGTTTTTCAGCTAGGTCGAATTCAGCTGTCTGGAGGAGAATTCTAGCGGCCTGCTGCTCTGATAGGTAGGTTTCCGTGATTTCTCCGATCATCACCAGCCGAATGCCGGAGCAGTTCCCTACCAAACAGGCCACGGACCGCGCGCGATTTTTCCTTCCTTTTCCTTGTCCTATCAACATTTACACACACACTTACACTAACATGCACTACACTACCCCACATGCAGGGAGACCGGTAGAGGACTTAGAACTTGTCCCGGCTGGGGTGGTGCCCCGCTGGTGGGAGATACTTCGTTGGGGAAAGTCCCACTAGTCGACGATGGGTCAGCACCGGATATCACCATCCACTGGGGGAAGATCACCGCCACCTCACGATGAAAAAACATTCACTACACTTTTGGAACTAATCACGATCAATCAATCAATCATCAATAAATGCTCAGGTAATTTTTTGACTAATAGTTTTCGAGAAATGACCCTCCCAATATGAACGCTTTGCACAGTGTACACTTGTGCCAGTTGAGCGCATGGATACTCATTATCTTGACCTTGAATGAACGCGATTTGTCGTGGACGCTGAAGGCAAGCAACATGGCTGCTTTCAAAAGGTCGGAGGGAAACGAGGTTTTAGATTAGTCTGGTGGCAAGAAACAAGAAGACATAAAATTCCAAATCCTATTTGTTCTGTCACGAACCTAAGGTTGCGTCAAACATGCAGGATAAAAGTGCATTCTGCATTTTCTGAAAAAAATATGTTTATTTTATTCGGAGACCGTCAAGAGCACACCTCAGTGCATTTTTGCTTTGTCCAGCCATTAGACGTCTCAAAGCAAACGTTATTCCCACGTTACTACTAAAGGAACACTTTTCGGGTGAATTTTTTGTTTTCACAGCCATGGAAGTGTTACGCCAAAATTAAAGAAGTTCATAGATTCATTGCCATTATTATTTTTTCGGTACATGAACTACGGATATAAAGGTACTTCAGAAGCATCCATAATGAAAGCAGAAATACCGACCCACCACACTCTCGAATGCTTGACTGAGAGAGGTGGCTCAGTACATCAAATGATGTCACTAGAGTGCTTCTGACCGGGAGGTCCTTGTTTCGAGTTCCGTCGGTGGCAGAATTTTCGATACTAGCTTGTGAGCTAGGTCGAATGCAGTTGTTGTCTGTAGGAGAATTCTAATGACTGGGTCCTCTGATTGGTAGTTTTCCGTGGTTTCTCCGATCAACACCAGGCGAATGCCGGAGCAGTACCCTAACAAATGGGCCACGGACTGCGCGCGATCTTTCCTCCCTCTTCCTTATCCTGTCCTCTCCCCTTACACATACACTTACATTAACGTGCACTACACTACCATATATGCCGGGAGACCGGTCGTGAGCTTAGAACTTGTCTTGAGTGGAGCGGTACCCTGTTGGTGGGAGATACTGGTTGAGGGAAACCCAGCTGCCGACGGTAGGACGGCTGCAGATCTCATCATCCAGCGGGAAAGACCAGAGCCACCTCCCAGCAAAAAAACGCAGTACACTTACGGGACTAATGACTATAGTATTTGACGCGCCCGGAATCACTAACAATCAATCAATCGAAGTCTTGATCTATATGTCGCTATAGATTTATTATGCGATTTCAATATTGTTGGTTGTGAATCGCAAAAATACGAAACTATCAATAACGTTTAACTTTTTACCTATCACCATCACTTATCTTCTGCTACGCTAAATGTGTATTCAGGAAAAGGCTGAAAATAAGCGAATATTGCGCTCAAATGAAAACGAGTTTTCCAAGTATCCTGGTAGCAGAGCATCCAACGAAACGGACGGATTAATATATTATATTTATTTCATAGATAATTATTACCGACATATTAGATAACTTGGCGCTATGTGGCTATTAGATAACTTGGCGCTATGTGGCTAGACCGAGGGCCTTTAATCCATTACAATACCTACATCTCACCGCGTTCTGACCTTGCGAATTCTGGTATTCCTCCGAAATGGCTTCTCCACCACACCAATGCCGCGGAAAAGAGACCATAAGGAACGGATGAGGAAAAATACACTGAAGGGGGAAAACTCTCAGAAGCCGAGTACATGCTAATGTATCCAACTTTTTTAAAAAATATTTATTTTTATATTGATGCGGACGTCACGAATTCTCCTTCCAGCGTTTGGCCTCCTCAACACCTGAAATCAAACAGCGCCGCAGAAGATCGTCCGCACCAACTTCTATGCTCTTATATTTCAGATACCTACTTCCCTTTGCCCCCTAATGTGCTTATTACTTTGACAGTTTCATTTTATTGTATTTTATTTTATTGACTTCTTTATGTACTTATTACCTAACAGTTGACTATGACTTATGACCTATTTTTTTAACTGTTCACTAACTTAAATTACTGCTTAACTTAATTATCGTTTGCTTATTGACTTATTTATTTATTTCTCTCCAGTCTAGGCTCTGCTCGTACTAACCAGTGCTGTTTTCCCACTCCCTAATTTCCGTTTTCCTAATGGTCCGAACCTTTCCTAGAAATGATCCTAATTCTTTCATGAATTTAGACCTTTTATCACGTAAAATATTATTAATGTAAACGGATCAATGGATTAATGTGAATGGATGAAGCACTACAGAAGTATGGAAAAGCGAAAATATTTTAATTTCTATATTTTCTTCATCAGTAGTACATCTAAGGTACTACTGAATTTAAAACATTGTCATTCCTACAATAATGTCGTGATGATTCTATAACTTGCACTTCCCGCACAAAATGAATCAATATTTTCGTTATATTTACTATAGTTTGTTATCACGACTGATTTACATCTTTTCCTTACACACACGAGAGTCAAATTGGACCCTAACATTAGGTTTAACATTAAATCAACATACAAGCAAAATGTTGAAAAAGATATTAAATACAAATTATTATAGTGTTGTCCGATTGATCAAGTTAGCTTATTCCAGTATATTATAAAGAGGAAACGTATCATCAGAACTTCGTATGCAGTTCTAATATTGGATACGTACTATCTACGCTATAGTTTCAGAATACTATGTAAAAGGAACGTTAAAGGAAACTCATATATCATTGTTCTTGTTTTCCAGGCCGGTTACGGCAATAATGAATTGCGAACCATACGTATTACACTAAATATAATTATGCTAGATGATATCGTACGCTATCAGTCCAGTCAGTGATCATAATATTTGCTTTTAGACGACATTCGAAGACAGTGGTTTGCAAAATTATTGCTGCCGTAACTCTCTTGAGGTGACAAATTTTGCACACGCCTCCCCTCATTAAAATTAAAATGTTGACTAGTTTTTCCTGGAAGGAAGGCCATCCTGTATATTTTATTATGTACTTATAGTATACAAAATAATTATTGCAAGTGAATTGCACTATTCACAGCTGTACATACTAAATTTATTTAATGTTTGACTAAGTGAGGAAGACTGTAAGGAATACTATACAAAACGAATATGCTGGTAGTTCAGAAAAGTCAATAAGAGGATTGGGCTTGTTTGGTGTCACACAGTTCATCGAATCTCGGTACCAATATAGAAATTGCAATATGCATCTCATTCTTGTTCTTTATTTTATCTTCTTTCTTTCTTCTTCTTCTTTATTTTATCTTGATCACCGCCATAGCTGAAAAACCTGTTTCACATAAGGAAAAAGTGGCAAAATGAAGCACAACAAGCAAAATCTTATTACGTAACTCTGCATATTCATTCCTTGCCAAGCACCAAAATTAGTTCAAAGTTGCAGTTAGAAATACTATTTATAGTGTAATGTCTGACAAAAGAACAATAAGTTGTACTTCTGTTGTGAAATTTTGAAATAAATAGAGCGTTATTAAACTTTAGAGCACTATTTTATTCAATCAATTCGAAGTTTTCGCGCCTCTCCTCTGAAATTTTCGTGCCTCTCTAGGGAGGCGCGCTTCACAGTTTGAATGACACGGTTCTAAGATATTGGTTTGGATAAATGATAATAGGGTTATCACTATCTTCTCCCAGCAAATCGCGAACGTGAATAGTGCATCGTGTACGGCGATCCGGACAAAGGACCGCAAAACATTTCGCTTGTGTCGTGAGATCGAAGCCGATCGTTGCATTGTACAAAGAGCTTCGAGTTTAATTTGTTCATGTAATTTTCATCAACCTTTCGATAATGTTTTTCATGTTTACTTTTCGCAAAATAAACTTAGAACTATCAGTTTAATTTTACTTTTTTTCCCGAGAGTCGTTGATAACTAGTATTGCACATGTATATAACTTTTTAAAATTATAAATTATTTAAATACTTTATAAATTCAAGTTTATAAATGTAGCGTATGTGAAAAATCATTAATTCCAACATGGGTAGTTATCTACGTACATGACAAAATTTTAATGAATTTTCCCCTGATTTCAGATATTGTAGCTTTTTCTTGGAATACTTTGTCCCTTTGACTCCTACAAATAAGCACTAAATTTCTACTCGTATCACACAATTTGTGACAAAAAATAGACATTTGGACGCACAACAATAAAAGCAATGAATTCTTGTGAATTCTTGTGAATTCTTGTGAATTCTTGTGTGCATGGTGCGAAAAGTAGAATTTTTTTGACCTATTGTATAAATATAGTAGTACACTGATGGTTATCTTTTTTACATGCACTTAGATGATGAGGGTGTACTTAACAGCTTTAGAAACCTCTCTCCCTGCGGCGTCTCATGGCTGCTTCTGTAACTCTGATCCCCCTGTGTATTTTTAAGCACCATGCATTGAGCACCATAGATATCTGAAGGGCAAGAAGAAACATTTTCCAATATCTCTGAGCAAAGCGCGTTGTTCTGAGGCAAGGGTGTATCAATATGTCTCTGCTTTCATAATCACACACATACACACATTGAGACAAACCATACTCTACGTATCTGAATTTGTCTTAAACAAAAAATTCGATATACGGCGTCGCGAATTTTTAAAATTTTCTACAGCCATCGACCAAAGAAGACCCTGTCAAACAGTATCCATCAACCAGAATCGGAAATTACCCTTGAACCGAAAGAAGGGCATATGATGTTTATGTATTGGTTTATTTTTCCATTTTCACAAATATCGTTAAAATCTAAGAATTACCATTTATCAAAGAACTCTTCTCGTACAATTTACAGAATGATTGTTAGTGATTCCGGGTGCGTCAACTGCTTCGGTCATTAGTCCCGTTATTGTAGTGCATGTTTTTTCTCTCGGGAGATGGCGGTGATCCTCCCCCGCTTGATGGCGAGATCCGGCGCCGACCTACCGTCGGCTAGTGGGGTTCCCCCTAACCAGGACTCTCCCACCAGCAGGGCACCGCCCCAGCCGGGACACAGACTGTTTTCAATCTTGTTTGTTGACGCTGCCGTTGAGAAATTGCAACTCTTCCAATACATGTCGCTGCAGTGCAGAACCGCATTCACTGCGATCTTGGATTTCGAAAGGAATAATTTCATATTACTTTTTCAACAAACGCAGTCTTTTGTTGTATAGATGATATTTATTCAAAATTTGTCCATTTGGTCTAAAAATGTTCCATTTAAACAAAATACCGTTAGTATCTCCAAAATCTAATCTAATTATCATCTAATTATTCCATATGTTCTGTGACCCTATAAAAAATAGTTTCGATAATTTGAAAAGATTTAAAAACAGTGTGAGTGGACACTCTTATTGAGTAACCTTGTTTTCTTGGAAACAGCATAGAACACACAAATATGTAGCGGTAAATGTTCCACGAACTTTAGAACTTAGAAAACATTTCCGCATATATTTTAGGGAAATCATGCTATTCAAAATGTGATGGGTAATTTGTAGTTCACTTACTGTTTTCTAAGGACTCATGTTCATACATACCCAATTAAGAAGCCCCGAAAAAAACTAATTTCCATCTGTGACGGAAAAGTAAACACATGGTTTTTAGACAGATTTCATTCCAAGACTGTACAGACATCTTGTTTACGAATATCACGAGAAGCAAAACTCTTTTATAAAATAAAGTCCGGATTCTTATGCAAGTATATATTTTTGATATTTCTATGTACAGGTCTTAAAATTGAGTTTTTGGCAAACCACTGCGATTCCTACACGATAACAGAATTGTCACATGATTTCGTTTACATATTTTGTACTATTGTTTATATTTTACATTATATATATATATGTATATATATATATATATATATATATATATATATATATATATATATATATATATATCGTATTCATAGTCATTTCGTACTACATATTTTTCTAGACATTACAAATAATGCTAAATGTTTGATTTCTTCTTCTTAATATATGTTTACATAAATTTCAAGAAATGACTTTTTGTGTCTGCATAATCAGCAATGGAATATCCAATTATTGACCAAAGTTCTGGGAAAGTAGTATAAGTGAGCCAAATAAGTGAATAACTGTAAAATGAAAGTCAAAAAATTAAAATCAACAGACAGAGTTTACGCCACAGACAGAGTTTCCGTTTAGGCCACACAACAGACAGTTTCCGTGGCCATCCTAATATGTTACAAAAGTGAGAAGTTCCAATAATTTAAAATATGGGTAAGAAGTCAGAAGGGAGAATAAAAGAAACAAATTACATATCAAAACATCGCCTCACAAAATTAGGTACACTTCCGAAGGATTCATATATGACACTGATTGACTTATCGACTTTTAACAAAACTAATATATGAATATGTATGTCAATTGTAATGAACTCTTGAGGTTATAATATCATATTTTATTTAATAAGTTGTACATCGTAATTGCTTTTTGAGTTGTCGTTTATTATAACAATGTTGGATCTGAGTCAAATAGTCTATAAATTTGATGCTAATATACTAGTACATAAACTCAAATCATGAATGATCTAATCTAAAAAGAATGTTCACAGCCAATTGCACACTAAGTTGTTAGTTAAACGCTAGCTAAACCCTACGTAGTGAATGAATGAGTCGCTGAGTGCCGCGTGGTTTGTTGTGCGCGTGCGCAGTGGTGCGCCCGGAAACCCTACGTAGTGGCGGAATGAGTGGCTGAGTGCCGCGTGGTTTGTTGTGCGCAGTGGTGCGCCCGGAAACCCTACGTAGTGAATGAATGAGTGGCTGAGTGCCGCGTGATTTGTTGTGCGCGTGCGCAGTGGTGCGCCCGAAAACCCTACGTAGTGAATGAATGAGTGGCTGAGTGCCGCGTGATTTGTTGTGCGCGTGCGCAGTGGTGCGCCCGGAAACCCTACGTAGTGAATGAATGAGTGGCTGAGTGCCGCGTGGTTTGTTGTGCGCAGTGGTGCGCCCGGAAACCCTACGTAGTGAATGAATGAGTGGCTGAGTGCCGCGTGGTTTGTTGTGCCCGTGCACAGAGGTGCGCCCGGCAACCCTACGTAGTGACTGAGTGAGTGGCTGAGTGGCGCGTGGTTTGTTGTGCAGTGGTGGACGCGACGGCCAAGCTGCCGGAGCCGCTGCTGGGCGGCCTGAGCCTGCACCTGGGCGACTACGACCAGTGCCTGCGCGCGCGCTCCCACGCGTTCGCGGGCCGCTACTGCCTGGTGGCTGCCATGGGCCAGCGCATCGCCACGTGCGTGCCTTCCACGTGCTCGTGGCGCTCGCTCGACCGGCTGCTCGCCAACAGCAGCGCCGGCAGGGTGCGCGTGCCCGCTCACACGTGCCAGGCCGCCGACGACCCCGTCGCACTCCACCCCGCCACCGTCGCCTTCGGGTAAGCCACAGCTTTTTTAAAACTTTTTTTTCTAGGGCTTTTATCCATCCAACAGCCGGTGACCCTTTACGTCCCGATGGGACGCATATTCGACCATACAGTAGACCATCACACTTGCGGGCTCCTCAGATCTGGGGTCAGCAGAACGCGAGGCCCTCCGCGACAACACATACAAAATCAAGGGACAAACATCCATGCCCAAGGCGGGACTCGAACCCGCGACCCTTCGGACCGAAGCGCTAAGTCGGTACTCGATCTTAGCCACCTCGGCAATCCAGGTCGGCTAAAACTTCTTTTGGTTGTCATATTTATATTAACAAAACGTTCCATATATTATAGTGAATCATATTTAAATTAAATTATGAAATTTGGTTATATCAATTGGTTGGTGATTCCGGGCGCATCAGCAGCTTTGGTCATTAGTCCAGTAACTGTAGTTCATATTTTTCTCGGGAGATGGCGGTGATCTTCCCCCCACTGAATGGCGAGATTCGGCTTCGACCTACCATCGGCTAGCGGGTTGTCCCCTAACCAGGACTCTCCCACCAGCGGGGCACCGCCCCAGCCGGGACAAGCTCTAAGCTCCCGAAGTATGTGGTAGTGTAGTGCATGTTAGTGTAAGTGTGTGGATGGGGAGAGGATAGGACAAGGAAGGGGATGGAAAGATCGCGCGCGGTCCGTGACCCGTTTGTTAGAGTACTGCTCCGGCATTCGCCTGGTGTCGATCGGAGAAACCAAGGAAAACAACGGATCAGAGTAGCCGGCCGCTAGAATTCTCCTTCAGACCAGCGACGGAATTCGACGTAGCTGAAAAGCTAGTGTCGTAAATCCTGCATCCGTCAGGACTCGAACCTGGGAGCTCCCGGTCAGAGGCGCTGCAGTGACATCAGTTGATGCACTGAGCTTCCGCTCCCGGTGTTTATACCCATATTATTTTATAAATATGTTAATATATCTATGAAAGGTGAAGTTCTAATAATATTGTTTTCTGCTTACATAATGTCGTCATAATGTTTGATTCACTTTTAATATGATGGATTTTTTCAAAAGAAATGTACCTGAAGACGGAGACATAGATCTCTGAAACGTTGTACGAAGTTATATCAACATTTAATGTTGTAATAAACCAATTTTTATAATTTAATTTAAATATGATTTCTTTAATACATGGAACGTTTTGTTAATATAATTCATTGCTACTTTATTATCTTGAACTAGATGAATAACCCGAGTTGATCGAGAATGACAGATAAATATATGTTCATTGCAGTGCCCTTAACTAAATAGCTTTCATTTTTAGATTTATTTCTGCTAATAACTTTCTCTTTCAATTTCCTCTGCCGGCCTGAGGGGAGTTAATGATAGGACGTGTTCGAGTAAGTTAACAATCAGGACTAACGATCAGAAAAAAACTTAGGAAATGTATTTGTAACAAGCACAAGAGTTTTGAGAACAAATCATAGTCACAAGATCTTAGAATTTTTAGAAGTTTCAACTTCTTTAACGTTTCTCTATTGCAGCAAAAATGTTTTAAGCAGATGCAACTTCATATGCACCCTTCAAGTTAATTTTGATCTCCAAGAATTCATTTTATTAATAATGTTTAGACATGCGACGATACGGACATTGAAATATTTTAAAGAGTTAAGTAAATTTAACTGAATATTTCATAATTTGTTCCAACTTCAAATACGAAAGTGGAATAGTTTTGAGCGACAAGCATCATTTTTGCAGGGTAGTGGTACTGCAGGCCGTGCTGAACGTGCAGGGATGGTTCCTACTTACGTACAATGTTTGGCTAAATTGTTAAGTGCATTTCACTTACCATTGCATAGTGTGCTTTAAGTTGAAGTGGGGCGTGTGGCTATGCAGGGTGGTGGTGCTGCTGGCCGTACTGAACGTGCTGGGATGGTTCCTACTTACGTACAATGTTTGGCTAAAGTGTTAAGTGCATTTAACTTACCATTGCATAGTATGCTTTAAGTTGACGTGTGGCGTGAGGATGTGCAGGGTGGTGGTGCTGCTGGCCGTACTGAACGCACTAGGGTGGTTCCTGCTGACGTAAAATGTTAGGCCAAAGCGTTAAGTGCATTTCACTGACTCTTGCATACTGTGCTTTAAGTTGAAGTGGGGCGTGGGTCTGTACAGGATGGTAGTGCGGTTGGCCGTGCTGAACGCTCTGGGCTGGTTTCTGCTGACGTACAGTGTTAGGCTAAATCGCTAAGTACTGAACGAGCTGGGTTTGTTCCTCCTGACGTAAAATGTTAGGCTAAAGCGTTAAGTGCATTTCACTGTCTATTGCATAGTGTGCTTTAATTTAAAGTGGGGCGTGTGGCTGTGCAGGGTGGTGCTGCTGCTGGCCGTACTGAACGCGCTGGGTTGGTTCCTGCTGACGTACAAAGTTAGGCTAAAGCGTTAACTGCATTTCACTTTCTATTGCATAGTGTGCTTTAAGTTGAAGTGGAGTTTGTGTATGTGCAGGGTGGTGCTGGTGCTGGCCGTACTGAACGCACTGGGGTGGTTCCTGCTGACGTACAGTGTTAGGCTAAAGCGTTAAGTGCATTTCACTGACTCTTGCATAGTGTGCTTTAATTTAAAGCGAGGCGTGTGGCTGTGCAGGGTGGTGCTGCTGCTGGCCGTGCTGAACGCGCTGGTCTGGTTCCTGCTGACGTACGAGGGCGTGCGACGGTTGCTGCCCGTCAGCTGGCAGCCCTCGCAAGAGACGGCCGACGCGATGTCGCCCGTCACCGCCTGGAGGAAGATCAGCGGGTCACCCGCCCCCCGCCCCCGCCTCCAACCCCGCTCGCCAGGGAAAGGGGGCGCGGAAGGTGCAGCTGAGGCTGGGATCGGGGGAAGATTTCGTGCCGCGGCCGGGGCTGGAGACTCGGGCGAGGCACAGCACATTGAGGAGGTGAGGAGAGAATACTTCATTATGAAATTCGCTGAAACTTGTCATGTTTACTCTGTATTATTTAGACTGTTGGTGATGTAGATGCCTTATTAATTCAAAGTAAATAAACTGAGGTTGTCTGGTATCAATTATCTATTTGTGTTGAAGATCTTTTCGATCGCATAGCGATCATCGTCAGAGCTTGTAGCTGCTGGGCGGAAAACGAAGTTCTGTTTACTCTGTATTATAGAGAAAGTAAGGTAACGTTCTTGCGAAAACGGCCATATTTTCTACTAGAAATCTTGTAATGTCTTTTTGTATCCCCTACAATCGGAAAAGTGGCAAATTCTAATCCCAAATAAAATGAAGGACGTCCTCTAATACTTTAAGTACAGAACTCCTTTTGGGGGTTCTGTGTACCGAAAAATGTTAGCGGTAGAGTGTCTGTCCGCAAATCCCTTTGGAATCGATACTGTAAACAAATTTTTCACCAAAATTGTTATTCTTTGATTGATCTGATTGATAAAGCAGATCCCTGTGGTTGAACGAATATTTTTTGGGGACGAGTTCTTTATTTAATTTCAAAATATTTTGAAATTTTCTCAAAAATTGCTTTTAATTTTCGATTTTTTCTACTTTACTTAGTACTTACTACTATTTTTACTACTTACTAAGTACTTTAATTGATACTTTTTCATGTAAGTTTCTAAGAAAATACACGAGACAGGCATCTAAAGTGTATTTAACATTTATTTTTATTATGAAATTGAAAATCTCCAATAAACCTTTTTAACAATAAACTATCCAGCAAAGGGACTAGGCTAACCTGAATGTAATAGACTAGCTCCGCTCTGCCCGGGTGTTTATTTATCAAAATTTTAATGCCGAACTGCTTAACCACGCTTTGTGACGTCATGGAGGTTAAAGAGGAGAAGGTTTGTGACGCCATGGAGGTGACGCCATGGTGACAACGAGAGCCCCTAGTTTGGTGATCTGGTGATCGCTTGGAAAAAACCGTTACTAACAGCAAAGAGACCCTGGCAGATGTGTTTAAAAGGCAATAACATTATGGCCAAGTGACTACTTTCAAGGAGAATTACTCCATGTTTAATGACTTATGACTATGTGGAAAGAGAATTTCTCCGTGTTCAATGCCACATAAAGTCTTGCATAGTTGTTATACGTGCGACGAGAGTCTATTTATTTGTCATAAAAAGAAATGAATTCTATCTCTATGGTACCCACGAACCACACTCTATCCAGCCTCGCCTTGCTCTACCTCAATTATTAGCAACTAGGGGTCTCCGAAAAGCTTCGCTATTGCAGTATATTGCATAAATACAATTCGAGTTGAAAACCAATTTATTCGATGAAAATTAACTACACTTTAACTACCTATACATTAACTATACTTACTATATTACTCTACACTCATCCCTATATAGTATTTGAAAAACTCCGAATGCGCGTATGTACGAGTGAGCGGATCAGTCCTTCGCGGTAAGACATCTTTCCGTACACCACTCGAGACAAATGAGGTGCTATTCGTCGCGTCTCGGTCTCCTTTGAGAAACTGATAAATTGTTTTTGGATTTGGCCATAAGATTCAAATAAATTTCCAAAAACGTGTTTTTTCGTGATTTGGCGCGGCGATCTTCTTGAGTTTGCCGGTAATTAAAACAACGCCAAGTAAGAATTTCTATGTAGGTAGTGTTGATTAAACTCCATTACTTAAAGGCAATTTTCATTCCTTACACCATAATTTTCTTTCACGACGTTGGCAACACTGATGTTGCGATCATGAAGTGAGCAATTGTATTACCAATTGAATGGCGCTGCAGATTTAGTTTTAATGCTTATATAGATTTGCAGGCAAAAACTATCCATAGAGCAATTGCAGAAGTAAAAGTGAACACAAGTTAGACTGTGTTTGTGGAGTTTTAATTTCTTCATAAATTAGGGAAGAAAAATATGGACATGTTATGCAAAGTCGGAAAGAGTCAAATGAATTGTAAAAATGTTCCGAAAAGAATAACCAACTGGGAATGATCTGCACTTTTGGATTTAGCATTTGTGCTAATGCAAATGTGCTGTGTGAATGTGCGTATTAGCATAGCAGAAAAGCTTAAAAATATAGCTGTACTAAAATCTAACTATTCGCATCATCAATACCACAAGTAGTTGTTACACCATTTGTAATTTTGAAAATGCAATATTGCCAGTTTATATCACGAATTGAAGTAACACACAAGGCGATTGGGTATTATGAACTATTGAACGGGAGTATAATGTTGTCAGCTACTACGATTCATTGGTAAGTCTAATCCCAGAGATTGAAAGAACATATTTGAACAAAGCTAGGCATGTAAGAAATGAAGTATAAAACAAACTTTTCAACACGTGACACAATTTTTAAAACCGTTTACAGCGTCGGCGACCACATTTTACTAGTAATCAAATATTCGAATAATGTTGTGCATCGTCAGCATTTGGTGCAGACTTCCTACTTTCTAGATCGCAACTTCGATGTTATTCAATATCATGAATCGTGGTGAGGCGTGTAGTTCAAAAAGATATCCATTGATAGTACTTCAAGTAAGGTCCTCAGGAAACGGCGTAGGGAAAACCTCGTCGAGTAATTTTGCAAAAACAACGCCCCCCATATACCTGATTTAATTCAAACCACGCTTTAAATTCTCTCGGTACTAATAATAAAAAAAGTGTGGAAATTCAAGCGAAATCGGTCGAGTAGTTTTTGCGTCTATATGAGACAAATATACGCATATTCCCTTTGATTTATTTATAAGCTAGTATAGTCGTCAATGCTTCGCAATTGCAGAGTATCACACGCTTCTGGATACGTGGTTGTTAATTATGTTTTTTTAAGCTCTGCAAAAATTCATACATATGACATTCCCGCCAGTATGGGTTTTGTTCCATGTCCTGATTTGAACCAGGTATCCAATATCCTATCGTTAAAACGTTCTCCCTTAAGCTTGGCTATACGTTTGCGATGACACTGTCTTGGAAAAATAGGATTTTCTTTTCCGAGATAACGTTCATGAAATAATTCCGGCCGATATTTCACAATCGCAGGTGTAGAATATGCAGCCATAGACGCTTAACACTTGATGACGCGGGGGTTGTCCAGAGCTTATGATGAGAGGCGCTTGAGTCATCATAAACGTATAAATCATCAACAACGCCCCTCACTTGTCTCATTTCATTCCGAATCCAGAATGAAAACGCTCCCGATACTAATAAGAATTCAGTGTGAACATTTCATCAAAACCGGTGGAGTCGTTTTTGCGTCTATATGCGATAGACATACGCACATTAGTAAATAAATATTTCTTCTTGATTGTCAATATATGTTTACAAATAAAAGTATCCAAAGCTTTTTATGACAATCATTAATTTCAACAATTACACAACGTTTCGTAACTCGTTTTGTTACATCATCAGGTGCTGAACTTAGTGAAGGGAACGCTATCCCATTGAATTATCTCACCAGCAGAACTTCAAGGAAACATTATGAAAACATTATGAAAAACATCGCTCGCACTCAGTTGATACCCATAACTAACCGTTACGAACAGACACTCCATTCAAAGTTTGTATACGCACATTAGTTTTGATATATATATATATATATATATATATATATATATATATATATATATATATATATATATATATATATATATGATGTAATTTGTGCATTGTGTGCAGTGTGTGGGCGCGAAGGATCCCACCGACTGGAGCTGGGCGCTGCACCGTATGTCGGCGGCCAGTGGCTTGCGCATGCTGTCCATTGTGTGGGTGGTGATGGGCCACCGGGACGCGCTCTTAACGCAGCTGCCGCTGTTGGACAAGCGCGAACTGCCGAATCGCCTGAAGGAATGGGTGCACGTGTACGTCCCGGCCGGGCTTTTCGCCGTCGACACCTTCCTCTTCCTGGCAGGGTGCGTGCTGGCCTTCTCGTTCGCCTGCACTCGCAACCGCCAGCCGCACTCCTTCCGCCAGCTGCGCTCCTGGCTGCCCGCCTTCTACCTGCACAGATACATCAGGTGCGTCCTACCACACAGTCGCAAAACACATCCTTTGAAGTGCTTAACCCTGGAATACACAGATGGGTGCCAGGGCACCTCAGAAGTTCTTTGAATTGACGCTAGTCGCGCTCCTTCTGATAGCTGCGCTCCTGCATGCCCGCCTTCTACCTGCACAGATACATCCGGTACGCCCTTCCACACAAATTCAAAGCACATCATATTAAATGCTTAACCCTGGAATACACAGAAAGGTGCCAGGGCACCCCAGTAGTTCTTTGAATTGACGCTAGTCGCGCTCCTTCCGCCAGCTGCGCTCCTGGCTGCCCGCCATCTACCTGCACAGATACATCTGGTACGCCCTTCCACACAGATGCAAAACAAATCGTTTGAAATGCTTAACTCCGGAATACATAGAGGGGTGCCAGGGCACTCCAGAAGTTCTTTGAGTTGATGCTAGTCGCGCTCCTTCCGCCAGCAGCGCTGCTGGCTGCCCGCCTTCTACCTGCATAGATACGTCCGGTTCGACCTTCCACATATATGCAAAGAACATCGTTTGAAGTGCGTTAAGCAAATTGCTGGAATTCTGTGATTCCTCACCATGGTCTATGCCGAGGCCACGGAGATCGAGGCCGACGCCTATTGACAGAACGTCGTTAGGTCAAAAAGTAACCTATGAAAATTGCTCTTGTAAATGATCACTGTGGCTTCTCACTGAATCGCTTCTGGGCTAACTTAACGAGTATACGTGTTACATTGTTTCGATGCGAATATTTAAATGCAAAGTATATTAATTGTATTATTTAATATAATATTTTGTGTAACACATTTTCATCTAAAGAAGATTAAAATTATAAGACACAGTACATAATAATAATAATAATAATAATAATAATAATAATAATAATAGTGATAATAATAATAATAATAATAATAATAATAATAATAATAATAATAATGATAATAATTTGTATACCCTAGATGACTTGGACGGCAAATCAACAGCGTATTACATATGAAGACTAAAATGTTAGGATGCAGAATGAATTGCACAAACTACCACAAAAATTCATTATATTTAACTTGTTGCATCGTAGAAAACCCAGTCAGTTGCGTATTGAAAGGGTCATTATAATTGATGTTGATTCTTCACGTGATGATTTATCGCACTAACTTCGATTTTTTTTTTCAACGTCGTTAGAAATTCTCCCGTAGAATTGAAGGGCTTGAAGTAAATGCTTATGAAATACTTGTTTCGCCTTGCTTACCAAGAACTTATCGGAACATTTCTGTTGTAGATTGACACCACTTATGGCGTTTGTGATAGTGTTATACGCTGGTGGACTTCTCTACTTTGGGGGAGGTCCTCTGTGGGATGAGCTTTCAGCTTTTGGTGTTGATTCATGTCGAACAAACTGGTGGCCAAACTTCCTTTACATTCACAATTACTACAATAATCGCAACATGGTAAGTACAAAAATTGGAGTATTTTTTAAGAATCTGACATTTTTTATTTTAAATTTTTATTCTTGAATTGAAAAAATTACCGTTCCTTCCCTTAGTGTGTTGGACACTCTTGGTACCTGGCGGTTGACATACAGCTTTATCTCATCTCTCCTCTTCTCTTGTTTCCTTTGGTTGACCACTGGAACACTGGAAAATTCAGCTACGGACGCTTGGTCTTCGGTTTCTTTTTAACTTTGTCTATTGCGATACCCTTCGCTATAGTCGCAGTCTATGATCTCTCACCAACACCAGACCCAACTGGCGAGTAAGTATACAAAAGGAATGTTTGAGTATACAAAAAACTCATTTAAGTGTCATAACTAATAATTACATGAGATTTAATATGATTGGAAAACAACGCAAAGCACAATTATTCTCTTTGATTTTTGAAATATTTATTTACTAATATGCCGAAAGTTTTAATTGCTTTAAGACTATAGATTAACTCTTAAACATGTTACAAAATTTGGTTGAAAAGGTTTTAAACAACTAGCAATATTTATAATAAAAATTAACCTTAATACTTGGTGCTTGCTAATTATGAAAAAGCACAAAAACAAACGAAATTCGTTATGAAAACACATTGTATCTACAGAATGGTACAGACATTTTCGTTCGTTAGTTTTCTTACCTCTTTACTTTAGTCTATCTTTGCGGTTTTGGCCCAACTTCTTCTTAGCAGCCTCTTAATTCGCGCCTAAAGGTCTTTTTTCTCATTTTTTCCCAATTTTTCGGCCTAATAACGATGAAAATCAAATTTGAGTTTCAAAATATTATGGAAGGTCCTATATGCAAATTTTCGTTGACAAATTTAGTACTGGTTTTAAGAAAAAGTCGTTCGAAAATTTCTAAAAATTTAAAATCTCATTTTCGCCCAAAAATTGTTGATTTTTCGAAAAAATTATTAAGAAATTGTTCTAAGTACTTACAAATGCGACAATGAATAAGAAATACCCGTAACGTAAATACTAACGATGTGATGAATACATGGCTCTGGAATTTTGGAAAACAAATTTCATTTGCATTCAATTTTTTTCTTCAATTTTGTAATCGTAGGTAAACGAGAAATAATTTTAAACTTTCGAAATTTTTGAAAATTGAGTTAATGTCAAAAACTGGAACTACGACGTCATTATAAGAATAGTTCACTCTATTCTTAAAAGAAATTTCAAGTAAAATTTCGTTATTTCATTTTTGAGGAAATTTTGAAAATGTTCTATGGGCATTATCTAAAGTACCCACAAAATTTATAGAATGTTTTTCAAACTCGCCAAGCTTGGAGTCGGAACCGATCGTTCACGAAGTATGTATTTTGGAAAAAATTCGACGAATAATACAGTCGCTAATGTAGCTCACGGGTGGATAGAGATGCGAATAGCCAGGAACACGTTGGAACGTTTTGAAAAGAAACACTTTTTCGGTATCAGGAGACCCCAAAGCCTGCATTTCTGTTGAAATCTCGAAATGATTTTCCACAACATTACACAACTTTATATTAAGTATATTACTCGGTTTATACGCAAGAATACGAGAAAGTAAATAAATACTCCAGAGTTATCATAGATGAAATGTTGAAAACTATGAGAAATAATAATTCAATGGGCTTCACTTTTGCAGCACGGTTCCACAGTGATGCAGAGCGGCACTCGTTTAATTACAATTTCCGTATCAATGTTGTTTGATTAATACCTCTTACCAGTTTAACATTCACAATACTTACACTTTTTTTTGTTATTTAAGGTCGCATCAACAGCTAGGTCATTAGCGACCACTATTAGATTGAACTGTAGGGGAAACTGTAGAAAGAACACGTATGGATAACACAGACACACCCAAACATCCATGCCCGAGGCGGAACTCGAACCCGCGACCCTTCGGTCCGAGACCACTACGACACTACTGCCTTAGCGATCTGGGCCACTGGCTAGACGTTATTTGTGCTAGTCAATAGTAAATATTCCCTGAGCATTCCAAAACTGTTCAAAGTACTGGTGCTGAAAGCACTGCTCGTCGTCATAATTCTTAGTGTGGCCGGGCGCTTTGCTTGGAGGCCAGCTCGAACGCCCCCGTGGTCATGTGAGGCGTGACCTGGTTTTTGCTCAAAGGTCGAGGGTCGCTGATGGGGCGTAGAATTCTAGCGGTCGGCTGCTCTGATCGGTAGTTTTCCATCCTTTCTCCGATCAACACCGGGCGAACGCCGGAGCAATACCTTTTTTTTTTAAATTTGTTGCGTCTACACCTTGACGCAACGCGTCTCCAAGCCCCTTAAGGAGCGTTGAGCGCTTTGCACTGGGGAGCAATCCTCCATTAATGTGTTTTTTTTTACTTTTAATATTTGTCAAGTCTTGTCACGTCGCAGTCAGTCAGTGCCTTTTATCCCTTCGGCCAGGGGCTCGACGGCGTTAGATCCCGGGGTTCCTGGCCGGTCACCCAACCACGAACCCACGAGTCTCGAATGCGCTTAACCTTCGTGACTTCACGGAGCGTAGTAAACGCATTCGGCTAGCGCCGCCGGCTTTCCTTCCTCTTCCTTGTCCTATCCTCACCCCTTACACACACACACTTACACTAACATGCAATACACTACCACACATGCCGGGAGACCGGTCGGGGACAGACTTGTCCCGACTGTGGCGGTACCTCGCTGGTGGGAAATACCTGGTTGAAAAAAACCGCTAGTCGACGGTAGGTCGGCACCGGATCTCGCCATCCAGTGGGGAAGCTCACTGCCACCTCCTGATGCAAAACATGCACTACACTTACGGGTTACTAATGTCCTCGGTAGTTGACGCTCCCGAAATAACGAAATCAATAAATCCAAGTTACAACCAGATAACACCGTAAATGGTACAGTCGGCATAGTAAGAAATACTTATACACATTCACTATAAACGGGCTCGCTCTCCCAAAACGTAAGTCTGCCCACACCGGCGCTTGTAGCTCCTCATATTATGGCGACGACGTCACGAGTAATAGGTCCGGATCACCTCGGACTCACGTTTCGGTGGTTGCTTCTGCATTCGCGAGCCGCTTCACTGTGTGGTGCCCAACTGCAAGCTCTATGCATCCATAACAGATGCACTCGTGCGTTGACAAACAGATATAGGAAGCCTCAAAGGCGTCCTACTACCGTTTAGTGTTCTCATTCTTCCTACAAATAGTATTGTGTGTCCCTCTTAAACATGTATTAGCTGGGTGCTTCGAGGTCAAGGCCTATCTCCGAATTTTTGTTTTCTGCTTTGCTTCTAAGCTAGGTTTGCTAGAATAGTTTCTACCCATGAAAACGTTAATGGATGCACTCTTCTTGTAGCCAAATATGTCTAGTATATTCGGAGATGTTGATCTCTGTAGATATCTCTGTAGTACATTTCGCTCGTGCTTATGCCCGCAGCCCGATCAAGAGCCTAGCCCACGCCGAAATGTTGTACATCCCGGCGCACACGCGCGCTGCGCCGTGGGTGGTGGGCGTGGGCGTGGGCGCGTGGGCGGCGCGCGTGGTGGGCGGGCGGCAGGCGCTGGGCCGCTGGCAGGAGCGCGCCCTGTGGGCGTGCGCGGCGCTCGTGCTGCTGGGCCTCCCGTTGGCCATGACGGCGGCGCTGCGAGCGGCCGACCAACACTCCCGCTGGGGCGCCGCCCTCTTCGTCGCGCTCTCCAAGCCCCTGTGGGCGCTGGGCGTGGGCGCCGTCGTGCTGCTGTGCGCCGCGGGCCGCGCGCCGCGCCTCAACGCGCTGCTGTCGTGGGGGCCGCTGGCCGTGCTCTCTCGCCTCTCCTTCGCCGTCTACCTGCTGCACCCCGCCGTGCAGGGCGTCACGGGCTGGAGCACCAGAGGCACCACCGTCGCCACAGACGTCGTCGCCGTAAGTCTCTTCCCCACCCGCGTTATTCGGAACACCTCTTAATAATCACAATTTTCACTGATACACAGGCTTTGATGTCTAATGCTTATTTCTATGTTCATCAAACATCATTTTGGTTTACGCATCCAAAAGAAACTTTTAGGCTTCAAATTTACTAATTGAAAATTTCTAGACCCTATAAAATGTATAATTTTTGTTGACAAAAAGGCTTTGTTAATACACTCCGGAAAGAAGTTACTCAAAACCGAGAAGGAGGGTCTTGCCATGGACAATTGTCAAAAATAAAAATAAAGGTAGATGTCTTTGCACACCACACATGTCAGTAGTACTTGACTGTTATATGAAGATAGAAGCACTGCAATGTGATGACAGAAATTCTCCATGACATAAACAGACCAGTTGAGCGAATTGAACAATTTTTGTAAAATATACTTCCATCATCACTTCTATCTTTTACACACTCCCACTGTTCCTTCAGACTAATTATTGAAATTTCCATTAGATCCCGATGACCGTCGCTGACTTGGTGCTGACCTTCGCCGTGGCGCTGCCGGTGTCCATCCTCATCGAAGCCCCGTTCATCGCCCTGGAGAGGCTGCTGTTGCGAGGGGGCAAGGCCCCCCGCAAGGGCTCCCCGCCGGCGCCCAGCGCCGACGCCTCCCTCGCCACCGCCCCCGAGGGCCCCTCGCAGGCGCCAGAGCAGCGTCACGTGACGGACACTTCGTCCACCTCCTGCCTCAACGCGTTCGCAGCGTGACCCATTTCTAGAAAACACATTGAAATTTAAATGGATGGTCACGTCAAATATATCCACTCGGTTTGATGATGAACTCAGGCTGAAAGAAAGAATGATGTATTGATGTGACGCGGCGAATAGTAGTGAGATAAAATGACGGTCCTTTAAAATGTCATGTGTTAGTTATCAGCACAATAAGGCGTTTTTGTAAACTGAGGATTACCAATAATTACAGCTTCGGTGGAGGTGGTAATGATTCAGATATTATTTTGCGTTATTCGTCTGTTTTGTTGGTATGGTTAAAATTCTTTCACGTCATTGGCTGGATCTTCAGGAGTGGAATTGACCTTGTGAAGAATGTTTTTACCAACACTTATAACATAAAATAATGGCCTAGAAAATGTTTTCCTAGACCATCCGTGTTATATTCCAAACATTGCTTAATCAATTATTCTTGTGTTACACACAATGAATAAATGCGATCTTTTTTAATACGGATTATCCCTGATAACTAAAAATATCTCTATATCATGATGGTAAGAGATACAACTATGACGTTTCTTTTAAGTCCCTTATCATAGCAACGTTTTCAAATTTTATTCGAGTACCCCAGACCTGAAAGTGTAAGGATGTAACAGGATAGGACTGTTATATCTATCTCCTCGCAAAATGAACTGATGAGTGCCTCCTAGAGAAGTAAAGTGAAGTACCGGACTGTTGTACCCGAGTTTGCGGGTTCAAACCCAATCGAAGCCGCGGATTTATTATATGGATATTAAAGGGCGAAAAAATCCTTCGTACACCTTCCTTCGGAGGGAAGTAAAGCCGACTGTCCCATGCAGTAGATTTACTGCATGTAAAAGATCCTCAAACCTAAAAGAAGCCTCCGAGCAAACTTGAGATCCGCCTGTTTCGACGCCTAATATAATATCTCCTTTCACCGCTAGATGGTGAAAGGAGCGTAGCGAAATTTGCATGGTCAGACGGAAAAGCGGGCCTCATGGCCCGAGTCTCGCTACGGAAAATAAGGCATTAACTAACTAAGAATTGAAGGATTATGATGTAAAATAACATTCGTTTCACTTTATATCTCGAAACCTCATTTAAGCCACCACTACACAAAGAAAATGGCTCATTTAGTTTTTAACCGATGATTTTATGCTCGCAATATTTAAAATGAAAATTATTTATTGTTTAAAAATATTTTCTTCATAATACTATTCTTTGAGTCCAATTACTCGAAGCATTTGTTTGAGAAATAGTATGGGTCTCTCAGGCATATGTCAGCGGTTAACTGTAGTGCAGGTATTAAAGATGTATCGCTTCGCATTAATATTAAAAAATTAAAATATGAATTCGACATTACACAATTTTATTTTAGTGCTACATTTGGAGTATCGCTAGTGTATTGGTTCCTCCGGATGCTTGAATGCTCCAGTCATAGTGCTTCCTCTCTGTCCCATCATCGCCATTGGGTGTCATTGACACGTTTATTTTAACATTTTTTCTTTAAATTGGATTACAAAGTAAAATGTTTCTTTATAGTACTTCTACTAGATAATACATCTTACTAAAATATCCTTTTCAATAATCGGTCATTTTTTGATAATATTACCTCTAATCTTATAAAGTTTACTAAATGTTAAACATAAAAATTAAATTTTAGTATTTGTGAATGAATCCTTTTCAATTTTTTTGAAAATATTTTTTCTTGAAATAGTTTTTGCAATTTGAAATTAAGATATTTGTGATAAGGTATTAAGAACGTATTTTTATACAGCAAATTACTTTTATTTTTTTAAAATTAAAGCATAAAATCATCGCAAATTTAAACCCCTTTTGGCTACGAAAATTTTGTTTGTAGTGAATGCTGGCAAGAGCTGGTGAAGAATTAGAAAAATCTGGAAAATTATTTCAGGTGCAATCATTGTTAAAATCATAATTTTACTTTGCTTGAAGCATTTAATAGAATCTGATTCCGTATAAATATGTTTTAAGACAGAAAAAACAAATAATCGCAGGGAAAATATAGTGGAAACAGCTTCACGTGACCCATAGGGACCCTGATTTGGCTAGTATGGAGACAGTATTTGCATTCAGAGATGTGACTGAGGACGGGATCAGATGTAGCAGCAAGAGCGGTAGAGAGGGCGGACCGCCAGAAATGATACCCGGAGGAAGAGAAGCTGGTTGTGTGGTGGTGGCGAGTTTCTTAATGAGATGCCGGTGTCAGGCGAGCCGTTCTTGAGTGATCGGTTGATGCCCAGCGGATTCTCATCCGTGAGCGGGCCGTTCAGTTTTCTGGACCTCCTCGAGTTTTGTGGAACTTGCAATTCTCTTCGCTTCAGTTGTCTCCTCCTCCGTCTGCAGCGAGGAAGCAACGTTCGTTCAAATTGGAGAGAGATCCAGAGAACCTCATGCACGCGCCGTCTGACGAGGAGATTCTCAAGTACAAGGTCTTCCCAGTGCACACCAGGGGGCAGGTCGGGTGCAGGCGATGCGTCAAAGAGGGCGCCACGCCAGCGTCTTGCTGGTGGCTGGAAGATGTCGGTGAAATGGGCGAGGACGACCTCGTCACCGATCAGCTTTGCTGTTTCCTTTCAATACCACCAAAGGGGTCTGTTAGCTCCCTTTTGTAATGGAGACAACTGAAGTGGCATTGTTTTGAAAATACTTTTTCGGATTTGAATGAAGTTCCTAGAACGTTCTAAAAATTCGAAAACAGTGATATAAAGGATTTTACATTGTTAATTTAATTGAGTTATTGTTTTGTTCGTTATGTTCACTAATTGTAAAGAATACTCTTAATGTAATTAATGAACTAATTTATGGATATTCATTAGTGACTATTTTTATAACTTAAAAATGTTTGTTTCAATACAGCCGTTTCAGTATTATTAATTTTATACATTTTGATGATTGTGAACATCTCTTGTATTATAGTTTACGTTATGAGAAATAAAAACATCTATTCAAGGTGGAATAAGTAATTTGTACATCCTACGCTACTGCAAATAAAAGTAATATCTGTAAAAACGATAAGAATGGTATAATTGGCATATATTTTTCCCATTTCTCGACAAATTGACTACAGAAAATCGACCTTTCTTGCATTAGTACAGGGCAACAAAAAGGTCAGTTGGCAAAACCGTGTTCTCTCAAAACACTCGCTCCTTGTCAACGGAACTCTGTGAAAAAGCTCTTTGGTCTCGAGCACCGGGAGAGAAAGCGTTTTCGGAACCATGACAACTCTAGTATTCAGGAATTCATTAGTTAACTTTTTTATGATAATTGTGTATGTTGCTGGAATGTGTTTGCGAATCGCTGTTCTACTGTTTATTCAAGGTTTACTGCCCACTACTTACTGATTCGCAATGTTCTTAATTATTGCAAATATTTATAACTCTTTTAATAAATATCGAAACAAAACATTATTCGATGCCGAACAATTATCTAGAAAGATTACAATATAGTGCATTTTGAGAATAAAATGACAGACTTGTAGGCTGAAATTACTCTCATGAAACAATCACTTTTGAATAAGTATAATTATGATAATAATAAGTACGATTTACTTCTAATAAAGCTATAGCATATTTTAAAATTTAATCCTTTTAAGATGAGGTAACTCTTTGAGAAATTACTCATTGAGTAATAGCTATTAACATATCTAGTAATAACATCATAACATTTCGTGGTATACTCAGGATTTTATCGGTCATTATAAAATCACACAAATTTTGCCAAAATTTAGATTACTGGAGTAGTAAACCCAATTCTGTTGCTGCGGCACGTTAGTACGATATTTTTCCGAAATTTAGCTAATATCCACAGAAATTTCTCACGTATCCATTTGATATTATACTCGCAACAAATTCCACTACTTTCCTCTCTATTGGTCATGTTGCCCATGCTTTACATTCTCATTATTTATAAATCGGCATATAATTCAAATTGGAAAAGTTTCATTGAGGCTTTCGCCCCAAAATTTTACTTTTTAACGCCCTAAAACGCTTCGTTTAGGAGTGATTTAACAAAGATTAAAAAATTCTGGCAGTGTTGGGCGTTGCATTTGATGTGAATATTTAGATGCGTTTATTAAACCAATCCTTCATATTTTTAAATTCAAATTGCAAATAGTCACGTCACCGTGAAACTATCTTTTGTTTTGACCTCATTTATCAGATGAATTTATCAAGATTGGTTGTGTGTGAGAGCCGCACAAGGTATGTATACAACTGAAACTAGAGTTGCTACAGAATGATATATACTTTCTCGTAGCAAATGTTTCTAATTTCCTTGGTGTGCACTGGCTTTAAGGTCTTGTTCCATTCTCTGGCCAGTTGCCATCTATCTCGTCGAAAGTAAATTTTCTTGGCATTTTCTCTTTTTTCGGTTTCTTAATAGTAGAACCGAGATATGACTTCAAGAATATTAAAGAAGAGTAAAACCTCGTCCAAAACAGAAATTTTCATTGAACATTTTGAAGCCGTACTTAAGAAAATGGCGATTAAGCATTACTGTAAACGCGCAATTTGAAGCTTTTTCTTACAGGAATCTATTGAGTTTTCCAAAATCTTTATTTGAAGTTATTTGAAGCACTTTTACTCACAAATGTAATAATTTATACAAATTGTTGGAAATGTGTATATTAACGGCGTGAGAGATATTAAAAAAAATACATTTGTGTAATTTTTGAAAAAACAAGAGTATACACAAAAATTAACTTTACGTCACATTAAACAGTGCAATTAGCACTACCTATTGGAAACATCTGAAGAACAAATTTGGAACATTTTTGACTAAGGAATACATGGGGGAAATACATGGGTGGGTTCCTCCGGTGCACCGATTTTAGCTGATTCTGCGCATCACCAGTTTGCGTCACGAACCACGTGACCCCAGCACGGACACTTCGTTTGAATAGTCAGACCTCACGCTGGCCGCCATGTTGCATGGAGAGCGAGAAGTGTTGAGAAACATTTTGAAAGTAGCACAAAGTAACAATTTTCAACAGTAACCAACCAAAACTATAACGCGAAGATGTACAAGATGCCATATTTAAAACAAATCCTTCACAAATATGTCTTGTAACGAGGTGATAATTTTGGTATCCGGTGCATTTAAAATTCCCGCTAATATTGTGACGCAAACTGGTGTCTGAAGCTCATTGGCTGAAGTCGGATACTATGCGCAAGAGCCCCCTCGGGGGAATATCAGATAGGAATGCAACAATGACATTCCGTGCCGCGACTCAGCAGCTGAATTTCAGTGAATTAGGTCTCATTGTTGGGACATAATTTCGTTGTAGGAAAAGCAGTCATAATTGTCAAATTTATGTTGATATTTGTTTGAAAATATTTCTTTATTTTTAATTCGTTGCTTCCTTAATCTTACTTATCGACACAACGCGTCTCTTCGCCCCTGGTCGAGCGTTGAGCGCGGAGTAATCATCCATTAACATTTATTTTTCACGCGCCCTCCGTATTCCAGAGGGCGCTTTTTTTATATATCTCGTCTCGTCTAGTCAGTTGTCAAGAAGACCGCCAGGTAGCATCTCCGCGTACGCGCCTCTTACTCCACGCGCCCCTGCGTCACTACCCAGCGGCCAGAATTGGGAAGGAATTAGGAAAGGGGTAGGGTTTATGACACTTCACAGGGGTTGAACTAGCCTTTGTGAAGCAGCCGAACTCGTTTTAATGCAACAAGTTTCACATGAGATTCGACGGGAGTCGAACCCGGACCTCAGTCGTGAAAGGCTAGTTAGTGTTAAAAGTTTAGTTTCTGCACCAAATGTTCTACGATTTGTAATGAGTTTTATAAAAAATTTGACCGAGAAGTGTTAATTCGCAGCGAAATATTGGTATAAATAGTGTTACAAACTAAAGGCAAGAATGTACGTGCGTATTAACACCCCTAATTTCGAAAATTGATTCGGTTGATTGATTAGTGAATTCAGACGTCAACTTCTAATGCCATTAGTCCCGTAATTGTAGTGCATGTTGCCCCATTGGAAGTCGCGGTAATCTTCCCCCGCTAGATGGTGAGATCCGGCGCTGACCTACCGTCGGCTGGCAGGGTTTTTCTCAACCAGGTATCTCACCAGCGGGGCAAGTTTCCTGTTGGGACAAGTTCAATACTGCCGACTGGACACCCTGCATGCGTGTAGTGTAATGTGTGTAATTGACGATTGAGGAAAGGACGAGAGAGGGAAAGGAAAGATCGCGCGCGGTCCGTGGCCCGGCATGCGCCTGGTGTTTATCGAAGAAACCAGGGAAAACTATCGATAACATCAGCAAGCCGCTTGAATTCTTTTCCAGGCTGCTGCTGAATTCGACCTAGCTATCTAGCTGATGTCGAAAATCATGCCACTGTCGGGACTCGCAGCTAGGACCTCCCGGTCGGAGGCACTGCAGTGACATCAGCTGATGCCCTGACACACCTCTCCCGGTCGAAAATTGAAACTAATGGGGCTACAAAACGTCACAGACTTTTTCGAACTAGCTAGTCTTTTTCTAATTTCTTTGGTCTGGGTTAACTTCTCAGTCTTGCCCCATCCACTTACCAGCTGCTATCTATCGACGTCCAAAGTATCTCCGATGAGCTGGCACCCCCACTTCTCACAAATTTAAAATAAACTAACCTATAATTTTGGACTAATTGTGTTCCAAAATAAAAATGTGCTCAATTACAAGCAATTAAAAAACGACATGCAAAAATAGGGGTGCCAGTTTGACGTCAAACTTCCATCTTCACTTCTCAGTAATTCAAAATTAATCAGTCGATAATTTTTTCGTAATGATGTATTAATTTCGTGCCAAATTAAAAAGAATTGTACTGAATTATAAACAATTAAAAATGTGATATTTATATACCCGTTTTTAATGTTTTATAGTTGAGTACACATTTTTTTATTTCGGTACATTAGAGCAAATTTGTAGGCTAGTTGAGTTTGATTTTCTGTGATGTGGGTGTGCCATAGCGGACATTTTAGTTGGGAGCGGCACTTCCTTTGCAGACATTTACAGTTTGGTAAATTATTCAGCGCTAGATTATTGTAGCTTTTTAAACAAAACTGCATTGGATTCAGAAAACTTTAGCCTACCCTGGCCGTTGTCAGGGCGACCAGTAAACAAGAAAGTATGTTCCATGCTTACGTGCATGACGACGACCTCCTAGAGTAAACTGTGGAAGGTGGTGATATGACGCACTTCATTGTGAGAAGGGAAACAGGGCCCTGCGTAGTAAGTGAAATTATCTACCTAACATAATTTTCCGCAATATTTGCAACCAAAACTAACGAAATCGAATGTAGGTATTTGGATTATCAGAGTGTATGTTGTAAAGAACGAAGAGAATTACTGTCTTTTTTACCTTTTGTTGTGCGTTTACATATATAAGGATAGTGACTTTACATAAAATATGAATGATAAATAGCATACCACTTACAAATTTCACCCTACATCAAAAAAACCGTAATCTTGAATATTTTCCAAATTTTCAATTGTAATATCTCTTTTGGGGGACCTGATAAAATTTTGAAATTATCGCACGTGAAAGATTGATATGGTACCAAGAAAGTAGAAATTTCAACTTCGAGATTTGATTCAAAATAGGTTTTAAAAAATTGTAAATTTACGCGAAAAGCGCTTCATTGGCATTCTTTTTTAATTGTTTATAAGTGGGTACAAAAGTTTTTATTTTATTACAAAATTAGTACTGTGATGAACCAGAAACCCCCGGTTCTATTTGAACATAAAACGACATCAAGGCCTTAAAATAGCGCGTTAATTAATGCATATAGAATACGAATAGTCACAGAATACACGTCAGGGCGACCAGTAAAGAAGAAACTATGTCACATGCTCGCGGGCAAGATCACGACCTCCTAGAGTAAACTGTGGAAGGTGGTAATATGACGCACTTCATTGTGAGAAGGGAAACAGGGCCCTGTGTAGTATATAAATAATGTATGGGAGGTAGAATAGTCATGTAGAAATTTCGGAATATTCAGTCTCTCTTACGATATCTGCCAAAAAGGCGTCAGAAACACGGAATTAGTTCCAATATTCTTCAAATGTGTACATGTTAATAATTTAAAGATGTATTTTGTTGTGAATGTTAAATTAAATCCAATGGACTTCATATTCGAAACGAAACTCATAACAGGTTAAAGTCGTAGACGGGGATTGTATTCAACACTTCGTGTTGAACATAAACAGCTGCGAATAGGTTCCCACCTGATATGTAGCACAGGGAAAGACGCGATGGCGTGAATTTATTTGCAGTTTTTTTATGAATTCATCAACTAACTGTATCGAGAGCAATTTGCAAACCGATTTTAACATTAGGTGAGAATACGGTAGGAGGGACAGTATAACGAACAGCAGATAGAGACAGAAGATCTGAAACATAAGAACATCAAGACGGAAGATATGAGATGTTACCCAGAGAAATCAACGATGCGCAAAAAGTTTATAGTAATCCATGAACTTTAATTCTTGACACGTACAGAATTATAATTATTGTATACGAGAGATATAAGATCAGATAGTGTGACCATTCAAATATTCGACATACGAATTCGCCGCCGCCGCCGCTGACGACACCAGCTTCTCCAGCAAGACGGGTGTAGAAGAGGTAGGTGGGGGGGGGGGGGGTCACCCTACCGTCCGTTGTGACGTCACGGGTGTAGGAGGGAGGCGAGAGATTTTTGTCGATGGTCAGACGTCGTGGAGTGAGGTTATCTTGAGAAAAGAGGTATTTGTACTGTTCATTTTGTTTATACATTATAGATTGTGATCAGTGCTTCTCTTCATAGAATGTACTGTTGGAAAGACACAGCTTCTGTTAAATTGAAACTATAAACATTCAATAGAGATGTTTAAAGAAGACAGTGCAAGAAGCTTATGTCAGTGCTGATGTAATAGTCACTACAATAGGGGCTATTGTTTATTTTTGGTAAGCAGATTTACAAACCGAGTTGGCTTGTGCAATGGCACGTAGACCAGGTGATCTGCATCAAAATGTGCGCAGCCTTCTCAATTTGAAAGCTGGGGGTAGGGCAGTCTTGTTGGATGAATCGTGGTGCATACCATTTTCTTCCGAACAAAGCAAAGTTATTACAGAATGGTATTATATTTAGTATGTTACTTTAATGTATTGCAAATTATGCATTGATTAAAATTAAGAATGTTGTTATGAGAAATTAATATTTATCCTTCATCTTTGCGTGTATCATTCTCTTAAAGTGTACAAGACTTGATGATTTATCATGTTGTACTGATCATGTAGAAGCTTTAGTATGATATAAGATTCAGAATGTGTTACATTTCTACATTTATTTCAGCTCGACATTTAAACACTTGTAATTTTAAAAATAGATTCATGTTGACCTTTGAAATGATAACATGTGTTTGTCATTTGTAGTTTATTTTCTGTTTTGTCTGTATGCAAATTTTTAAAATGTCTTTGTGGTGTTGACACGGAGACTGAACAGTGTTCTGGAGAGACAGTCACTTGCTTCATTTTTTTTTCTCAAGGTGAGATGTACCTTAAGGGTCATTTAAGAGAAAAATAACCTGCAATGAATGCTGCACTTAAATAAATTAATAATTCAATTTGTGTTTTTAATGCTTAAGCACCAGTTTGATAGTGCAATAAGGAATGTGATAATATTGATTAAAGATTACATCACTGTCATGTCATTCTCAACTTTTTGAAGTCTGATTAGAGCTAATGTTCAATTCTTGCTTGAGTTATGATAAAACTAGTAAATGGATAAAATGATTGTCTCCAGAACAAAACAAAGTTTTGTTTATATTTGAGGAAAACTTGTTGTTTTTTCGTGGGTTATTTTTTTAAAATATTGTACAATGTTTGTTCTTTTTGTTACGGATGTTTATGGAATGACATTCTGTATCTTGGTAAATGGTCAAGGAAACGTCCAATTACAAATGTTATGTGACTACGACTTTGTGTTATTTTTTTACAAAATCTTCAAAAAGGAAAGTCCCGAATCCATGAACATTTCAGAAGCAGTCAGAGTAGAGGTCACAATAGGTTATTTATTTATTTATATTACGTCAAAAACAGTTTAAAATGTGTATGACGTGCTATAGGGAGAAGTGAATTGTGTACCCGTTTTTAAAGTTGTGAGATCCCTACCCTCAGCCATATACTACTTGAATTTTGAATACAGGAAAAATGAGTGTTTTTGCAAGGATTATTAACAAAAGAAAATCCGATGTAATAAAATCTATTTTCAAGTGTAAATCTGCTATAAATTTGGACTCTTATCCCTCATCATGTCCTTTGTCAAGGAATAATACTTCCTGCCGCGATAAAATGGAAACGATAATTTGAAAAAGTATACTTCCCACTGAATTCTAGAAGACGAGCACAGGTAATGAAGTTACATTTATGTTCAGAAGCAAAACAAGGGGCCATATCAGCATTGGCCCAAAGGATCAGGGAAACTGGACGAAAAATCAGATCGAGATGGGGGACATTGGATCGGAATTTTACCATTACCTTGTCTGTTGATTTACAAATCAGTGTTTTTTGTCAAAAATGACTTACGTAAGGACGAGAATATATTTCCAGCAAAAATCGATATCTATAACTACAACACTTGACGTAGTAATCATATTCATCAGGTGACAGTATTAACAGCTCACTACAAAATTTCACGTACAGTACATATACATTATTTTACAACACTTTGCCAAATGACATTAAATGATCAAATTCGACAGAAAAGTTTAAATCCCATGTAAAATCGTTTTTGTTGCATAACTGTTTCTATACAATTAGAGACTAGACTTGGCATCAAAAGGAGAGTAACATTAATTTTGACTGATATTTAATGTATTATTTACCATTTGGACTGTATAATTCTAGACAACGTGTAACAAGTATTGTTCCGCAGCTTCTGGGTCAATGACCCTCATCTCGATTATGTTTTACGTCCAGTTTCCTTGATCCTTTGAGCAAATGCTGCTTGTTTTGCTTCTGGGCATAAATGTAACTTCATTATATGAGGTTATCTTCTAGAATCCATTGGGAAATATAGTTATTCAAATTATCGTTTTTTATGTTGTCGCGATATGAAGTATTATTCCTTCACAAAGGACATGATGAGGGATAAGAACCCAAATTTATAGCTGATTTACTCTTGAAAATAGTATTTATTATATCGGAGCGAGTTTGTTTGTTAAAATCCGGGCCCTAGTTATGAGCATCGAACAACGAACCTTCCCTCCCGCCGCCCACATTTCTGTCTTTGCCACGCGCGCATTCTGTTCTGGATTTTACTTTAACTGAAGTACAAAAGGTTCCAAATGAGGTAGTAACCAATACAACAGCGGCGGATTGACGAAAGAGCTTATTATTAATTTAGAGTGTTGAAGTAACTCAGTATCCTTACAGTCATGGAATGTGACAGTGACTCAGACATTAGAGATGTACTCCCATTGTCATATAAATTAGTGTAAATAAGCAGGGTTGGATCCAGAGGCAATTTTTGGAAGTGGAAATTCAAAATGTTTTGGTCGAAGGTGTTATTACAGATTGTGTAAAATGTCGCAAGCTACACGCAGCTCATGCTGCAATATGATTTTATTCGTTTTAATGATTATCGAAAAATATTTTTGCTTGAAACTTCCTCGACAAGTTAAAATTAATAATTATAGAATTTTTTTCGGGGAGGGAGGGGGAAATTTCTCTCCCCGTGGATTTGTTTACATACTCAGTCTCACAGCCAGCGTCCTGCGTTGCCGCTTATGTGACCACTATGGCGAAGGTTATCAACATGACGTGAAGATGTGGCGTCACCTGTCAGTAAGTATAAATGTTTTGAGATTTAATTTATCTGCCATGCAGGTGATGCTGTGAACGTAGTAATGTGTGGCAACATCGCATACAAGTGTCAGAGTCGCTTATACGCTGCCGGTACTGTACTTCATTTATTCCGACTCTAGTGCTTCTTGGCAGAGTATTTTGAATTTTTTATTCGACTCCTTTCAATGATTTTACTTTCTCGCATACGAATAATTGGCACTATTTTGGGCGGTCCTCTCCCACTAGCACTCTTTCTGTCACATCCACTGCCGTCCCCACTCACACGTCTGTTTGTATAGAAAGCCAGTTTGGCATCTGCCTTATCAGGGTCCCCACAGGTCACGTTGACCTTGTTTTCGGCATAATGAGAGCAGTATCCCATATCCAAAGCGGAGGAATTATTCCCCAAGCTAGCGGGAGGCCAGCAATTTAACAAAATGTGTATGAAAGACGAAAATTAGCAAATACCATTGGATGAGGAAGCAAAGAAAGTTTTGGTCGTGAACTCACCCTTATTCATATCAGTTTAACCGTTTACCGCTAGAGGCCGCATCTGAGGCTTAGGACAGACTGGATGGGTCCGGTATCGCACTCACGCAGCAACTTATGGAGGCGATAAGAAACACCTACACCTACCACAACACCTACCAGTTATTTGAAGCCGCTCCAATCTTTACTCAACAAAATTAATTACAAATTTATGATAATTATTCCATGGTAACAATGCCTTGATGATCTCACGAAGATGTCAAATCTCGCAAGACTATGAACAAAATAAGATTTGATGAAGATGACTTGTGATGACTTGTAAGGATTTCAACCATACAAACGAAAGAGAGGCCAGTTACGCAAAATAATAACTGAATCAACTCCACAGAAGCTGTAATTATTGGCGATCTTCTGTTTAAAAAAGCCTTTATTGTACTAATAACTAACACATGACATTTTTAAATGACTTCGTTTTAATAATATTTTCCGCGTCACATCCGTACATCATAATTTCCTTCACTCAGATTCAGCCTCAAACCGAACGGGGATGTTTTGGTGTGACCAGCCGTTTCCATTTGCGTGTGTTTTCCATTTCCAGAAATCGGTCGCCCTGGCAACGCATTGAGGCAGGTGGTTGACGATGTGTCTGCCACGTGGCACTGCTCCGGCGCCTGCGTGGGGCCCTTGCTTGCGGTGGGGGGCAGGGGGGCGTGGTCATCGGGAGCCTTGCCCCCTCGAAACAGCAGCTTTCCCAGGGCGATGAACGGGGCTTCGATGAGGATGGACACCGGCAGCGCCACGGCGAACGTCAACGCCAAGTCAGCGACGGTCATCGGGATCTAATGGAAAATTCACTCTGAAGAAGTAGTAAAAATGTGCAAAATATGGATGAGGAAAGATACGCATAATTTACGAAAGTTGTTCATTTTGCACAACTGATCTGTTAATTTCATGAAACATTACAGTCAACACGTTGCAATCCTCCTACATTAAAATGAATATCAAGTATTTTTGACACGTGTACTGTGCGTAAACATCTATTTTTATTTTTATTTTTGACCATCGCCCATGGCAAGACCCTCCTTCTCGATTTTGAATACCTAATTTCCATGAATACACTAGCAACATTTTTTGTCCACAAAAAATTATGAAACGTTTGAGAGTATTAAAGTTTTCAATTAGTAAGTTTAAGGTCTCAAATAGGTTTTTTGCATGTGAAAGTAAAAAATGTTAACTGGACATACACAATAAAAATGAGACATAGAATCCGGTTTTTCGGTGAAAATTGTGATTGTTAAGAGGTGTTCCGAGTAATCGGGAGTCGGGAAGAGACTTACGGCGACGACGTCTGTGGCGACGGTGGTGCCTCTGGTGCTCCAGCCCGTGACGCCCTGCACGGCGGGGTGCAGCAGGTAGACGGCGAAGGAGAGGCGAGAGAGCACGGCCAACGGCCCCCACGCCAGCAGCGCGTTGAGGCGCGGCGCGCGGCCCGCGGCGCACAGCAGCACGACGGCGCCCACGCCCAGCGCCCACAGGGGCTTGGAGAGCGCGACGAAGAGGGCGGCGCCCCAGCAGGAGTGTTGGTCGACCGCTCGCAGCGCCGCCGTCATGGCCAGCGGGAGGCCCAGCAACACCAGCGCCGCGCACGCCCACAGGGCGCGCTCCTGCCAGCGGCCCAGCGCCTGCCGCCCGCCCGCCACGCGCGCCGCCCACGCGCCCACGCCCATGCCCACCACCCACGGCGCAGCACGCGTGTGCGCGGGGGTGTACACCAACTGGGCATGCGCCATGTTCTTGGACACGCTACAAACACAAGCACGCGCAAAATTGACACCACGCTCATCAGGAGTTACAAGCGTTTATTAATAGTTTATGCAATTAGTTTATAATGTTAAGCTTTATTGCATGAGTACATGTTTTGAAAATGTCGTGACCGGCCGCACATAATTGAATGTGCCGCCACAGGAGCACGTCAGTAGGGCGTTACCGCCCCTGGCGGCAGCGGTCAACAACAAGCGCAGGCCAGCGGTGCTCGGCTGAGTGCGGCCGCCACGCCTGAGCGAGCGGGGCGAGACTCGACCCCGCCCCTACTACACAGCCAGTCGACGGGCCTACTCCCCAGGGCAGCTATAAAGCCTCGGCGCGGAGCTGAGGCAGGCAGAGAGAGTGAGCGAGTGAGCAGCGGTGATAGGGCGACGGTCTGGTGGTTAAGTGGTGGTTACTGTGAGAAGAGTGAGAGACTACGACAACTGCGCAACGACTACGGACTTCCTTTTACGGCTACTTGGTGACTCGGCGTATAGTGGTACATCTCCAGGTTTTACGACAACACGGCTTCGTCTCTCTACCAATTCTCCTGGATATCCGGCACTATAGCTCTGTACCTGTTTCTGTCAATAAAGTGTTTATTGAACCCTGGTGTTTTGAATTTGGACACTTCAGAAAACAAGCGACGTTAGGAGCGAGTTTTCAAATTTGTACGAATGCAATAAAGCAACATTATAAACGAGTTGCATACGCTATTTTTTGTATAACAGCATTATAAATTTACAAGAGAATCAAATTTAATTTCGCGAAACAACTTCCTTCTGACGTCTCAGGTGCTTGACATCCAACGCCCTCTGGAAATCAAATTCAGGATGGCATTGTTGACATCCGTGCGAGAAAACGGTGGTCGGCTGTTCCGTCTTCTTCTACCTCCCCACGATTCTCTCGTTACTATTGGCTGAATGTGTGATGACGTTTAATAATGGCGATGACGTCATGTAGCGTGCGATAAAATACTGGATTATGCCCGATTCGGAGTATCGAAAAGGGTCGTTTATAACGATGGTATACAAAAAAAAGTTTACCCTTTCGTGAGGTATAGTATATTCCGGAAAAATCGCATCGAGCCTAGCAGCAAAGTGGAAAACCAAAATTCGACGATGGGACGCGTTTAAATCGCAAGCACAATACTGGTTTATGAGAGAAATCCTTCACGATACTGTTTACAAGAAGAACACCGAACCGGAGAAGAACGCCTTTGAACGAAAGCGCTTGCATGTCGCTTCATAGACATGTAGTGCTCAATTTCTCGCCTTCAATTATGCTCTAAATCGTGAGGAAAATTGGTCTCCTAAATTTTGGCCACACTTCTTACTGAGAAATAAAATAATAATATTTCTTCTAAAATTGAATATTTTCAAAATAGTCACGCAGATAAAGTAAACTCTACAGAGCAATTACAGCTGTTTGTTCATTAAGGGAAAATCACTATCTTCATAATTGTAGTTGTTGGAAGACGCCGAAAAAATTGAACTTTTGCAATTTTCGAAAAATCAGTGTTGTTAACCAACATGAGACCTGTACCGATCTCTTAAATGTTCTTCACACTGTCTAATGATAAAGTTTAATGAAGTCATTAATTTGAAGTTAAATTTTGAGTATGTCCCAATGGCTTCATGTAAAGTACCCCGAAATTAAAATTTCCGTTCCAAACTGAAGGGGCCGCTACATCTGCCAGATCGATTGGGGAATATCAATTTTGAAAAAATCGGTTTACACACTAACGTTGTTCATAGATGGACGTTTTGCCACCATTTTAAATTTCGGTATCAGAGACCCACAAAACATGGATTATTCTTACACCATGTGTTAAAGCATTTTTTCTAAATTTAGAAACTGGGTTTATTCACTTTCTAGTTACCAGGGCTAGGCATTAACAGTTTTTCAACCAAAAATTGGCCGTTTTTTCGCGCAGCTTTCCCTTTTTCTCTCAACTTGCATAACTATGAAGTTTTTAAAGTTATTTATTTCATAAACGGCAAGAGTAAGAATTTTTTGTTTAGAGTAATATATTAGTATCAAATGTCTGTTTAACAATGTTCTTGGTTTTATTTGATTGTGCTCGTTGGTTCTCTCTATTACCAAATTTGAAGATCTAGCATATTTGGACAACTATTATTCAGTCTTTAACAATATTTATTTAATACATGGAAAAGTTAATAAATTGATCTTCGATGTAATAAAATAGTGTGTATTTAATTTGTTAACAGATTTTAGTAGTTTGGGGCGGTTGGTGCTCTCCAATTTAATACGCAAATATCACGCGTGGTTACATAACTATAATTGTTTTAACAATATTTCCTTGTTAAATGGAATGAGTAATAAGTTTAATTTTTGGATAATAAATTAGTAATTAATGGGTACTAAATATTCGTATAAGTTTGAATCGATTGTGCCCATCTTTTAAATTTGGTTGTGCAAGCTTGACAGCCATGCCAGCACAATCACCTATATTTCACAAACCGCCTGAGAAATAAATTTAATTTTTGGGTTGTAAATTAGTACTAAATATTCTATTTGGTTTGATGTGATTGTGCTATGGTGGTTATGCCATCTTGACACACTCGTTTTTTATCATATACCAATATATCATATACCGATATATCATATATCATATTGTAACCGCTTGTCGTCGGTCACATTTATAACCAACGGAAAAGGGAAGCAATAATACCCGACATTAGACCCTACACGTAGTTCCTACAGTGGCGAAGAGATGGCGTAAGTCAGAGAAGGATTTCTGAACGCACTCAGACCGTAGCCAATCAGGAAATTTTCGTGGAAATACAGACGTGGCGTGAACTTGCGTCAAAAAAGAGCTCGCTCTTTCTGGTTCGAGACGGCAAGGAGAACGGTTGTCTACGAGTACGCCCCATGGTCGACGAGGGACACGCGAAGACTGCGGAACACAAAAGCTTTAATAAAAGGTAATTGACTGAGTACTTTTCATGGATTTACGTACTGTGAATATCGTGAGATTACATGGAAGTAGTAAATGAATATTAAACAAGAATGCAATGAATGAAAGAACGACGGCGGTAATAGATCGAAATGAATCTGTAAAACCACGTTGCTGCATTCTTGTTGCTAGAAAAGAGGACTATTGTAACATAGGACATGTTTCTTCTTTGTTACAGCTTTAATGTATTTCATATTTTTAATATATTTCATACTTTTCATATATTCGTTATTCTTATTTTTGGGAATTTCACTTTGGAAATCCTATGATGAAATTTTGAAAGTTATGAGAAAGACGGATTATCCAAACAACTAGTTTGACTTTTGCCATTACGAAGTCATAACTTGGAGTTTCGGACTCGCATTCTGAAGCGACCATCGCCTCTGCGAAAGCTGCGGTGAATTTTCGCCAAACGACTGCAGGACGGTGTTCGGAGTACTTCAGTTTCCGTGCGACAGGCCACGCAGGGACCGTTGCAGAAGAACGACGACCTTGAGGCGCGAGGGTCGCGCGACGGGCCAGCTACACAGCGCAGGACCAACTTGCGGAGTTCGCCGGTCATGAGTCATATTAAAGCAGAAAGAACACTCACTTAATTTCAGTCTGGAAAAAAACTTCTGAGATAGGAGTATAATTATACTAGCCAAAACGTTGTAATGTGAGCTTCCCTCAATAATAGACGTTGATCGGGCAAGTTTCTGAGAACATTGGTTTTATTTCTTTTCGACAGTCGTAACAAGAATCAGATTAAAGTAATTTTTTATGTTTATGATAGAAGTTGTTTTGTACAGAATTATTTATTTAGTCATATTTTAATGATTCAAATCATTTAAGAGACGTTATGAAACAAAATTTTGTGTTGAAAGGCTATGCAGAAGCCGAAGGTCAAATGTGACTACTGAGTGTAACGTAATTAGTGATTTAAAAGGTAGTAGTGAATTTCGAGTATTGTGTGTATGTGTTTTTCTTTTACAGGATGAATATTTGTACTATGATTTGTGTGTCTCATGTGTGATATTCTTTGTGAAGTGTAAAATTGTATCCATTGCTTGTTTTCTTGTAAACAGGGATCTGAATTATTATTATTCTAGTGAAAAACTGCAGTTTAGGTAGGGAATTAGCTACCATAATTTTACGAAAAGTGAAAACATAGGAGGATCTGTGAATTTCATTTGTACAGAGATTTGGCATTCAACAGAATACATGTAATTACATTGATGTAAACGAAAAATGTAAAATCTGTTACATTTTGGCGCTCTAGAATATATGTTATTTGTCATTTAAAACTGAAAAATTGTGTTGGTTTGTTAATTGATCAGTAGTTTAACAAAAGACGAACCCACTACCAATAGGGAAGTTTATCCGTAAACTGAGATATATTCCCAGGGATGCGTGACGGTGTAATCACACGTCGCGAAGTAGGCAAATGACAGATCTACTTTTGTAATCGGTGAGTCTCGAGGAAAAGGAGTACGGTTACAATATATGATATACCATTTTGTATCATATATCGAAGTATGATATCACCGGATATCATACTTTTCTTTTGCGAATACTGATTTATATTTTTCAATTAATTTGTCAATCTTCGATTGTCTATCTAAATCTAAATGATTTATTAAAATGTCATATTCTTCAATATTATGTGTTCATTAAATTATTCTCTATATTACTTTTGAATGTAGTATAACTTACATACCATATTGCTTACAATTTGTTCCCTTCATTTTATTTTAATTTCCTTAATTTTGAAAATTTTCTTCTGGCACCTGGCAAATCTGTAATTTTTGTATTTTTGTTTTGTCTTCGTATTTCTCTTTTGGATTGTGATATTGTGTTATTTTTAAATCATCATTTAGAATCAGTTTGAATTCTTTTATACACTCCAGACCAATTAAAAGTTCGTAATTGAAATTTTCGTTGTCTATAATAAAGACATTCATTTTCTTCTCTATAGAGTATATTTTTTTCAGAGTTATCATACCTTTTGTTTCTTCTTGCACCAATAATAGTTTTCGAGTTTACTGTTTGTAAATTATCCATATTTTTGTGTTTCAACTTCAATAATTTTGCATTAATGAGTGACACATTTGAGCCTGAATAGATGCCCGAAATGTTTAGAGAGTCATTCAAAAGTAACTCGATCTTTATTAATGATGGTACCTCTAGTTTTTTGGATTATCTTGATTTAGTTGCACTTCTAATTCTGAATTGATTATAGATTTTAGCGGTTTGGTTTTGTCATTTTTTCTTTAAAACAGCAATTTGATTCAGTATGAAAACATTTACCTTTATTTGCATTTCTCACATTTTCAGCATGGTTTTCTTTCTTCATTTTTTGTGCTTTTTCAATTTTGTTATCACTTGTGTATTGCTTTTTACAAGGTGTTCCAGCTTACTTATTTCATTATAGAGGTCTTGAGATTCTTGTAAAGTCTCTCTGTCAATATTGTTTGACACGTAGTCTGGTAAACCAATAGCTATGAGATCAATTAAAGTTTCTGTATCTATAGATTTTCTTACTTGTAACAGAAGTTTTCTTTTTTTAGAGAATAATCAAGCAAAGACCCAGATTGATATTTGAATGAGAAAGCATATTTGATTGGAGACCAGCCTTTATTCCCAAAAGTTTCAATAAAGTTCTTTTTCCAATTGTTCCATTCTGATTCTACTCTATTTTTGAAAATCATACACGAGTATCTATCTGCGCTCGTATTTTCAAGGAAAACTTTTAGAATTTCTATTTTTTTCTGTCCTCTTCCACAAAACAGTGATCACACTCTTTTTCAAACTCATTTATTCATTGGCATGCGTTTGAGTTTCTTCCATTAAATTTATCGATCATAAAATTATTGGCAATTTTTCTCAATTTTTTACTTCAGATATTTTTTGCTTTTCTAAAATTTTCTTTAATAGTTTCTTAATTGTTTCGTCTGAGGTACTCATTGTAGATTTTTCGACCTTTTCCCTCAGTAATCACTTCTATGTAGTAGTTGTCAAATTGCAAAATTTCCTCTCCATCCAAATACGCTTTTGATAGATTTTCTGATAAATCCAGACTTTGATAAATTGACGTCTTTTTTAGAGTATTTCTTACCTTACCCAATATTGGTGTTGTAAGTAGCTTCTTGTGAAGGTTTGTGTTTGGAAGTTCATCTAGTAAGAAAACGTTCTGCCATCCGATGTGCTGATGGAAGTCAAGCATTATTGACGATTTCCATCTGATGTTCCTTTCATCATAAAATAAAATCTTAGTTTTGCTATGCTTAAGTTTCCAAAAAAAGTTATTTTATAATGATTATATCCTTCAACTATTTAATTTGACATATAAACTCAGTTGGGATTCAGTAATAAAAACAGTTTCATATAATTTCCCACAATTTTCAATAATTACATTGTAAAAATAAAAACAATAGATAAATAGATTACCTGTAATAAAAACAGAAAACAACATTTAAAGTTTTTACTTTAGGTGAATTAATAGCTTAGAGCGTGCGTTTCTTGTCATCATTTGAAAAAACAAAGTTACATCAAATATCTCGTAAAATACAACGATAAAATATAAATGAATACACGTATCAATTAGCCCCATTCCAAACTTCAACCGTTGAAAAGTTATAGGAGGTGCTGAAGTGTATATATTATATATACATATACACACACTAGCGCAACCCGGTAGACGTACTGCTCTTCTCCCTCTTTCTCCTTTCCTCTCTCTTTCTCTCTCCGTCTCTCTGTCCCTGTCTCAGTCTGTCTGACTCTGACTTTGTGTATGTGTCTCTGTCTTTGCCCCTCTCTTTCGCTCTCATTCACATTTAGTTGCATATTCTGCACGTCCCTGAGGTGGGGTAATATTGAGAAGCGCTGGACCAGCAAAAATTTAACAAGAAGATTACTGCGTGATTAACATCCTGAATATTACGGCGTGGCAAACGTTTTTTGAGGTATTTGACCTCAAAACGTTAGTTTTTAATGCCCTAGAACGCTTCGTTTGGAAGTTATTTAACTATATAAATGCAAAAGCCGAGTGTTGCGGGTTGCATTTGGCATGAATATTAAGTTTTGTTTTAAGAATTTTTGAGAATCTCTCAGGGGCTTCATTTAAGTACCCCTCAAAATTAAAATATATTTTTCAAGTTGAAATGGCCGCAACATCTGCCAGATCGATTGCGGAATATGAATTTTGGAGAAAATCAGCTGAACTGTTTAGTCGCTAGTGTTGTTCACGACGGATGGACGGACAGACGTTTTGCCGTCAATCTGTTTTTCGGTATCAAGGACACACAAAACATGTACTCTGGCTACACCAGATGTTAGAAGATTTTTAAAATGAATTTTCTAAATTTATCAACTGTATTTATCCACTTTTTCGTTACCAGAGTCATGTAATAAGAGTTTTTCTGCCGAAAATGCGCCGAAAAATATTTTCATGCTGCCGAAAAATGTTTTTGTTGAGCATTACATAAATTTCTACGTACTGCGTAAGCTGTAACGAGAAAGTAAAAAAGAAAGATCTCCAGAGACAGAGAGGCTGTCGTCCTTTTGAAAGTTTTAACACTTGTAAAAAAGATTTGCGAATTTCTTTGCTGTATTTAGTTGCATCATTATTTAAAATATGGCCATTCACAATCAACCCATTTATGACCTAAAGACACACGCCTTTGAATTTGTTTTCGAGAAAGCATATTGACATCTCTAAATAACTTTTGCTTTACAGCTATCTGCGAAACTTCCTGGAAATCCCCAAGTCCACAAAATGGCTTCTGCTATTGCTCAGAACGAGATACATGAATGGAAGTTTCGGACGGTACAGAACGATTATCAAGATTAAGATGACTGGTAATAAGATTATTGTTGCCGTTATCAATACCCTTTTTATAACACATTTATTAACAATTCTACCCCATTATATACGATAACTGACCAATAAGCAACAACTTCTATGGCTCAAGATTTTGTATGGGCTATTAACGATCTATTGAGCGCATGAGTACTACACAATCTTTTAAAGTTCTTTAGGACTCCGGCTCGGAATACTGCTGAACTTTTGGATGAGTTGGAGGAGGTTGAAAATAGCGAGAAATTGCCTGATGAAATTTTAATAATCCCCCTTTATGATAAAGAGTACGAGACCCCATGTGATTCTGGTGATAATAGTAACAATTCAGATAGGCTCAGTAGACCTCTGTTGCAATCAGCCGTAGATGTACTTTACGCAAATAATATACATATTGCTTCCACTTCCACATTTGATAATTATGATTAAAATATTAGCTACACTAATACAAAAGAGAATATTTTATCTAGAAAATGCTGCATGGGTGTTAATTTGTCCAAAAATATAGACCTGGACAATATTGTTTTAACATCTCCATTGACATTGTTATGCACAAGTCATCCAGTGGAATTTTTTGATCTGCTTTTCAATGATGGCATGGTGGAATATATGTTAAAAGAAACAAATATACTCAATAAAAAATTGTACTATTGAACTAGGACGCGATGATTTGTATACTTTCCTTTCCATCCTATATCGAAGCGGGTATGTGTTAGTTGCAATATACTCCATGTTTTGGAAAACATCTGAAGACAATCAAAATTTACTGTAATAATGATGTTGCTACTATTTCTAGTTTGTTTATTTTGTTTGCTTGGTTACTTGATGTAGAAAACATGTTTCTATTTTGATCTTTTTAAAGTCGTAAGCAATTAAATAGTACATTAAGAAATGATGATGGGTATTAATACACGACAGTGATATTACGATACAAGCGAGGTACGATTTTTAACTACAGTGTTCACATAATAGCAACATGTCTATTTGAACGTTTCAACATGGACTTAAAAAGCTCAACACCATCTGAAACTTGCAATAAATGTGTCCTTTCAATAGAATACAAGTAATCTACATTTCCTTTTGCCTTATCCTGCCCCAATTTATTAACTTCTTTAGTTATTGAAGCTCTCAAACGAGTTTTTGCCATCTTCGGATATCCATCCTGCATTCATTCGTATAGGGGTTCGTCGTTTGTATCCGAAGAACTTAGAAACTACCTACATTACAACAGTGTATCAACCATACAACACCGTATAATCCATGTGGGAATGGTTAAGTGGAGAGATATAATATTATAACATGGAAAGCTATCACTCTAGCTCTGAAATCTTTATTACCGGACTGTCAGGTACCCCCCGTGCAATTTAATCGCCTCGAACATCAGTAATTCGTTTATTTTTACATTACATTGCAGATTCTGCACGCCTGTGAGCGTGTGGAGTAGTATTGAGAAGCACCGGACCAGCAAAATGTAGCAACTCCATGCTGGAGTCCCGGGAGTTAGGAGACTCGCGTTTTGGGAGATATTTCCATTCGTGTAAAGCCATCTAAGAGAGTTTATCTCCTAACTTCATAAAAGTTAGGACACACTGACTCTACGTGTTAATGCCCCTTAAATATTGTTGATATAGGATAAAATGAAGATAGGACGGGCCTAATAAGGAGGGGCCAAATATCTCAATTAGAACGCTCTTTAGCCGTTAGTGGTCGTGGATGCAAAGTTTTAATCTACTTTAGTTCGTAGGGCCACATTTTGGGATTTTGAAACTAACAACAGAAAAACTAATGAAAGAAAATAACGTACTTCGTAAACAAAAACGAATGCATTCGTTTTCGTATTTCAATGTAAATGACTTTTTTTCGGAAAATATAAAATTCCACAATCCAGGGAAATAATTACAAACTCTCTGTCACATTTTCTAAAAACACGAGGAATATCCTGTGCTCTATTAAGTTACTACCGTAATGTACTTAACAATTGTAAAGAGATAATTCCATCTATATTTCAATTGGGGTAGCTGTTAAAGCTTTCAGCAATATATGACACATTATTTCAAACTTCATTGAGAATATTATTTGCAACTACCACCTTGTTTTCCAAATATTTTAATATAATTATTATTAACAACACTTTAATTCCAGTTTCTTTTATACTCAAACATTCGCTGTTTTATATACTTACTCGTCAAAAATGTTAACTGCTAGTATGACATCGTAGGCCGCGACTATAGCGAAGGGAATCGCCGTGGACAAAACTAAGGAGGAAGCAAACACAATGCGTCCATAGCTGAACTTTCCAGTGTTCCAGTGGTCAACCAAAGGAAACAAGAGAAGCGGCGAGATGATGTAAAGTTGCATGTCCACCCCCAGGTACCAGGAATGCAAGAGACACTGAGGAAAAGAACGTGAAATTTTTCAATTCACACATAAAAACAAAATAAATAATTGTTATGTTACACTGATAATGATATAAGAATATTCTTGCTTACCATGTTAAAAAAATCGTTGTAATAATTATGAATATAAAGCAAGTTTGACCACCAGTTCGTTCGGCATGAATTTATATCACGAGATGAGAGCTCATCCCACAGAGGGCCATCCCCAAAGAAAGAAAGTCCACCAGCATATAGTACTATCACAAATGCCATAAGTGGTGTCAATCTACAACATAAAATTCGGATAGGTTTTGTCAGGCAAGGGTAAACAACTATTTGATTCACAATGAGTGAAAGTTTCCGGGCTAGTAGGCCGTGGTCCAGTTGGCATTGAAGTCCCTTTGGCTCTTTGGCTCTTCAATGCCACCTGGACCACGGCCTACCAGCCCGGAAACTTTCACTCATATTGACTCCGGCCGTGAAAACCTACGATGCTATATTTGATTCACGTTCACTGTAAACCTTTAGGAGATACGGGAGATTTACTAGCAACTTGGAAATTAAGATAGAAGTCAGGTCTGAAAGTTCAGAAGTAAAGAATCTACATCAATTATTTCCAGTAAAATTAAATTACCCTTCCAAAATGGAATTGACCAAGTTTACTACAATGCAAGAACCAAAACAGAGTTTCTGTGTTGCATGCTGTAATCCAAAATTTTATAGTCTTAATATGTAAACTGCAGTCCGTTTGCCTTCCAAGTGACTCCGTGCAAATGATTCTGATTGTGTACTACCTTTATATTTAATCTTATTTTACTGACATAATGTTACCCACAATATTATATTAAATTGTTCAATATTGTTAAATATCCTTCTAATTTTTCATGAGAATAGTGAAAGACATGTCTCTATCATGTTCAATACTTCAGCTCCCTCATTCGTTTACCCAAACGGGGCAAAATAATGAGTAGACCGCGGATATTTAAGTAAAAACCTTTTTTTTCTGGGTACCTTGCACAAATGATGTTTTGTATATACATTTTAGGGGACGTGGTTCACGGGATTCGTCAATGTGAATTGGTCAATTGTGAATAAGTCTTTGTTTATATGAAACAAATTCTTTGGGTCTATCCTACCATTTAAAAAGCCTAACTGAGATTCTGTAACAGCCTACCTGAGGCACCTAAAACGCATATATTAAAACCTAAAAATCCGCGGTCTAATAATGAATAGCAGAGTGTAAATACGATTCAATTGCCGAGGTAGAAAGCTACTTCCAGAAACGAGTCAATGATAAAGCCACGGATATCATTTACATTAAAAATATTAACACGTGCATTTTTTTGACCGATGGGCCTTCCGTTCCTCCCCTTAAACCTTGCTTCTAGCTGTGCAGAAATATCACAGAATTCCAGCAGCTCGCTTTAACTCTGTAAAACACTATCAAAAACAACATACGTAAATACACAGGTGAAGTGTCACAACACCGCAATAAAAAGTGACAATTCAATTTATTAGTCCTTGAAATAAGAGCAGGACATGTAACTACCACATCACTGTTCTTTGCTTACTCATTTCCAACTCGATTTTAACATATAAAATTGGAAGGTTTACTAACAACATGCCAGGCATACACCTTTCTCGTGTTCAGCACTACTAGGTATTTTATATTTGCCACAATAAGATTTTGTTTTTCTATCCTTTGTTCTTGGACATACATCGCAACTATCTTGTTTTGGCTGTCCCATTCTTAGATCTGTAGAAATTTCGAGACATTTTTCAATTCCAAATTTCACACTTCCTAATACACGCAACATGTTTTATAGTACCGCAAACAATGAAAAACATAAACTAGTAAAATGACATGTATAAGACGTGCACAGGCACAAGGATAACCTAATCAAATCAGAAAACACGGAGTGTGACGAAAAAACTCAACACCAACGCGACTAGCGTCAACTGAAAAAACTTCTGGGCTTCCTGGCACCTTTCTGTGTATTCCAGGGCTAAGCATTTCAAACAGGTGTTGTGCATCTGTGTGGTAGGACGTACCGGATGTATCTGTGCAGGTAGAAGCCAGACAGCCAGGAGCGCAGATCGTGGAAGGTGCGTGGCTGGAGGCGTCGGGTACAGGCGAACGAGAAGGCCAGCACGCACCCGCCCACGCAGAGGAAGGTGTCCACGGCGAAGAACACGGCTGGGACGTACACGTGCGCCCACTCCTTCGAGCGATCCGGCAGCTCCTGCTTGTTCAGCAGCGGCAGCTGGGTCATCACCCACAGCCGGTGGCCCATCACCACCCACACCGTGGACAGCGCGCGCAAGCCATTGGCCCCCGACATGCGCGGCAGCGCCCAGCTCCAATCGCCGGGATCGCTCTCGCCCGCGCACTGCACACGTCACATCAGTCAACACTAGGGGGCGGATTTTGATGACCTAAGACATCGCTAAAAATGATCAATAAAACTCTCTAAAATGCTTTAAAAACGCCCTAAAAGGAAATAAAAATCATGTAAAAGTCTTAACAAACCCAGTTCGGATGGACATACTCAAGTTGTTGGACACGTTACTGATGTAATCGAGGCTTCTTCCATTCGTTCGAGAAAGAACTCAATTTCTCTCCGAATTAACACATTTCAGTTTCGATTTTTTGTAAAAGTCAAAGTTTTGAAGAATTATACACGACCTTATTTGAAAATCTATTTTAATGAACAGATTTCATTAAGGGAAAAATCTCTATCTTCAATATTATAGTTGTAGGAAGACGCTGAAAAAATTGAACTTTTGCAAATTTCCAAAAATTAGGGTTTTAAACGAACATGACACCTGCACCATTCTCTCAAACGTTCTTAGCATTACCCAATGATAAAGTTAAATCATAAACGTTGGAGCCATTGTTTTTAGAAATTTTGAGAATGTTCCAGCGGCTTCATTAAAAGTACCCCCTAAATTAAAATTTCCATTTTAAATTGATGGGTCCGCAACATTAGCCAGATCGATTGAAGAATATCAATTTTGGAGAAAATCAGCTGAACGGATTAGCCCCTAGCGTTGTTCACAGACGAGCAGACAGACAGACTTTTGCCTTCATTCGATATTTCCGTATCAAGGATCAACAATACATAGATTATGGTTACACCACGTGTTAGACGATTTTTTCTAAATTTAACAACTATATTTATCCACTTTTCGTAACCAGGACATTGTAATAAGAGTTTTCGGTCGAAGATTCGCCGTTTTGTCCCGCAGCATAACATAATTTTCTCAATTCTGCGTAAGCGGGAGCGAGAAAGTAAAAGCGTACTTTCCTCTGCTACATTACATTCCTTTCTCTACACCACGTATTAAAATGCCAACCTTACAGCGAAATTCAAGATGTAATATTCTCTTATTACCTTCTCCACAGCCTGAGCCTTGCTCGAGACCCCGTCTCCTGATGTGCCACGAAATTTACTCGCGCTTCCAGACTCAGCTGCAGCTTCAGCGCCCCCTTTCCCTGGAGAGCAGGGTTGGAGGCGGGGGCGGGGGTCGGGCGCCCCGCTGATCTTCCTCCAGGCGGTGACGGGCGACATGGCGTCGGCCGTCGCTTGCGAGGGCTGCCAGCTGACGGGCAGCCACCGTCGCACGCCCTCGTACGTCAGCAGGAACCAGACCAGCGCGTTCAGTACGGCCAGCACCACCACCACCCTGCACAGCCACACGCCCCACTTCAACGTAAAGCACACTGTGCAAGAGTCAGGGAAATGCACTAAACCCTTTAGCCTAACATTGTACGTCAGCAGGAACCAGACTAGCGCGTTCAGCACGGCCAGCAGCACTATCACCCTGCGCAGCCATCAATTGATGCACTGAGCCATCGCTCCTGGTACGGTAATCAGCTGGTGCAAAGCAATAAACAACCTATAAATTACGTTCGTTGTTTTGGGGAAGGTCGCCTTCTGTGAGGGCCTTACCCGAAGGCGACGGTGGCGGGGTGGAGGGCGACGGGGTCGTCGGCGGCCTGGCACGTGTGAGCGGGCACGCGCACCCTGCCGGCGCTGCTGTTGGCGAGCAGCCGGTCGAGCGAGCGCCACGAGCACGTGGAAGGCACGCACGTGGCGATGCGCTGGCCCATGGCAGCCACCAGGCAGTAGCGGCCCGCGAACGCCTGGGAGCGCGCGCGCAGGCACTGGTCGTAGTCGCCCAGGTGCAGGCTCAGGCCGCCCAGCAGCGGCTCCGGCAGCTTGGCCGTCGCGTCCACCACTGCACAACAAACCGCGCGCCACTCAGACACTCATTCCGCCACTACGTAGGGTTGCCGGGCGCACCATTGCGCACGCGCACAACAAAACACGCTGAACTGCGCGCACGCGCCACCAAGTGCTTCCCAGCCACTCATTCATTCGCTCTTTAGTGTTTCCGGTCGCGTCTACAGCGATCTTTTCACCGGGAGCGGTAGCTCAGTGCATCAACTGATGTCACTGCAGCGCCTCTGACCGGGAGGTCCTAGGTTCCCACTCCCCACGGCGGCAGGATTTTCGACGCTAGCTTTTCAGCTAGGTCGAATTCAGTCGCTGTCTGGAGGAGAATTCTAGCGGCCGGCTGCTCTGATCGGTAGTTTTCCGTGGTTTCTCCGATCAACACCAGGCGGATGCCGGAGCAGAACCCTACCAAACGGGCCACGGACCACGCGCGAACTGTCCTTCCTCTTCCTTGTCCTATCCTCTCCCCTTACACACACACTTACACTAACACGCACTACACTACCACATATTCCGGGTCACTGGTCGGGAGCTTCGAGCTTGTCCCGGCTGGGGCGGTGCCCCGCTGGTGGGAGAGTCCTGGTTAGGGGGAAACCTCACTAGCCGACGGTAGGTGGGCGCCGGATCTCGCCATCCAGCGGGGGAAGATCACCGCCATCTCCCGAAAACACACATACACTACACTTACGGGACTAGTGACCAAAGCAGTTGACGCGCCCGGAAACACGTAAACACCAAACCAAACCAAACCAAACCAAACCAAACCAAACCAAAACAAACCAAACCAAACCAAACCAAACCAAACCAAACCAAACCAAACCAAACCAAACCAAACCAAACCAAACCAAACCAAACCAAACCAAACCAAAACAAACCAAACCAAACCAAACCAAACTTCTCAGTTTGAGAAGGCCAGAATATGGTGTGGAGATGACTTCGCGCAGACCTCACGTACCCCCTTACCCCATGGCCACGAGGTCTGGACGCTGCTGGTAGGCCAGGTCGTGTACGCAGGCTGTCGCGCCAAGTACAGACCCCACTAGTATTCAAGTACTACACACATGCCCTGAGACCGGTCGGAGACTTGGAGCTCTTTCCTGTTGGGGCGTTGCTCCGCGGATGTGAGAAACTTGGTTGGGGAAAACCCTGCCAGCCGATGGTAGGTCGGCGGCGGATCTCACCATACAGCGGAGAAGATTACCGCCACCTCCAACGGGGAAAAGCATGCACTACAATTACGGGATTAATGGCATTAGCCGTTGACGCGCCCGACATCACTAATCAATCAACTCAAATTTCGAAACTAGGGGTGAACGCACCTCGCCGACTGGTTCGACTGTTCGTTCGTCCGTCGATCCGTTTGTGCGTGAGTTCGTCCGCCCGTCCGTCGGTCTGTCCGTCGGTCCGTCCGTCCGTCAGTCTGACGATCTGGTCCGTCCGTACCGGTCTCCCGTCCGTTCGGCGATCAGCCCGCTCGTCGGTCCTTCCGTCCGTCTATCCGTTGACCAACGGTCCGTCCGTCGTCTGTCCGTCAGCCCGTCTGCCCGTCGGTCCGTCTGTCCGTCGACCCATCACTCCGTCGGTCCGTCCGTCCGTCGGTCCGTCCGTCCGTCGGTCCGTCCGTCCGTCGGTCCGTCTGTCCGTCGGTCCGTCCGTCAGTCGGTCCGTCCGTCCGTTCGTCCGTCGGTCTGACTGTCCATCCATCGGTTCATCCGTTCGTCTGTCCGACCGTCCGTCTGTAAATGACACTCAATCGATCTGACTGATGTCGCGGCCCCTCGAATTTGAAACAAATATTTTAATTTTCGGGGGCCTTTGCATGAAGTTCCCGGAACATTTTCACAAAAATTGCTTCATCGTTTTTGTTGTTGAATGATGTGAAGGAAGTATAAGAGTATGGCGCAGGTCTCATTTTTGTTGAAAACACTAATTTTTCGAAAATTGCAGAAATTCAAAATTTTATGGCGTCTTCCTACAACTACAATTATGAAGACAGAGATTTTCTCCTCTAATGATGTCTCCCTTAAAGAAATATTTTGAAATAAGGTCATGTACAAGTTTTCGGTAATTTGAATACTTTCCTGTAATTTTGCTTGAAATATAAGCAATTTTTAATTTGTTTAAAACCGTTGTTTCTAAAAAATGGTACCAAAAATTTTGATTATTTTTTTTACCTCGGATAGCGTATATGACACTAGAGAATGGTGTAGGTTTTATATTCATTGAAAATTCTGATTTTCGATAATTGTAACACTTCAATTTTTTCTAGCGTCTTCTTACAACTGTAATAATGAAGATAAATACTATTTCTTCTTTATGTTAATTTTTCGAAAATATTTGTATTTTTCTGAATTTTTCTATCTAACATAGGCAAATTTTATTTTCTTTAAACAATTTTTCCATAACAAACGGCACAAAATTTTTTCATTGAATTTAGACCTTAGATAGTGTGAAGGACGCTCAAGAGAATGGTTCAGGTTTCATGTTCGTTGAAATGTCTAATATTTTGAAAAATGCAAAAGTGAAAGTTTTTGGGGGCGTCTTCATATAACTATAATATTGAAGACAGATTTTTTCTTCTAAAAACTATTTTTCTTGAAGATGGATCTTTAAATAATTTCATGTTGAATTTTTCAAAAATATCAGAAGTTTTCATGTAATTCGGCGCGAAATATCTGCAATTAAAAAAATCAACTTTTTTTCTTAAAAACTGCTCTAAGTTTCTTTCGCGGTTAGAAGAAGGAATGCTTATAAGAAGGTTTCATTGCCGTTGAACTTTTTGAATTTTCGAAAATTGTAATTTTGGAACTGGTGAGAGAAAGTATGTTCTGTTTGAGCACACTAGTTTTATTATGTTGCATACTACTATCTATTTCTTTAATGCAGATTTATTTTTTCAACATTAAGGAAAATCATTTCGACATTTCGAACACTCTTGTTAAGCGCGTAACAGCAAAAGCAACCTGTTCTGAACTGACAAACTAACATCGTAGATCACTGCCGTTAGACAAAGAATAACATAAATTATAATTTGATTGCCTTGACATACGCATTCCCACAGTAGAGAAGTTCCCACGGAGAAAAAATCTCTGAAATTCATGAGAAAGCTGAGAACTGGACGTAGAAAATGGGTTGATATTTATTGACATGTATTCAATTATACAAACAAGCAAGAAGCAATTATACAAACAAGCAAGAAGCAAGTTATGTTGTTCGCAGTATTAATGGTGTCTTTCCAAATTAAACAATACTATTTTCTAGAAACATAATTTATAGAATGTTCTGTACATTTTTACTTTATAAAGAACTATTGACGCTGCAACAGCATATATTTTCTCGTATTATTTCTAAATTTGTAATTTTCGAAAATTCAGAGAGTTTGTCAAAAATGATACCCTCACAATTCTTTTAAGCTTCCCTTCTTCTATATGTAGGGAAAAATGAAGATGTTTTTGAGAAAATATTCTTTTTTAGAAATTCCAAAAATTTCAAGCAAATATTACAAAAAAAACTCGTTTTTTTAAGTTTCATTTTTAAAAAACTGGTTTTTACAACAGATTTTGCCTTCAGCAAAAATATTTATCTTCTATGTTGTAGTTTTGCAATGTTAACTTTTATTTCTATTGCATTGTTTGATGGAAATTATAACAGCAATTTAACAATTTCGTATTTACATTTTTAATTTGGTTTTGTTTCATTAGTTTTTGTAGTTTTCTATATTGTTCTTATTTAAGTTTACTAGAAAAGATAAATAATGAAAAACAAAGTTGTAAGAATAATAATATAACCAATTGCAATTTAAATATTGAAGGAATTAAGACTGTAACTAAAAATACTATGAGATTTTATACTGCAACAAAATAATTTCTTTGCTTTGATTTGATTTCTTTTTTAATGATAAAACTAACTCCTATTTTTCTACTTGGCTCGTCGTTGAAAATATTCTGAAATTATACAAATGTTCAATAAACAACCGCTTTCGAATTAAGTGTGGACCGCTACAGCGATTTCCTTTCGGTAGAAATATACGCATCGTTACAAAAACGAATACGAGATTCGGAAGGAACATTTCTCAGTTCAGTGTTTGAAAAGCAGAAAGAAAAATATTTGTATGTAGCAACGGACCTTTGAAAGGGCATTTCAATTCATTCTATTTTCACATCTCGTTTATCCAGTACGTTGTATAATGGATATGACAATTCCGACAGGCATTACTGCATATTACTCCTTTCTCAATCTTGCAATATGGAAAAAGGTTATGAATAACCTATGTCCTTGAATGTAGAATCACATAGCAAACCTTCTGAAGTAGATGCCGATGGAAGACTTTGTGCTTCTCATGACGTCAAACCAAATGACATGATTATCAAATATTTCACCTTAGAGGTACATGGAAAATCTGCGCAGAGCCATGTAGAACCAAATGGCTTGTTTTCAAAATCTGCCTTATTCAAAAACATGGGTAGCTGCTGTAACTAACATCTTGTAGTGACTCTACTTAGCGTATATTTTGAGAATGTTACATAGAACATTTAATATTATTCATAACATTCTTCTATTTTGGTTATAAACATTATTTTTAGTTCAAACTTTACTTCATCCAATATTCAAATTACAATTAGTTATAATATTATTCTTACCATTTGGTTTTTCATTATTTACCTTTTCTAATAAACAAAATAAGAACAAAATAGCAAAATTACGAAAACTAATAAAACAAAACTAATTTTAAAACAATTAATGAGAAACTTTTAACGTAATGTTTTATGTATATTGAGCTGTCGGGTGCAAATTATATGAGAAGGTGTCGAAAGTTTGGGAAAATGTAGAGAGTTTATAGGGTTACAATTTGTATAAACCCCATTTTATGATATGTCATAACATGAGATATTCGTAAAAAAACAAGAAAAAGGTTTTTTTCTGAAGTTCCTTTCTTTTTTGTTGATTATAAAGGTCAAAATTGTACACACCTGACAAAATTCTTGAAACATCTTTATCATTTATAACAAATTGGCAAAATGATTAAAATCAATATTCACAGCCCTTATGTGGTTTAAAAAATTTAAACTGATATAAGAAGCAAAAAAAATATTTTTGGTTTTTGCGAAGTTTTCCGGACAAATTGGTTTAAGATGTCTTTTTTATACTTAAGGTTAAGCTTATACTGTCTTATACTACCCCGTGTCGAGCCGCAATACATTAACAAAACAGTGAAGGGATGAAATATCTTTCATTGTCTTTGTAATATTTCTAGATAATTTTTAAAACACAAGTTACAACAGAATCATGAAGACAATATTATCAAGTTCAATGCAAATGAAAGTTTGGCATTAAAAGTTCTAATTTCTAGGGACCTTCGCGCTTTCAAATATTTTAACATTATTTACAGTATTTTCAAATAATTTTTTTTTAAAAACTAGAAATATAATTTTTGGGACATTCAATGTTTCTAATTACTAACAATTTTGGGGCCTTCTCTTGAATTTTAGAATTCATTTTACTTTATCTGAAGTATTCTGCATAAACTTAGATCATCATTCGTCAAACAAATTCACAGCATGATGAAAAGGAAATCTTTCTTATATAACAACCTTTTTATGGAGTTCGAAATATTTTTGTTCTTAAAACAGTGTTAAAATTTTTAACCGGTGTTTTTGAGCTCTACAGGTGGTGCAAAGTTTGCTATTTTTAGTCGCACTTTAAATATATACTATAGTACTCACGTAAGCATAAATTATTACAATTTACAAAAATCTGTCTATTAGACGCAGTTTTCTCGCAATCGCCTGTTTAATGCTACTAAATTAAATACTAACAATTCCAATATATGAAAGTCCATACGATTTTGCAATCCAATTTCAGAAAGTGACCCTTTTGATTCAATTACCTCATCACAAAATTGCAATTAAAGCTACACAAATTATCTTCCGTATAATTTTCAACAAAATACAATAAGTTACATAGAAAAGTAATTTCACGCATAAAAAGAGAAAACAATATTAAGTAAATGAAGGGCATCTTTCCGTTTTGTAGCAAACAAAACCTATTTTCGGGGACTGATTTCAATCAAGAATCATAAATTGCGTGTGAAGCGAGCCCCGGGCAACCCGAGCAGGCCTTCGCACGCACGCACTCATGAGAGCCCAGCACTTGTGCGCCAGAGCCCCGTCCATCAAGAACCCCAAACTGCGTGTGAAGGGAACCCCGCGAAGCCAGAGCAGACCTTCGCACGCACTCACTCATGAGAGCCCATCGCTCGCGCGCCAGAGCCCCGTCCATCAAGAACCCCAAACTGCGTGTGAAGGGAGCCCCGCGCAGCCAGAGCAGACCTTCGCATACACTCACTCATGAGAGCCCATCGCTCGCGCGCCAGAGCCCCGTCCATCAAGAACCCCAAACTGCGTGTGAAGGGAGCCCCGCGCAGCCAGAGCAGACCTTCGCACGCACTCACTCATGAGAGCCCATCGCTCGCGCGCCAGAGCCCCGTCCATCAAGAACCCCAAACTGCGTGTGCAGGGAGCCCCGCGCAGCCAGAGCAGACCTTCGCACGCACTCACTCATGAGAGCCCAACGTTCGCGCGTCAGAGCCCCGTCCATCAAGAACCCCAAACTGCGTGTGAAGGGAGCCCCGCGCAGCCAGAGCAGACCTTCGCACGCACTCACTCATGAGAGCCCATCGCTCGCGCGCCAGAGCCCGTCCTGGGAGCTTCCCCAAACTGCGCGTGTGAAGGGCCCACGCGCAGCCAGAGCAGGACTTCGCATACACTCACTCATGAGAGCCCATCGCTCGCGCGCCAGAGCCCCGTCCATCAAGAACCCCAAACTGCGTGTGAAGGGAGCCCCACGCAGCCAGAGCAGACCTTCGCACGCACTCACTCATGAGAGCCCATCGCTCGCGCGCCAGAGCCCCGTCCATCAAGAACCCCAAACTGCGTGTGCAGGGAGCCCCGCGCAGCCAGAGCAGACCTTCGCATACACTCACTCATGAGAGCCCATCGCTCGCGCGCCAGAGCCCCGTCCATCAAGAACCCCAAACTGCGTGTGAAGGGAGCCCCGCACAGCCAGAGCAGACCTTCGCATACACTCACTCATGAGAGCCCATCGCTCGCGCGCCAGAGCCCCGTCCATCAAGAACCCCAAACTGCGTGTGAAGGGAGCACCACGCAGCCAGAGCAGGACTTCGCATACACTCACTCATGAGAGCCCATCGCTCGCGCGCCAGAGCCCCGTCCATCAAGAACCCCGGAACTGCGCGCGGCGGAGCACCACGCAAAGCCAGAGCAGACCTCGCACGCACTCACTCATGCGAGACTCCCACCGCTCGCGCGCCAGAGCCCCGTCCATCATGGCGAACCCCAAACTGCGTGTGAAGCCCCGCGCAGCCAGAGCAGACCTTCGCACGCACCTCCCTCACTCATGAGAGCCCATCGCTTGCGCGCCAGAGCCCGTCCATCAAGAACCCCTAAACTGCGTGTGAAGGGAAGCACCACGCAGCCAGAGCAGACCTTCGCACGCACTCACTCATGAGAGCCCATCGCTCGCGCGCCAGAGCCCCGTCCATCAAGAACCCCAAACTGCGTGTGAAGGGAGCACTACGCAGCCAGAGCAGGACTTCGCATACACTCACTCATGAGAGCCCATCGCTCGCGCGCCAGAGCCCCGTCCATCAAGAACCCCAAACTGCGTGTGAAGGGAGCCCCGCGCAGCCAGAGCAGACCTTCGCACGCACTCACTCATGAGAGCCCATCGCTTGCGCGCCAGAGCCCCGTCCATCAAGAACCCCAAACTGCGTGTGAAGGGAGCACCACGCAGCCAGAGCAGACCTTCGCACGCACTCACTCATGAGAGCCCATCGCTCGCGCGCCAGAGCCCCGTCCATCAAGAACCCCAAACTGCGTGTGAAGGGAGCCCCGCGCAGCCAGAGCAGACCTTCGCACGCACTCACCTGTATGAGAGCCCACGCTCGCGCGCCAGAGCCCCGTCCATCAAGAACCCCCAAACTGCGTGTGTGAGCCCCGCGCAGCCAGAGCAGAGACCTTTCTCGCATGCCACTCTCACTCATGAGAGCTCATCGTCGCGCGCCAGAGCCCCGTCCATCAAGAACCCCAAACTGCGTGTGAAGGGAGCCCCGCACAGCCAGAGCAGACCTTCGCATACACTCACTCATGAGAGCCCATCGCTCGCGCGCCAGAGCCCCGTCCATCAAGAACCCCAAACTGCGTGTGAAGGGAGCACCACGCAGCCAGAGCAGGACTTCGCATACACTCACTCATGAGAGCCCATCGCTCGCGCGCCAGAGCCCCGTCCATCAAGAACCCCAAACTGCGTGTGCAGGGAGCCCCGCGCAGCCAGAGCAGACCTTCGCACGCACTCACTCATGAGAGCCCATCGCTCGCGCGCCAGAGCCCCGTCCATCAAGAACCCCAAACTGCGTGTGCAGGGAGCCCCGCGCAGCCAGAGCAGACCTTCGCACGCACTCACTCATGAGAGCCCAACGTTCGCGCGTCAGAGCCCCGTCCATCAAGAACCCCAAACTGCGTGTGAAGGGAGCCCCGCGCAGCCAGAGCAGACCTTCGCACGCACTCACTCATGAGAGCCCATCGCTTGCGCGCCAGAGCCCCGTCCATCAAGAACCCCAAACTGCGTGTGAAGGGAGCACCACGCAGCCAGAGCAGACCTTCGCACGCACTCACTCATGAGAGCCCATCGCTCGCGCGCCAGAGCCCCGTCCATCAAGAACCCCAAACTGCGTGTGAAGGGAGCCCCGCGCAGCCAGAGCAGACCTTCGCACGCACTCACTCATGAGAGCCCATCGCTCGCGCGCCAGAGCCCCGTCCATCAAGAACCCCAAACTGCGTGTGAAGGGAGCCGCGCAGCCAGAGCAGACCTTCGCACGCACTCACCATGAGAGCCCATCGCCCGCGCGCCAGAGCCCCCTGTCCATCAAGAACCCCAACCGCGTGTGAAGGGAGCCCCGCGCAGCCAGAGACCTTCGCACGCACTCACCATGAGAGCCTATCGCTGCGCGCCAGAGCCCCGTCCATCAAGAACCCCAATCGGTGTGAAGGGGCCCGCGCAGCCAGAGCCCTTCGCACGCACTCACCATGAGAGCCCATCGCTCGCGCGCCAGAGCCCCGTCCATCAAGAACCCCAAACTGCGTGTGCAGGGAGCCCCGCGCAGCCAGAGCAGACCTTCGCATACACTCACTCATGAGAGCCCATCGCTCGCGCGCCAGAGCCCCGTCCATCAAGAACCCCAAACTGCGTGTGAAGGGACCCCGCGCAGCCAGAGCAGGCCTTCGCATACACTCACTCATGAGAGCCCAGCGCTCGCACGCCTCAGCTCCGTCCATCACTCGGCGGAGGTCCCCGGCGCACGTGGCGACGGACGAGTCGTTCCAGAAGGCGGCGCCCACGGCCGCCTTCTTCAGCTCCTCGAACACGTTCACGCTCTTGGGCTCCGGGTCGTCTCGCGGGCCCTGCATGGCTGCGGCGGCGGCGGCGGCGGTGGCGGCGGCGACTGCGAGCACGCGGCCGTGGAGCGAGTATTTAACCGCGCGCAAGGTGCTTCCCCTTCCGACCCCCGCGCGCTAATGTTCCCCGGCGGTTAAATTGTATGGTGTATGTACGGCCGTGTTACTGTAATGGCGTTTAAGCGTCACTGTAAATGCGAAATTTGTTGCTCTTTTTCGCAGAAATCTACTGAGTTTCCAAAAAACTTCTTTTGAAACACTTCAGCTCACAAATGCTAATAATGTATACAAATTGCTGGAAATGTGCATATTATCGCCGTGAGAGATAATTCAAAAATATGACATTTGTGATTTCTTTAAAAAAAACAACAAATACTGCAAAATGAACTTTACGTCTTATTAAACTGTGTAATTTGCACTATCCATTGGAAAAGTTTGAAGACAAAATTTGGAGTTTTTCTTCAGAAAATGGTGTTTGAGCGTTTCTGAATATGCGGGATTTTGAGCTCATTTTTGCAGAAAACTGTGGATTTTTTGTGAAACTTTCTGTGACATTTAAAACACATGTGCTCGTAAATGCAATAATGCGAACAAATAGCCTTTAATGTTAATATTACCGTGACTTGAGGGACAAGTCAAAAAATTTTAAAAATTGTAATTTTTTAAAAACAAAGGAATGGAGCAATATGGCTTCTATGTTATCTTATAGAGTACGTTTGGAACTATCCCTACCAAACATTTAAAGAAAAAATTTCGAGCCGTTTTGGAGAAACTCTTATATTTGTTATTTTCAGTATTGCATGCAATATTGCTCAAAAGAAATGCTAAAATTAGAAGAAAATATAGATGATTTTATTGAAAGACATGATTATGAAAAACAAATTTCATTTGAAAGCAAAATCTCTATTTTTAGCTTTGTAGTACAACGCCGGAAATATTTCAAAATTTCCGAAATTTTGAAAATTTCTTTTAAAAATTACAAAAATTCGGAGTAAACCGTGAAAAACGGAGTTTCGGAATATAAAGTTCAATTTTTTTAACAGTTTCAAATTGATAACAGAAAAATATATTTTAAATCCATTTCGGTTAGTTTACGTTCTAGAACCTAGCACAATCTTAGCTTGGGTTGTTACCTTTTACATTGTCTCACTTACTTCGTAACAAGAGAAAGTATTGTAATGGTTTGGCGGAAAACGGGGAATTTTCGAGAAAAAGCTCTTATTACCGGACCCTGGTAACGAAAAATAGATAACTCTTGTTCCAACATATAGTAAATTACTTCCTCTAACACGTGTAGTCGAAATTCGTGTTTTGTGGGTCCATCAGAATGAAAAATTGACTGACGGCGAAGGGTATCTGTTCTTCTGTGGCCCGCGCTAGCGCCTAAACCGTTCAGCCATTTCCTGGAACTTTTATATTCCCCAATTGATTTAAATGAACGCGAAGCCTTCTGAGATTACAACGGATATTTTGATTCTGGCCGGTACCTTCGAAGAAGCCTCAATATTTTCAAATTTTTCTTAATAATGGCTCCGAGTTTTTTTTAACTATGTCTTCGAATATCATAAAAAAGTTTAAGAGAATGACACTGGTCTCATTTTCGATGACTAACTTTTTAAAAATTGCAAATTCTCAAATTTTTTCACCGTCTTCCTTCTATTCCGCTTAATTTTGTGTGTAATACAGTACATTTTTTAATCAATTTCTTTCTGAAAAACCGCCCGATTTTTTGTTTAAATTTTCTCATGTGTACCAAAGAACGAATAATAATAATAATAATAATAATAATAATAATAATAATAATAATAATAATAATGTCTTTATTTCTGGGGAGGCTCAGGCCGTAAGACCTGCTCTTCCGCCTAACCAGGGGTGCTATTTTTATTGTTGGCAAAGTCTCTTGTATTTTCGAAAATCTCGAAATTTTAAGAATTTAGATTAGAAACTGAAGATAATTTTTTGCATCAGGAAAAATCTTTTAAAAAATCTCAGCTCTTTTAAAGAAGTCTTGTAAATATTTTGGAAAAAACGAATATTGTTCAGTAACTAGTGCTTGAAATTACGCAATTAACAAAAAACCATTGTCTCAAAAACCGTCCAATTTTTTTTCTACGGAATGAAACAAGACATATCGTTACGCAATTAAAAGATTGGCGCCGGTTTTATTTCCATTGAGCTCTCTGAATTTTGAAAAATTACAAATGTAGAAATAAGACGTGAAAATATGTGCTACTTTAGCATCTGTAGTTTAAATTCCAATAATTTTCACCTAACATAGAAGCATAAAACTGAAACATTTTTTTGTATAATTATTGAAAGGAAAAATTTAACTTGGAGATTAATTGGCGTAGGTTGTTATCAATACCCCATGTACTATTTATGAAACCAACAACTATTTGTGGGATAAATCCACTCAGATTAATCTCATTTCTGCAGTCATTTCACGACAACCGTTACAGTTCTCCTCTCCGCGAACCATGCCTGCCATTTGCGCCAAGACGTGTCTACCTCATTTCATTATTTTTTATCTCATTTATTTCACGTCATAAACAGATAAATGAATTCTGTGTACGATTTCATAACTCTGTGATCCCTACTATAAGTTATATACTACTTGAATTTTGATACAGAAAGAAATCAGCATTGTTTGCAAAGATTATTAATGACAAGTCATACATTTTTTCTGAACCTTCGGGTGAACTTTAAAACAATTTATGCACTAATCCAGGTATTATCGATTAGAAAAACGTATTTTTATTGTGCATTTAAAGTCATATTTACACCATTTTCAGTAAAAGATCATATTCTGGCCAAATGTTGCCATAAATGAGTATATTTGTTATATTTTTAAGGACCGTTTTTAGTAAAAGGTCATTTGGCCAAATTTTCCCCAAATGCATACGTATGTCATATTTTTGAAGACACAAGAATAAAGAGCTTGAAAATGTGTCTCGCATGACAATGTATCAAGTGATGTCACAAATAAACTCAACAATTACATCACAAACGAGTATTTGAAACATAAGTGAATTTGAACGAAGTGAGTTGGGTCGAGCTCGTGGTCACGTGGCTGAAAAAATGTACATCATATTGCTGCGCATACAAGCATTTTTTTAAAATGCTAGTTAGTTTCAACGACTGCAAACCGCATGTAACATCCTCACAATCTGTACTTGAGTGAATTTTGTATTTATGTTATACTTAAAAAATCAACAGGAATTTTTAAAAAATAAACATGTATAGCGTCATTTTATTTTTAAGGTCATATTTATATATGTTTTAAGTCATAAATGCTAGCATATTTCGCTGATTTTTAGGTCATTAAAATCCGGGCCCTACTCATAAGTTTCCAGTGCATCAGTGGCAAGTCGGCGACCTGACTCGACACGTTTTCACTCTGCGATTTGCAGCTTCCATGGAAACGGAAGTGTTCTTACGTCACACAGAAATGTCAATCACCAACTTACATTAATCGGACCTTGCCTACCTACACAACTATCGCATACAACATTCAATCACAACTTACATTAATCACACATTACCTACTCACAGCACTGTCACGAACAAATGTCGATCACCAACTTACATTAATCAGACCTTACCTGCCTACACAAATGTCACACACAATTGTCGATCATCAACTTACATTAATCGAACCATACCTAATTACACAACTGTCACACACAAATGTCGATCACCAACTCACATTAATTGGACCATATCTACCAACGCAATTGTCACACTCAAATGTCGATCACCAACTTACATTAATCGCACATTACCTACACACACAATTGTCACGCACTAATGTCGATCATCAACTTACATTAATCGAACCATTCCTAATTACATAACTGTCACACACAAATGTCGATCATCAACTTGCATTAATCGAAATGTATCTACTTACATAACTGTCACACACAAAAGTCGATCACCAACTTGCATTAATCGGACATCAGCAGAAAGCGAACATTAATAATTTGATGTCTCTCTCTGGTGGCGATGTGATCAACTGTGTGGAGGGTAGATTCAATTTGGTCACGTGTTTCTGAGTCTCAGTGATGGCAACAAGCTTCACATTAGTGATGTTCGTAGTGTTTGAATTATATGCAAGTTGCGTATCCAGGTTTATTTTCCATATTTTATACATCACTGCTTGTTTTCGTAGTGTGGCATTTATCGATAAAGTATGTGGTTTACACACACTAAAAAAAGATCTCGTAAATTGCAATGGTCCTTTTCGCAAGCCAAGTCTTTTGGGCTTCTACTTTTCTTGGAACACCGAGAATATTATCAAGATAGGGTAAACGCAGTAAATTCCTGATATTTTCATTCCATTGCGTCTGTTCAATTCTTGCAATTTCACAAATGCAAGAGACATACTCGCATTAAAATGAAATAATGTATTTCAAAATCATTTGAATTTCGACTTCGGAGTGGTTGCTCAAAAATCGTAATAATAGTGTTAGTATAGTATATTGCATGCGTCTGCTTAGTGAGGGACAGTCTGTGTAATTCGATTCGACCATATTCTGAATTGGTACTAGAAAATGCGAAGCTGCAGAGAAGCCACGTCACTGGTCTAAGAAGTTCGCTTACATGCTGTATCAAGCAAAAAATTACGGCTTGAGTTTCTTTACGTAATTCCGCACAGTCCATTGTTTAACGAACAACGCTGAAGGAAAAAAACATCGTAAATCTTTTTATTACGAGGAACATTGACATAAATGAGAAACTTTCGTCTCAGTATGAATTAACCCATCTACAACACTACTCAGGTATTGAATCGTTTGTTGAACGTTAAAAAGTGATATTTATAAATTACAAGTAACATTTTGGAGTAACGTTTCATTGATTAGGTTCTGGGTTTGTTTCGTAAAATTTGTGAGAATAATACCGTAAAATGATAGTATATTTTACAACTATTAATCACAATTTAAAAAGTAACTATAATATAAACCATTACAAAAGTGAATGTCACTATTAACCGATTGTAATAAGTCAAGTTTATTTCACAAACGTTTCTAAATGCGATACTATCTTCAACAATTTTAAGTTTTGATTTAGGATTAAGTTTTGCTTTTATCCTCCATACAAATTTCTAATGAAAAGATGAAGATGAGGACATTTGCAATAGCATCAGTGAAAAGGAACATTTCTTGTCTAAAACGCAGAAACACATACATCAGGAATACAATTTATGATGAGACTGTATTCTCTGAGGGATATTATAATTCAGAAGAAACTTCTTCTGAAGTTAACAAAGAAACGGTTGAATCAAGACAACATAGACAAATACTCAGTCTTGAAAGACTGAAGAATTTGTTTAGTGTACTAGAAATAAGCAATTTCAATTGTTAAGGTAAGCATGAGTCAATTTATATTTTTTCTACTATATTTTCGCGTAACTTCTCATCCGTGTGCCAACACAACTGGTCGAATACCAGAACGAAAGGGGTCTAACCATGATTTAACAGACGCACACTGGTTGTATCGGGCCAAAAACCTGACCATAATGGCAAAATTCAAAGTGCGCGATCGGAATTATGACTTAGCAAATCTCGTTCAGAATACATTGGAGTACAATACTTCAGAATTTAAAAATAAAATTTCATCTCTCTGAACGTCAACGTATATTCTGATTCTTAATATAAATCAATTAACAACTCTTAATAACAGAAATATTATATACCAATAACTCGTAAGGAGTCCTTTTTAACTTTCAACACATTGATTTTCTTTGGAATGCTGTGTAAGAATTTGTCTGTATACTCTGTAGAAATTGTATGCTATTCTTCGCACAATCGCACTTTTCTTTGTTTTGTTGGCTTTGAGATCTTTTCTCTTTTTCCTCTATAATCCCAACATCTCAGCACATTTTTAGGATTGTCTTTTCGCACATTCAATATATATTGGTGTTCTTAACATATATTATATATTGGTGTTCCTAGACTACTATTTGAATGAAGACATGCGCCATTATATTTCCACTTCCGTGTTGCAATGTTGGTATTGTCTTGGATCTGTGTGTTTGCCTCTCTCCACACCAATGGTCTTCCGTCAGGTTCCAAAACACTCATTTACACTTGTGCGAGAATATTATTTGATTCTGACATTCAATGTCCTTCTTTCCATGTTCCTCTGTGAACACATGCCTTTTCCTCTTGTTGATGACAGGCTTCCTTCCCTCCACGTGACCATTAAATTCTGCTTTTCGTGGAATCGCTCGAATAGTTTCTGCATGCATTTCATTTCCTAGTTCTTTTCGCACCTGTGCAGATTTATTTGGTGCACTTAATTCGGGATTATTTTTCAACCTCCTGAGAAGGAAGATCCATTCCCGACGGAAAAGCCTATGAGGGTGATGGTACACTTTGTCGGCGAGGCTCAATCCTGTCTTATGTTTTAACCACATGATTCAATCAAATCATTTTCATCATATTTAGATTTATTGCTTTTTCACGGCCGCTCTCGCCTTTTGCGTTGTGAAAACAACTGTTCGAACGAGATGTTTTGTTTTCTTTTTCAAGTCATTACTTCAACGTGTTTGAAGGAGAGTAGCAGTAATAGACTGATTTATGGCAGCTTTTTGATTGATCGTTAGAACCGTCGATTAATTGACCGTGGGATTGTACGCGCACGTTTTCTTCCGCCGTGGAATACTTACCCCCACTCCTTTGCCAACATTAGATGAATTAAGAATAAATGATGGCAACGACACTGTGGACAAGATCTGATTACCAGAAATGTTTTCTCCCATGTAATAGAAACTATTTTGCATCGAAAAACGAACTTCAAATTTGATATAAAATTGCCAAAATAAAACTCCCTACTCCTTGAGCAACGATTGATGCGAGGGCTCAAGAAAACGTGCATGAATAATACATCCCCGTTTACCTATAATAGTTTGTTGCTAAAATCATTGACATATGTAAGTACAAATATTTATCTGGTGTGTATTTTCCATTGTTGGAAGTTCTATCGCAAAGTATATCAGAGAATAACGAGGAGAAACATGCCCTTAAGCCACATAGATACGCACGATACTTATATAAAAGATACTAAAAAGTGCCAAAGATTCCCAAAAAATCAGTCTCCTAGAACAATCTGCTGCACAATTACAACGAGAAACGTATTTTCACATTTAATTTTTTCTCGTTTTTATTGCATATATCAGGCGGAAAAAGTTGCAGAGACGGGAAAAATAATTGAATTTGAAGGTATTTTTGTCAACCGTATTTTTGACGCCAAATTCAAATAGAAAAAAATGAAATTGATTTTTGACGTGATAACGTTGGAGTATTGACTCAGATTTTATTCCTAGAATGTGACTCATAACTTTCTATTATATAAATTCGCGCCAAATTGTGACCGGAAAAAGTGTTTCAACAATGTTTAAACAATTTGTATTTAAATTTTTGGAAAATCTCACTTAACAGCATGATTTACAACTTTGTGCTACCAAATGTTTGGTTTTATTTGGAAATACTATCGAAATAAAACCATTAACCTTTCTTGCTTTTAGAATTATGTATTGTTTCTAATATAACTTCATGGAATCTAATATAACTTTAATTAAGCCAATTTTGATGTATGCATCTCCAGTATGGTCGCCTATTTATGATGATAATATTAAAAAATTAGAATGTATACACAACAAATTTCTTAGATCTGCAACATGGAAAATTCAATTGCCCTCAGTAAGAATCAGTCATGGTACGTAAACGACGTAACTCCTATAAGATTTCGAGCTATTTGTTGTGATTGGAACTGTGTTTAAATATTCGTAATAACATTTTTTTCAATCACGTTTTGGGGCGTATTTATAATTTCTAAACTGAGAAAATATATTTTTTCACTATCACCCACATTGTTTAAAAATTTGAACAAAAAATATTTTACAGCATGTTATAAAATACGTTCTGAAAAGAAAAACTGAGATAATACTTCAACTTTATCACGTCGAAAATCAATTTCAAAAATGTATTTATTTATTTTCTATTTGAATTAGGAGACAAACTTGGTTGGCAACAATACCTTTCAATTAAACTATTTTCCCTCTTGTATGAAATTTTTTCAGCCTGATACATGCGAGAAAGAAAAACACGTTTCAAGTATTTCCGCAACAGATTGCCGTAGGAGGCTGAATTTTTGGAATCTACGATATTTTTGGTTCTCTTTTATATTATTATCGCGATTGTCGATTTGATTTGGTGGCACTATTCCTCTCCTGATTTGGCTATATTCTTATCAATAATATAAAACGCAAATATATTATTTCCAGAGCAATGAATATTAATTTCTAAAACAATATAAAAATTATTACCAACATATTTGATTCTTCTAATAGGTACAGAGCTGTTGAACGGAAGTAAGCTGAATACTAAGCGAATATTTTTTGGAGCCCATATGAATAGATGGTTCCGGCTCTGCAAGCGAAGACCTAAAACCATAATTCCTTCACCACCTGGCAGGACAACGTCCCCCCGCTCCGTGTTCTCACGGTGGATGGGAGGGAAAAAGGAGGTGCGCTGTCCGCACGGCCGGTGACAGATAAGCGCGCGGGGGTCGGAAGATGGACGGGGCTCTGGCGCGCGAGCGATGGGCTCTCATGAGTGAGCTCGCAGAAGGTCTGCTCTGGCTGCCGGGGCTCCCTTCACACGCAGTTTGGGGTTCTTGATGGACGGGGCTCTGGCGCGCGAGCGATGGGCTCTCATGAGTGAGTGAGCGCCGCCTTCTGCTCTGGCTGCGCGGGGCTCCCGTGCACGCAGTTTGGGGCCGAGTGATGGACGGAGCTGAGGCGCGCGAGCGCTGGGCTCTCATGAGTGAGTGCGTGCGAAGGCCCGCTCTGGCTGCAGGGATTCCCCTTTACAAGCAGTTTGCGGTCCTTGATGGATTAATATAACTTTAATTATGGCCCGCGAGCGCTGGGATCTCATGATTGAGTGCGTGCGAAGGCCTGCTCTGGCTGCGCGTGCTCTCTTCACAAGCAGTTTGCGGTCCTTGATTCAAATCAGATTCCAAAAATACATATTGATTGCTACAAAATGGAGAGGTGTCCTTCAATAAGTTAGTAGCTTTTGCCATTATGTTTCACATGAAATTATTTTAAAAGGTGATATAATATATACGAAAATTAATGAATAGTTCAATGGCTTTAAATAAAACAGATGCCACAATCTCAAACAAGATCGTCACTTTAAGAACTGGCAGTATTGAAACGCAAGGACTTACAGATTTTTGGAATGGGTAATATCCAAATCAGTATAATTAAATAGGTGATTTCTAGAAAACTTGCCACTTGTAGAAAGATTTTCGTAAATTGGAGTAACAATGTTCACTCAAGTGTGGTAGTATAGTTTTAAGGAACTACTTAACCTAGTATTTTGCATCGCCTGGAGAGATCAAAACCCCCTGTCAAGATATTTTCACTGTTCTCATAATGGAAAGATTCAATTCTTTATAAAAATTGTTAACTGTAAGTAATTGGCTTTTTGGAAGCACACTGATTCCCATGCTGTTAAAGTGTGTAACCAATGATGACTGAAGTCTGTGCGTAATAGTTCAGATAAAGGAAAATTAATTCTAAAATTAAAGGGATAGACTCAAAATTGAAAGTAATTAGAACCTTTAAAAGTTCAAAGAGTTTATTTCTAGTTTTTTTGCATAAAAAGCTAATAAAAATACAGCGTCATAATTGAAAAGCGCAAAGCCCTAGAAGAGAATCTAGAACTTTGACGTCAAATTTTCATTTCTCGTGAACGTGGGAATATTGTCTTCACGTTTCTGTTGTAATTTTAATATAAAAAGTTATGAAGAAATATTATAATGTGGCAATCGTAAATTTCCCACTTCTCTCCGAAAACCCTAAATTCAAAAATGAATTCCCCCGCAGATGGGAGATACCTGCTTGGGGAAAATCCCACAGGCCAAATCCCTGGGTCGAATTTTTGAATTTTGAAAATTTTAAAGAATGAATAACTTTGTTAAACTAAGGAATAGGTTTTACAGTTGTACATGCAGCGAGGAGCAGATTCAGCAGATTCAGATGGAATTGCTGTTTGAAGTAAATGGAGAATAAAGAGAGTATAGTGGAAAGAAAACTGGGAATTTGAAAATAGGCTCTCACAAGAAAATACGAGTTACAACTCAGAAAACGATGTGAGATAGAATATCAGGTATGCAATAGTATAAAATACAATATTTATCTTCATGTTCTTACGCTGCGACGACTGGGCTCGTACAGTACACTGTGCCCTCGACCACCTGCAGAAAACTACCAACGTCAAAGCTCGGAGGAGTTGTAAGCTCCGGGACGATGCTCACTCGACGAGGGACATCCACAAACTTGGCGAATCGCGAAATATTCGGCCGAAAACTCAAATTGCCCGGCCCTGATAACGAATAAGTGGATAAAACCAGTTGCAGAATTTAGAAAAAAATCTCTAACACGTGATGTAGCCAGAATCCATACTTCGAGGGTCCTTGATACCGAAAAGTCGATTGACGGCAAAACGTCCGTCCGTCCATCCCTCTGTCTGTCGTGTGTGTGAAAAGCACCAGCGCCTAAACTATACGTACGACTATTTCTAAACTCAATAAATCCCCGTGGATATGGCCTGAATCAAAGATCTGCGATTTGAAAAACATTCATTAATTTCTGGGAGTACTTTACATGAAGTCTGTGGGACATTTTCAAAATTTCCTCAAAAATGGCTTCAAATCTTTTCTCTAAATTTCTTGTAAGAATAGAGTAAAATGCACTTGTATCGGTAGCATAGGTCCGATTTTCACTGTTAATTTTGAAATTTCGCAAGTTTGAAATGTTTTTCGGTGTCTTCCTACAACTACAAAACTGAAGACAGATTTTTTCTGCAAATAAAATTTGTTCTTATTTAGTTATTTTATTAAGTTTTTGCACATTTTTTGCAATTTGAGTTGTTTTCGTACAATATTGCGTGCAATATGCGCAATTAAAAAAAATAACAAAATCCATTATTTTCTCAAAATCATATTTTTGTGTTGAACGTTTGGTAGAGATAGTGCTAAATGAACTTTATGAGATGACATAAACGCTACATTGCACAATTCTTTTGTTTTATCAAAAAATACGAAAATGTAATTTTTTACATGTCTTTCACGTAATGATACGTCGTTAATATTTACATTAGTTACGATTTGTTGACGATATTGTATTTATGAGTTCATATGCTCTAAATAATGTCACTCAAATTTTCTCGAAATTTCAACAGTTTTCTGTTAAAATGAGCTCACAATTTCGCATTTTCAGAAACGCTCAAGCGCCATTTTTTCAGAAATGGCTCCAAATATTTCTTTAAACTTTTTCAACGGATAGTGCTAATTGCAATGTTTAAGATGACATAAAATTTATTTTGCTCTATTTTTTTCAAAAATTACAGTTGTTTTGTTTTAAATATCTCTCAGGCATTTAATATGCACAATTCCAGCCAATAGTACACATTTTTGTATTATAGTGTAAAAGGGCTTCAAATGACTTCAAACGTATTCGAAAACGTAATTGATTTCAGTGAAAAAGAGCTTTAAATGTCACATTTACATAACGTTTAAACGCAATTTTCTTACAATCCACTCCAAAGTTTTTATCGATAATATCCTTATAAGACGAGATTTTATTCTTCTTTAATGTTTCTAAATTAATATTTCTGTTCTTCTATTAGGAAGCCGAAAAATTGTGAAAATTTGAAAATAATATATTTTGGTGGCGATAGATGGCAGCTGGTAAAAGGATGGAACAAGAACAAAAAGCGAGACTTAACCAAAAAATTAAAAAAACAACTAGAACGAAAAAAATCTATGCCATTCTGAAGCACTAATTTCATTCTCAAATGGCATATCACAGTGAACAGAGCAGAGTATCAAGTAGTGCATTTGTTCCGACACGTGTTTCTTCAAGTTCTCTTTTTTGCCGCTACAGGTTTATAGCGCTCTTCCTCTACATGTTGGCGTTTTTTGAGAAGTGCACCTGTGTCTTTCTTCTCTTCCTGCCCTCGCCTTTGCGTTGCTGTTCTCGTTCGTAAGCAGTCGGGGAGCGTCCTTAAGATCCATTTCCATGTAATACCCCGGTAAAAAAGCCTTAGAGGAGAACAAAATTAATGATGAAATATAGGCTTTCTGCTTTTAAGTTTTTTCTTAATAAAAGTTACAATATTTCTTTGTATAGACAGTCATAATTACATTTATTAAAACACATTTGATTGTTACATTCCAAGTAGTATCTTGTACAAGATTAGCGCGACAGCGTTTCAGAGGTCGAGGTTCGCTTCCATCATCAGGCTTTTAACAATGTATCAGCTAAAAATAGGAAATTAAATAATTAATATACATATAGATTAAAACAAATTATATAAGATTAAATAGGCGTGTTTAAAATTAGAATATTGACATGAATACATATTTAACGTTGGAAGTGGATGAGAGAACATTATAATATTGACCTTAATTGTTGGTATCCTGTAGAAACATATTGCCTATAAATTAACAATTACAATTAGAAATCTCTTTATAACACATACAACATTTATATACTTACAGATCAACATGTAAGTTTCGATATTTGTAATCTAAATTAATTGAATTGAAATTTCAAATTTTAAATAAATACTTACATTTGATGGATTCAGAATGATGAATACATTTGATGAATTCAGTTCATGTTACCAAGAACTATTGAGATTTTTGTAATGTTTCTCTCATTTACGCGCCCGGAAGCACTACGTAGTGCTGCAGCGCCTCTGACTGGGAGGTCCTAGGTGCGAGTCCTGACGGCGGAAGGGTTTTCGACACTAGCTTTTCAGCTAAGTCGAATTCAGTCGCTGCCTCGAGGAGAATTCTAGCGGCCGGCTGATCTGATCGGTAGTTTTCCATGATTTCTCCGATCAACACCAGGCGAATGCCGGAGCAGAACCCTACCAAACGGGCCACGGACCGCGCACGATCTTTCCTTCCTCTTCCTTGTCCTATCCTCTCCCCTTACACACACACCTACACTAACATGCTCTACACTACCACATATTCCGGGAGACCGGGCGGGAGCTTAGAACTTGTCCCGGCTGGGGCGGTGCCCTGTTGGTGGGAGAGTCTTGGTTAGGGGAACCCCGCTAGCCGACGGTAGATAGGCACCGGATCTCGTCGCCATCCAGCGGGGGAAGATCACCAAAAAAACATGCACTACACTAACGGGACTAATGAACACAGCAGTTGACGCACCCAGAAACACGAAAGAAACAAACCAAACCAAACTACGTAGGGAATGAGTGAGTGGCTGAGTGCCGCGTGGTTTGTTGTGCGCAGTGGTGCGACCGGAAACCCTACGTAGTGAATGAATGAGTGGCTGAGTGCCGCGTGGCTTGTTGTGCCCGTGCGCAGTGGTGCGCCCGGAAACCCTACGTAGTGATTGAATGAGGGGATGGGTGCCACGTGGTTTGTTGTGCGCGTGCGCAGTGGTGCGCCCGCAAACCCTACGTAGTGAATGAATGAGTGGCTGAGTGCCGCGTGGTTTGTTGTGCGCGTGCGCAGTGGTGCGCCCGGAAACCCTACGTAGTGAATGAATGAGTGGCTGAGTGCCGCGTGGCTTGTTGTGCCCGTGCGCAGTGGTGCGCCCGGAAACCCTACGTAGTGATTGAATGAGGGGATGGGTGCCACGTGGTTTGTTGTGCGCGTGCGCAGTGGTGCGCCCGCAAACCCTACGTAGTGAATGAATGAGTGGCTGAGTGCCGCGTGGTTTGTTGTGCGCGTGCGCAGTGGTGCGCCCGGAAACCCTACGTAGTGAATGAATGAGTGGCTGAGTGCCGCGTGGCTTGTTGTGCCCGTGCGCAGTGGTGCGCCCGGAAACCCTACGTAGTGATTGAATGAGGGGATGGGTGCCACGTGGTTTGTTGTGCGCGTGCGCAGTGGTGCGCCCGCAAACCCTACGTAGTGAATGAATGAGTGGCTGAGTGCCGCGTGGTTTGTTGTGCGCGTGCGCAGTGGTGCGCCCGGAAACCCTACGTAGTGAATGAATGAGTGGCCGAGTGCCGCGTGGTTTGTTGTGCCCGTGCACAGAGGTGCGCCCGGAAACCCCACGTAGTGAATGAATGAGTGGCTGAGTGGCGCGCGGTTTGTTGTGCAGTGGTGGACGCGACGGCCAAGCTGCCGGAGCCGCTGCTGGGCGGCCTGAGCCTGCACCTGGGCGACTACGACCAGTGCCTGCGCGCGCGCTCCCAGGCGTTCGCGGGCCGCTACTGCCTGGTGGCTGCCATGGGCCAGCGCATCGCCACGTGCGTGCCTTCCACGTGCTCGTGGCGCTCGCTCGACCGGCTGCTCGCCAACAGCAGCGCCGGCAGGGTGCGCGTGCCCGCTCACACGTGCCAGGCCGCCGACGACCCCGTCGCACTCCACCCCGCCACCGTCGCCTTTGGGTAAGGCCCTCACAGAAGGCGACCTTCCCCAAAACAACGAACGTAATTCATAGGTTGTTTATTACTTTGAACCAGCTGATTACCGTACCAGGAGCGGTGGCTCAGTGCATCAATTGATGTCACTGCAGCGCCTCTGACCGGGATGTTCTAGGTCCTAGGAGGTTCTAGGGCCTAGGCCATAATCCAGACGGTGGCAGGATTTTCGTCGCGGAGTAAAAATAGACGAAATAAGAAATAAAAGCTGTAAAAAATACTCATGTTAGTTTCTTTATATTACGTTGTTGGAGTTCCGTGCGTTGAATAGCTGTTAATATTTGTTTCACGTTTGCTGCCCACTCACGTAATATTAAAATAAAAAAATCATTATTCTTGAATTAAGATTGGGGGTATTCACCCTCCTTTAATTGATATCAGGATCATTTAAAAATCAGTATACTAGATACTTATATCAGTATACTAAAAGTTTAATTGCCCTTTCAAGCTTCAATTCCACATATCTCCTCAATTTCACATATCTGGCATGATCGCAAGTTTCATCAGTCTTCCTTCCGGTCTTTTTCGATGTCCGTTGTCAAAAAGGTTGGGTATTTCAATGTTATACGTTACATTTGCTTATTAGGCTTATAAATTCCGTGATTGGCTGAGCTAGTCAAACGTGCAAATGATGGTCATCCCAACCTGCATAGTGCGTACCGGCATAATTTTGAGGATTTTATGCGACAGAATGTAATCGCTAAAGCTACATATCAGGATATGTTCGACTAGTTAAACAAACGAAGGCTAACGATCCTAAACGAATTCGGAAAAGTAATTGTAACAAGCATAAGAGTTTTGCCATTACATATCAGTCACATGAGGTAAGAACTTTTAACATTTCAATCTATTTCAACTCTATCCATTGTAGAAATTTACAGAATGATACATGCAGATGCAACCTGAAATAATACATAAATTTGATTTTAATGTCCTTGAATTCATTTTTTTGAGGATGTTTAAACATCACTTGGATATTGCATAGTTTGTTTTAACTTGAAGTGAGGAAGGTGGTTGTGCAGGATGGTGTTGTTGTTAACCATGCTGAAAGCGCTGGTCTGGTTCCTGCTGATTTACAATGTTTGGCTAAAGCGTTAAGTGCATTTCACTGACTATTGCATAGTGTACTGTTTGTCGAAGTGGGGCGTGCGGATGTGCAGGCTGGTAGCGCTGCTGGCCTAGCTGATTGCGCTGGTCTGGTTCCTGATGACGTACAATGTTAGGCAAAAGCGTTAAGTGCATTTTACTAACTATTCGCAAAAAATAGTTTAAGTTGAAGTGGGGCGTGGGGCTGTGCAGGGTGGTAGTGCGGTTGGCCGTGCTGAACGCGCTGGGCTGGTCTCTTCTGACGTACAGTGTTAGGCTAAAGCGTTAAGTGCATTTCACTGACTCTTGCACAGTGTGCTTTAATTTAAACTGAGGCGTGTGGCTGTGCAGGGTGGTGCTGCTACTGGCCGTGCTGAACGCGCTGGGCTGGTTCCTGCTGACGTACAGTGTTAGGCTAAAGTGTTAAGTGCATTTCACTTACCATTGGATAGTGTGCTTTAAGTTGAAGAGGAGCGTGGGTCTGTAAAGGATGGTAGTGCGGTTGGCCGTACTGAACGACCTGGGCTTGTTCCTTCTGACGTAAAATGTTAGGCCAAAGCGTTAAGTGCATTTCACTGACTCTTGCATAGTGTGCTTTAATTTTAATTGAGGCGTGTGGCTGTGCTGGGTGGTGTTGCTGCTGGCCGTGCTGAACGCGCTGGTCTGGTTCCTGCTGACGTACAATGTTTGGCTAAAGCGTTAAGTGCATTTCACTGACTCTTGCACAGTGTGCTTTAAGTTGAAGTGGGGCGTGTGGCTGTGCAGGGTGGTGGTACTGCTGGCCGTGCTGAACGCGCTGGTCTAGTTCCTGCTGACGTACAATGTTAGGCTAAAGCGTTAACTGCATTTCACTGTCTATTGCATAGTGTGCTTTAAGTTGAAGTGAGGCGTGTGGCTGTGCTGGGTGGTGTTGCTGCTGGCCGTGCTGAACGCGCTGGTCTGGTTCCTGCTGACGTACAATGTTTGGCTAAAGCGTTAAGTGCATTTCACTGACTCTTGCACAGTGTGCTTTAAGTTGAAGTGGGGCGTGTGGCTGTGCAGGGTGGTGGTACTGCTGGCCGTGCTGAACGCGCTGGTCTAGTTCCTGCTGACGTACAATGTTAGGCTAAAGCGTTAACTGCATTTCACTGTCTATTGCATAGTGTGCTTTAAGTTGAAGTGAGGCGTGTGGCTGTGCTGGGTGGTGTTGCTGCTGGCCGTGCTGAACGCGCTGGTCTGGTTCCTGCTGACGTACAATGTTTGGCTAAAGCGTTAAGTGCATTTCACTGTCTCTTGCATAGTGTGCTTTAAGTTGAAGTGGGGCGTGTGGCTGTGCAGGGTGGTGGTGCTGCTGGCCGTGCTGAACGCGCTGGTCTGGTTCCTGCTGACGTACGAGGGCGTGCGACGGTTGCTGCCCGTCAGCTGGCAGCCCTCGCAAGCGACGGCCGACGCCATGTCGCCCGTCACCGCCTGGAGGAAGATCAGCGGGGCGCCCGACCCCCGATCCCACCCCCAGCCCCGCTCTTCAGGGAAAGGGGGCGCTGAAGGTGCAGTTGAGAAGGGGAGCATGGCTGGAGGTGGGGAGTCGGGCGAGGCACAGACCGTGGAAAAGGTAACCAAAAAGTAGTTCATGGTGTACTTCATTGAAAGTTTTAATTTTACTACGTGGGTTAGAGAAAGTTATGTAATGTTACAGAGGAAACAGCATTTCATTCGATGGGAAAATTCGTTTTGGGACCCACATATTTTAAGTATGCGTAATTATTGTTCCTGTATATAATACACAATTTCTTTTGTTTATTATATGGACAGAATCCTCGGTCCTCTGCACCGAAAAGTTTGGTTTCAGGCAGAATATCCCTTCGTACATAACTCTAGAAAAAATGCTGTAAAAGATTATTCATTAAAATTGATATGTCTTGATGAATCTCATTAAAAGCGCCACCCTTCTGATTTGAAAGGAATAATTTTGGGGAAATAGGGAAAATAACTTTTTGGATTATTTTTTGTTCGAATATCGGTAAGTACTAATAAAGGATGGTACAGATATTTTATTTTTTCCGAAAACTATATTTTCCGAATTCCAATAATTTTTTTTTCGTACTTTGTAATACACGCTAGATATGTTTATCTCAATGAAATCTGTAATTCAAAATTAGATCTTTAAATAACAATTTTTGTTGATATGAGTTGGTTTCGCCTAATTTTCAGAGTAATAATAATAACTTTTGAAAAGTACATCAACGAGGTTTTCCAAAATCATCAAACTTTTATTTTGTTTGGTGACACTCAACCGATTCTCATTAAAACCTTTATTTTCGAAAGTTGCAAGAGTCAAACTAACTTTCTTAAGCGTCCGGAAAGTTATGCCAACTCAGCTTGTTGGTGAAGTGGTAATAGCAGTCGCTTGCTAAACAGAACTACCTTATTTCGAATCCCTGCGTTACTAAACACTTTTGCGTATGGAAAATCTTTAACATTAAAACATCATGATGTTTCTGTTAGCACATTTTCCGCCGTGGAATATTGAATCAGATTAATTCCGCCTTAGTTGAAGCTCTGCGGTGCTACAATATGAATTTCTCACTCAATAGTTACAGTTATTAATATATAAAATATTCCGCACAAAAGTCTTCTTTGAGAACCACTACCGCCACCGTGGTGCATGGGGCATGGAATGCATTCCGCTTAGGCACCAGAAAGCGTCACCTCTGGGGAATGTGGTAGCAAGGGGTCATTAAGATAAGATAAATTTATTTAAACTGCAATTGGATGTAACCCGGTGGCAGTTATTTACATAAATAAGATAATAGATGCCATGCAAATAATATAATAATGGTAATGATAAGGCTATAATGATAATAATAATTACAATAACTAATAATAATATAATAATGGTAATGATAAGGCTATAATGATAATAATAATTACAATAACTAATAATAATATAAAAACTGCTGGTTCTTAAAACATTAAATTACATGAAAAAGAAAAAAAAAGTCTATCATCTAAGGCCGCCCTGAGTGTTTATACAATAAAGACCGCACTTCACTTCACTTTACTTCACTTCACTTCACTTCACTTCACTTCACTTCACTTCACTTCACTTCACTTCAATTCAATTCAATTCAATTCACTCCATTATAACACCCAAAAAATTTCCATTATTATTTTTCTGCTCTACACTGCACGACATCTCACTTCACTGTATAACTTAATATTCTTAATTAACTACCTCAAAAACTTAAAAATACACTAAATTAATTTCCTAAACTGTTGAACGCTTCCGGGAAAGGGTTCAAAGGTTTTTGCAGTAACTCTATTCCAATCCCTTATCGTTCGATTTGTGAAGGAGAATTTCCCGACATCCGTTCTCTGCGCTCTTAAATTTATTTTGTGCCTGCGATCCCCTCTACTGATGTACGTAGGGATATTTAGCCGCCGTTTAAATTCTTTCCAAGCTGGATGACCGCTATAAGCTATATACCAAGCGCAAAGTCTTGCAAATGTTCGCCGGTTTTCGAGTGAATCCCATCCTGCCGTTTTCTTGTCCCTGAAAGTAAATTTAGCTGCTCTACGCTGAGTCCTTTCCAAATTCTTACACTGTATAATTTTGTGCGGATCCCTACAAATTGCTCCATATTCCATTATCGGACGAACAAGCGATAAATAAGATCTACATTGTACTACTCTCTCTCTTCCTCCTGTAGCGATCAGCTGGTAGAGTGCAACGCTGCATTTGTGGCTATGCAGCGAGCGGGTGCCGTCTGACGTATCATATGGGTTACAGTAGTAGCACAGTTAACGGGATGTCTGTATCAGTGTTGTGAGCAGAACAGTTGGAAACATATGGCTGCGGTGTCCTGGGAACGAGAGAAACAGTCGCAGAGAGAGTCGTCTACAACCAGCCAACGTGTTCTCTTTGTATTGATTCTCTCAATTTTTTGTAATGTACCATGGATACCAACAACGCAGTGCCCCTGGGCCAATAGGACAAAAGACCACTACACTAAATGACTACGTTCAAGGGGAATAACTGCGTACTCAATGCCGAAAAGTAATGGCATTGGTTCGTTGTCGTAACTCTGACGATCGAGTATTTATTACCGAGAAAAGGGAATTATTTATATCCAAATTGCACCTAAACTCTACCCAGCCTCGCCTTGCCCTACCTAGTTTATTACCAATTAAGATGACTGATGTGATGTGTGCTTTGTGTGCAGAGCTTGGGCGCAAGCGACCCGGGCGAAAAAATTGGCTTGGATCGTTGTCGTAACTCTGACGATCGAGTATTTCTTACCGAGAAAAAGGAATTATTTATATCTAAATTGCACCTACACCCTACCCATCCTTGCCCTACCTAGTTTATTACCAATGACTGATGTGATATGTGCTTTGTGTGCAGAGCTTGGGCGCAAGCGACCCGGGCGAAAAAAATGGCCTGGATCGTTGTCTTAACTCTGACGAGCGACTATTTATTATAGAGAAAAGGGAATTATTTATATCCAAATTGCACCTACACTCTACCCAGCCTCGCCTTGCCCTACCTAGTTCATTACCAATTAAGATGACTGATGTGATGTGTGCTTTGTGTGCAGTGCGTGGGCGCCAAGGACCCCAGCGACTGGAGCTTTGCGCTGCCGCGTATGTCAGCGGCCAATGGCTTGCGCACGCTGTCCGTTGCGTGGGTGGTGATGGGCCACCGGGAAGGGTTGATTGGGCAGCTGCCTTTGCTGAACAAGCTGCAGATGCAAGATCGCGTGCTTCAGTGGACGCACCTGTACGTCCCGGTCGGCTTCTTCGCCGTCGACACCTTCCTCTTCCTGGCCGGGTGCGTGCTCGCCTTCTCGTTCGCCTGCACACGCAACCGCCAGCCGCACTCCTTCCGGCAGCTGCGCTCCTGGCTGCCCGCCTTCTACCTGCACAGATACATCAGGTGCGTCCTTCCACATTAATGCAAAACACATCGTTTCAAATGCTTAACCCTGGAATTCACTGATGGGTGCCAGGGCACCTCAGAAGTTCTTTGAATTGACGCTAGTCGCGCTCCTTCTGATAGCTGCGCTCCTGCATGCCCGCCTTCTACCTGCACAGATAATCCGGTGCGTCCTACCACACAGATGCAAAACAAATCGTTTCAAATGCTTAACCCTGGAATTCACTGATGGGTGCCAGGGCAGCCCAGAAGTTCTTTCAATTGACGCTAGTCGCGCTCCTTCCGCCAGCTGCGCTCCTGGCTGCCCGCCTTCTACCTGCACAGATACATCCGGTACGTCCTACCAAACACATGTAAAACATTTAGTTTGAGGTCCTGTATGTAAATTGCTGGGATTATGTGATCTTTCTGCAAAGAAGCAATGACATGTCACATCGATGTCACTTGAATTTCATCTGGCCACTAGATATTGATACCGGAACGCACGAAAAAGAACGCGTACGCGCAGATGCTACCATACTGTTCTCTTGGCAACATACTACTCTTACAGCTAACCCAACGTTAAAATTGAATCATGTACTTTCAATGTACTATCAATGACCTAAACCGACAGAACAAAATGTCATTCGATCAATGGTTGATTGATTGATTGATAGTGATTCCGAGAGCGTAAACTACAGAGTTTATTAGTCCCGTAAGTGTAGTGCATGTTTTTCATCGGGAGGTGGCGGTGATCTTTCTCCCACTAAATGCCGAGATCTGGCGCCGACCTACCGTCTCCTAGCGGGGTTTTCCCCAACCTGGTGTCTCCCACCAGCGAGCACCGCCCCAAACGGGACAAGTTCTAAGTCCCCCCCCGGTTTCCCGGCATATGTGGTAGTGTAGTGCTTGTTACTGTGTGTGTGAAAGGGGTCAGGTTATGACAAGGAAGAGGAAGGATAGATCGCGCGCGGTCCGTGACCCGTTTGGTAGGGTACTGCTCCGGCATTCGCCTGGTGTTGATGGGAGAAACCACGGAAAACTATCGATCAGAGCAGCCGGCCTCTACAATTATCTCCAGGCAGCGACTGAATTCGATCTAGCTGAAAAGCTAGTGTTCGTGAGCTACGCGTTACAACCTTCTCATCATGAAATTACTAGCAAAGAACTTCCTGCATACGCATTATATCGCCACTACGTAAATTTGATCACTTCACACTATGAACTATATTAACATCAGTGTAATAGAGTGTGTCGTTAGCAATTACGACTGAACTGTGTTAATTTCAGTACTAGCAATATCGCTAGGAATGAGATTCAGTAATACTTTTCTTGGTAGTAATAATGATGCAACTTAGGATGTCCACGAACGACTAGCACTTACTCGCGATAATATGCTTCCCGGGAGTAATACGTATTATTTAGAAACTTATTAAGATGTTCAGTGAGCTCCAATGTTTTTGGCTTGCGTCAACTCATGGTTCGCACGTGTCATCTGGAAATGAACCCATGCCTCACGCCATTGGGCAGTTCTGCCGCTTACCTTCTAGAATTCTACGTGTGCCAATTCGAGCACCACAGATCCAGAAGGACGTCATCGCCGCTCGTGCTATAGATCAAAGCTGGCATCAATTATCATTGTTTTATTTCTGTTATAGCATAAGATAGATGCCAGACTTCGTTTCAACCAAACTGCATTTTTCACTATATTTACGTGTTAGCACTGTTTTAATTAATTTTTACAGATTGTCTGAATTCTGTTAGAAACAATTTCATCACCATTAGTAACTGTGTTGATGTTGTTCAATGATTAAATGTTTCACTCAACTTAAGCATGATTCATATCCAGATTAATCATTATTTAGTAGTCAATTAACATATTTGTAATTTCTGTAATAATTCAGTTTACTTTTAATTATGTTTCAGTCAAAGTGAAGTTCACATTTTATAAATTTCCTTCCCCGGTCGCTTCTATTGCTAGCCCATTTCAGAAACCTATTTCAGATGAGCACCAGGTCCAAATGTGTAGCGGCGTCCAAATGTGTAGTGGCCCATCGCATTAAATTAATACTGAGTCTATCAAGGTAAGTGGTGAGGTAAGCAACTCAGGCATTCTACAGTCCACAGTTCTGCAACCGCTTACTCCACCAATCTTAATTTCAACATTGCAGGTAAATCTCCGTATCTACTAAGGTCTTGCAGTGAATGTTGGTTGGTTGGTTGGTTAGTTAGTGATTCCGGGCGCGCCAACAGCTTAGGTCAATAGCACCGTGAGTGTAGTTCATGTTTTCCCTCGAGAGATGGAGGTGATCTTTTCCCGCTGGATGGCGAGATCCGGCGCCGACCTACCGTCGGCTAGTGGGGTTTCCCTCTAACCAGGACTCTCCCACCAACGGGGCACCGCCTCATCCGGGACACGCTCTAATCTCCCAACCGGTTTCCCGGAATGTGGTAGTGTAGTGCATGTTAGTGCAAGTGTGTGTGTCTAAGAGGAGAGGACAGAAAAAGGAAGGAAAGATCGCGGTTCCGTGGCCGTTTGTTAGGGTACTACTCCGGCATTCGCCTGGTTTTGATCGGAGAAACGACGGAAAACTACCGATCAGAGCAGCCGACCACTAGAATTCCCTTCCAGACAGCGATTAAATTCGACCTAGCTGAAAAGTTAGTGTCGAAAATCCTGCCGCCGTCTGCAGTGAACGTGGATCAAATAGTTGTCTCCCCTTGCCTATCAAGAACCTATCCTAACATTTCTGTTGCAGAGTGACACCACTTATGGCGTTTGTCATGGTGCTATACGTCGGTGGACTACTTTACTTTGGAGACGGTCCTCTGTGGGATGAGCTTTCAGCGTCTGATATCAACCCATGCCGAACAAACTGGTGGCGGAACTTCCTTTACATTCATAATTACAACAACGATTTTAACAACATGGTAAGCGCGAAGAGTTTGATTTTATGGTCAATCCAACATAATTATTCTTTGAAGGTTTCAATCTGTGAATTGAAAGATTACCGTTCCTTTCCTCAGTGTGTCTGGCATTCCTGGTACCTGGCAGTTGACATGCAACTTTACCTCATCTCGCCGCTTCTCTTGTTTCCTTTGGTTGACCACTGGAACACTGGAAAATTCAGTTGTGGCCGCATTGTATTTGTTTTCTTCTTAATTTTGTCCATGGCGATTCCCTTCTCAATAGTGGCGATCTACAATGTCACACCCGCATATAACCCATATGGCGAGTAAGTGTATCAAACAACAAATATTGTCATAAAAATGTTACTTTGTGTATTAAAGTTTTAATAAATAATAATTATATTAACAAAGCGGTAGTTAGAAAAATTCTCGTTGATTCTTGGGGTAGTGAATCATAAGTATGTCCCAGGATTTAACAACTCCACCGTTTGAAATGTATAGGTTATTATATTTTTATTTTTATTTACAATTCATAAATAAGATACAGTAGTAACTTGTTGAATACGAGGTCCTTCGCAAGTTTTTAGAAAATGTGAGGGACAATTTTGAACTGTTTCTCTTGATTGTGGTTTGTATGATTTTATATTTTTTCCGGAAAGATGGAACACATTGAAATATGAAAACGTATACTTTCGCTGTTATTCCTGAAACCAGTTATTTTGTTTTATTGTTATTTTTTGTTGTCTGTTTTGTATTAGAGTTTGAAGTACGCTCTCATTTGTACATAACGGCAGCCCCAAAAAAATTTGTTCGCAAAGATTTATTTCTTTTTCAGCCCAGATTGTGAGCTAAACCTGGAAATTTTCAAACATTTATTATAATTATTTGCTGAACCCTTGCTATTACGTTGGAATTTAGAGGTGCTACAACAGTCCATACTTCCTCGCATTATTGAAACCAGTTATAGAATATTGAAATATTGAAATTTCTGGCCTACAAACACCTCAGCTATAATTTCAAAAAGTTCCATTCAACCGAATCAAACAAAGCATATGCGGTAACAATGAGAGAAATGTTTAAAGAAAATTACAGGTTTTTAATTTTTGAAAAAGAGAAGTATGCCGCACAATTGCATTGATTTCCTCTTTTACTATACATTTAGCCCTAGCTATACAAAAAAGTTAAAGAAAAAATTGAGCGTGTGCGGTAGTAGCTGGCTGAAAAGTGTTTTCAACAAGCAAATATTTTTTCCACTCCGAGACTCCCCAATCAGGTCCTCAGAGTTAACTTGCTGGCACTCATAGCACTACGCCATACCGCAATAAAATTTATCCCTTTTTTCGTTACCGGAGCCCAGCAATAAGAGTTTCTCTTGCAGAAATTCGCCGAGCAGCCGGCCGCTATAACTCTTCAGACTGCGACTGAATTCGACCTAGCTTAAACGCTAGTGTTGAAAATCCTGTCGTCGTCGGGACTCGACCCTAGGACCTCCCGGTCAGAGGCACTGAACTGACATCAGTTGATGCACTGGGCCACCACTCGCGGTACGACAGTTTGAGTTGGTCTGGCCAGCGAAGCTAGTAGTGTGCATTTATGTTTTCTGGTGACGACGTTAGAAATGTGATCCCGAAACTTTCTACATGGTATTCTGTGACTTGGCTAGGGTTTGGACATCTCGGCTTTCAGGGATATCTCCTAATAAATTGTTTTCACGACCATCTGAATTTTGCTCCCTACAATTTCAAAATAGCAATTTTGACAGGAATTGCATATAGGCTGCTACATGCTAATTTAATTGACTCTAAAATTCAAAATATTCACTGGTCTCTTGATACCAACACAAGATCGAAAACATTCATATATAAATATTTGTCCGTCACAGCGTACTTGCAGGCAAAATCTATCCGTTTACAAGTAGAGATGACGATATTTCCGCCTAATACTCGTATGTATACGAGTAAAACGACACTCTCCCCCCACCGAGACAGTCTCACGCTCCTTGGGATTTTGCGCCAATTGTAGGGTCACTAAGATTCTGAGAGCTTGCAATTAGTGAACACACATCAACTGATGTCACTGCAACGCCTCAGACCGGGAGGTCCAAGGTTCGAGTCCTCACGGTGGCAGGATTTTCGACACTAGCTTTTCAGTGTGGGAATTTATTTCTTCTGACTAGCTTTTCAGCTAGGTCGAATTCAGTCGCTGTCTGGAGGAGAATTCTAGCGGCCGGCTGCTCTGATCGGTAGTTTTCCGTGGTTTCTCCGATCAACACCAGGTGAATGCCGGAGCAGTACCCTACCAAACGGGCCACGGACCGCGCGCGATCTGTCCTTCCTCTTCCTTGTCCTATCCTCTCCCTTTACACACACACTTACACTAACATGCACTACACTACCACATATTCTGTGAGACCGGTCAGGAGCTTAGAGCTTATCCCGACTGGGGCGGTTCCCCGCTGTTAGGAGAGTCCTACTTAGGGACAAACTCCAGTAGCCGACAGTTCAGTAGGTCGGTGCCGGATTTCGCCATCCAGCGAGGGAAGATCACCGTCATCTCCCGAGAAAAAACAAACATGCAGTACACTAACGGGACTAATGACCAAAGCAGTTGACGCGCCCGGAAACACGAAAAAATCAACAAATAAATCAATCAAGTGAACACACCTCGTCCACAGAACGAGGATTTCCTGCACGGTTGGGAAGGGAAAATAGTATACCAAGAGTTTTGTTGAGCGAATGTACATATATGTTGTAATGGAATGTCCTAGAGCATTCTACTATCTACCTTACATTAAAAATATAACGCGTCACATACTAATTAGAATAACTGATTTTTTGGAAAGAGATACATAATTGACACGATTGCTACATGTTACAGTTATATGCATTTGCTAATCTTTGAATTACGACGCTTCACACGAAAATATCTATCTTCGCATCACTGATTATAACCTCACATTCGCACGCGTCCTCGCGAGAAACAACCAAACCTCGACTGTTTTCGGTAGACTATAGAACAACTACATATCAACTAGTTCAAGATGCTACCTGATTGGAAAGATTAGGCTTAATAATAATACAGTGCGCTAGGAAAGTCTCTGGGCAATGAACCGTATTAAGGCCTCCTATTGAAAACTGCATTTATGTTGGTAGCTACCAGATTACTGGGAAACATATGACGGGGACAACACTTCAAGTATATGCTATGATTGTGGTGAGTACACTATTTACGTTTCCAAGACGAAGGTCGTACCACAACATAATGTGTGTTGAACACAGCAAGGTGCCACTATGGAGAGACTTTCCTAGCGCACTGTATTTGTGATGTTGCACCATAAGTTGGTGTGGCTATGCGGAAGAGAGGACCTTACGGCCTGAGCCTCGCCAGTAATAAAGACATTATTATTATTATTATTATTATTATTATTATTATTATTATTATTATTATTATTATTATTATTAATTCATATTTTCTGTAGATATGCACTGATGCCGGGGTTTTTAAAATCACCCAAGACAACAATGGTTTGCACGTAAAGGAACGAGAATATATTTTGTTTTTTATATCGGTCAAGTCAGACTTAAGAATTTACGGACTATATTTGCTGTTCCCAATAATGCGGCTTGCTGAATTGTGTATGCTTTTCGGTTAATTCTAACTTCTTCGGGATCTCTTGCCATTCCTTGGTGACCAATCCATTCGCTGAGACCACTACTGGAAGCACTTCCACTGCGCGCAATCCATACATGTCCTTCAATTCTACAGCCAGGGGTTGGTATTTCCTCTTTCTCTCAGCAACAGTTACAAGCCGGTAATCTGTAGGAACCGCAACATCAATGATGCATGATGTTTTAGATATTTTATCAAACAGAACAATATCTGTTCTGTTTGCTTCCAGTGTTCGGCCAGTGAAGACTACCCCATAGAATTCGAGCACGATCGTTGCTGATTACTTGCTCAGGTTTGCACTTATAATAAGGTTGTTCACTCTCTACGAGGTCGTGTCTTTTGGCAAGGGCTTGGTGGATTACTTTGGCGACGCAGTTGTGTCTCTTAAGGTATTCTGTTTGTGCTAATGCGGGGCATCCACAGCAAATATGCTGGATTGACTCGTTAGTGGATTTACATAGGCGACATCGGCTATCAATTAGCTGAACCATGATGAATTTTTTATAAGCTCTGGTTATTATTATTATTATTATTATTATTATTATTATTATTATTATTATTATTATTATTATATGTAATGACTTTGTAGCAACTGCTTGACTAGCGTGGAGTGTGGTATTCGTGCCCGCAGCCCTGAGAAAAAGGTTGCTCACGAGGTGCTGCTGTACATCCCGGCGCACGCGCGCGCTGCGCCGTGGGTGGTGGGCGTGGGCGTGGGCGCGTGGGCGGCGCGCGTGGTGGGCGGGCGGCAGGCGCTGGGCCGCTGGCAGGAGCGCGCCCTGTGGGCGTGCGCGGCGCTCGTACTGCTGGGCCTCCCGCTGGCCATGACGGCGGCGCTGCGAGCGGCCGACCAACACTCCCGCTGGGGCGCCGCCCTCTTCGTCGCGCTCTCCAAGCCCCTGTGGGCGCTGGGCGTGGGCGCCGTCGTGCTGCTGTGCGCCGCGGGCCGCGCGCCGCGCCTCAACGCGCTGCTGGCGTGGGGGCCGCTGGCCGTGCTCTCTCGCCTCTCCTTCGCCGTCTACCTGCTGCACCCCGCCGTGCAGGGCGTCACGGGCTGGAGCACCAGGGGCACCACCGTCGCCACAGACGTCGTCGCCGTAAGTCTCTTCCCGACTCCCGATTACTCGGAACATCCCGTAATAAACACCAATTTTCACTGATGTCTAATGCTTATTTCTATGTTCATCAAACATCATTCTGGTTTACGCATCCAAAAGCAACTTTTAGGCTTCAAATTTACTAATTGAAAATTTCTAGACCCTATCAAATGTATAATTTTTGTTGACAAAAAGGTTTTGCTACTACACTCCGGAAAGAAGTTACTCAAAACCGAGAAGGAGGGTCTTGCCATGGGCAATTGTCAGACGTCGTCGCCGTAAGTGCCCTCCATCCAATAAACAAAATTGTTCACTGATTAACTGGCTTTTATATCATACTTATTGTCGATGTGCAACGAACATCGCACTGGCTTATATTTGTAATCCCCTGCTTCCCCGTCATCTTTGTCATAAGCTTGCCCGGCTGTTCCTAAAACGATACTGGGTGGGATGCATGTATGATCAGATTTACGGATGCAATACACATTAAAACGATGTGAAAACGTTCAACTAGGGAATTAAAATACCAATTTATCTACACGTTACTTCCCGTGGTGAATCCTCTGATCACAGAAATTGTAAATCTTAATCTAAACCGGGAGCGGTAGCCCAGTGCATCAACAGATGTCACTGCAGCGCGTTTGACCGGGGGGTCCTAGGTTCGAGTCCTGACGGCGGCAGTATTTTCGACACTAGCTATTCAGCTAGGTCGAGTTCAGTCGCTGTCTGGAGAATTCTTGCGGCCGGCTGCTCTGATCGGTAGTTTTCCGTGGATTCTCCGATCAACACGAGGCGAATGCGGGAGCAGTACCCTACCAAACGGGCCACGGACCGAGCGCGATCTGTCCTTCCTCTTCCTTGTCCTATCCTCTCCCCTTACACACACCCACACACTAACATGTACTACACTACTACATATTCCGGGAGACCGGTCGGGTGCTTAGAGCTTGTCCCGGCTGGGGCGGTGCCCCGCTGGTGGGAGAGTCCTGGTTAGGGGGAAACCCCACTAGCCGACGGTAGGTCAGCGCCGGATCTCGCTATCCAACGGGGGATGATCACCGCCATCTCCCGAGAAAGAACATGCACTACACTAACGTGACTAATGACCAAAGCAGTTGACGCGCCCGGAAACACGAATCAATCAATCAATCAATCTTAATCTAACTTAAATCTCATACTTAATCTAAATTTACGGGCTCGCTGCATTGTTACCGTGGTGCCCGGGACCTCTGAGAAGGCAAGTTCCTTCCACGCGGCTGTCGATGCGCCAGGTGTCCCGCAGTGCCGAGAGAAGATCGACGGTTACAATCGCTTCCATCGAGGCGGCCTCAGGTGAGGCGGATTGATTGATTGATTGATTTTTCGTGTTTCCGGGCGCGTCAATTGCTTCTGTCATTAGTCCCATAAGTGTAGTGCGTGTTTGTTCCTCGGGAGATGGCGGTGATCTTCTCACGCTGGATGGCGAGATCCGGCGCCGACCTACCGTCAGCTAGTAGGGTCTCCCCCTAACCAGGATGGTCTCCTATAACAAACGGGCCACGGGCCGCACGCGATATTTCCTTCCTCTTCCTTGTCCCATTCTCACACACTTACACTAACATGCACTACAATACCACACTTGCTGGGAGACCGGTCGGGGCCTTAGAACTTGTTCCGGCTGGGGCGGTGCCACGCTGGTGGGAGATACCTAGTTGAGGAAAACCCCGTTAGTCGACGGAAGGTCGACGCCGGATCTGCCGCCATCCAGCAGAGGATGACCACCTCCGAGCAAAAACACGCACTTCACTTACGGGAATAATGACCATAGCAGTTGCCGTGCCCGAAATCACTAACAATCAATTAATCTTTGCTATTTTTCACATGAATTTACAATAATATTATCCCTCAGATCCCGATGATCGTCGCTGACTTGGCCCTGACGTTCGCCGTGGCGCTGCCGGTGTCCATCCTCATCGAAGCCCCGTTCATCGCCCTGGAGAGGCTGCTGTTGCGAGGGGGCAGGGCCCCCCGCCAGGGTCCCCCACCGCAGCCCGCCCCACAAGCCCCCGGGGCCCACGTCTCCCTGTCCGCCATCGTACCCCCGGGCTTCGGCCTAGGCGCCAAAGTAGCGCCATGAAAGAGCCACTTCATGTACCTCCTCTCTTAACGCGTTCGTAGCGTGACACATTTGTGGAAAAAGCAAGGAAAATTGAAATCACTCGAAAATTTAAACGACTGTTCAAGTCAAGAAAAGTTGTGACAGTGAATTTTGATGTATTAAATTTAAATATATATATATATATATATATATATATATATATATATATATATATATATATATATATATATATAAGGCATCCAATATATTGCATTGGTAAAACATTCGAAACGACAATGTCATTACCTTTTGCATATCAATACAAACAATCTTCCCGACTTCAATAGAGATAACATTGTAACACCAACATTAAAAAAATAAAACCGCCTTGTATTATCTTTCCCATCATCTTGCCGTTCAACAATGAGCTTCTCCAAGATCGATCGCTGTATTGTAGCCCAAAGCATTCCACGGTGGTAATCTTCGCAAATTAATTTCCCAATCTTTCAAAATGTGTCAATTTCATTTACAGTCTGTACTGTCAATTTCTGTTTTCTTTCCTCACAAAATCCTTGAAATTGCTTCCACACAATTTCTGTCTCTTCTGCTGTTCATCGGCTCTGAATCTTTAATAACACTTCAATAATTATTAATATTTCATAATAATTCACTTTCAGAGATTGAAACAATATCAAAACGTTTCATTTTTAATATATTGATGCTCACTATCTATTATGGACATAAAACATTTGTTATCGATAACAACAAAATGATAAACAAAGTGATTACAGCGGAGTGAAAAATTGATAATCTTATGACGATCGACATTTGAGATTGGTTTAATTTTATTATATCCTTGCTTATCATTGGTTACTTACGACAAAGATAGATATGAGTGATATTATTATTATTATTATTATTATTATTATTATTATTATAATAAACCTGTACATGCCTTTGTAGGGCATACCTTCTGATCATTTTCTTCAGGTTGTTGCGATTTTCGGCAAATTTGCTGCTTGTAGATGAGGGGAATTGTATAATATATGTCTGATGAATTGTATGATGTCTCTGAAGGAAGTTCTGTATTGGTTGTCAAAATTAGAGAAACTAAAATTAACACACACAGAACATTTACTGTTATTTCTGATAAAGGATTCTCTTATATAGATTTGTAAAAAATACATTGCCCTAAGACCTTACATAATACACTTTTCATTGCCGAATTCCTTCAACTTCCAAATCACGAAAATATTCTGTGCATTCATTCTGGAGAACATCGGCTAAGATGTTAGCCGACAATGGTGCTGATATTACAAACCTGTGAAGGATAGCATCATCAAATGTTGCAGAATCTTACATACAGGAGTCCATCCAGAATAATATTAAGATAGCTAGAAGAATTGTGTCAAATGAATAAAATAACGTAGCAGGTACTACATCAACTAAAAGTTTTAATGAACTTGGTTCTGTTCCTTTATATTTCAAAAACCTCACAAATTGCCCCATTAATATTAACATCAAAAAAATTATGTACAGAGTAAATAAAAAATGTTTGGTTATTCTGTGAACTGTCCATACCATTCCACAGCGTTCTTCCATTTCAAAGGTGAGTTGTGACGCAATTACGACGTGTGTGATGGCACAATCATTCCTGTCAAATTTGTGCTCATGATTATGAAGGATTTCTTGCAACAGAAAAGGTAATTTATAATGCTCATAAACCAGAAAATATAAATTTAGTAAGAGGAGGGCAAAATGCTCTTTTACTCGGACAACTAAAACAGTTCTTAGAAGAAATACATTTTGAATAGGGGGACCTTCTTTTGTCCAAGAATGTGAGATGTCTCAGTGCCGAAAAGAATCTTGAGAGATTTTTTGCCATTAGAAAGGATATTTCCACATCCTTGAGTACACATATTAAGTCGGACACTAAAAGCTTCAAAGAGTACTTTAAGAAGCCAGAATTTGTGAAGACGTTAGCATTTCTTACGGACTTAACAAACTACCTCAACAACTTCAATTTATCCTTTCAGGGAAGAAACAAGTTGATATAAGACATGGTGGAGTAGTGAATTGTTTCAAAAACAAGCTGAGAATTTTCAAAAATTCCTTAGAAAATTAAGAATTGTGGCATTTTCCTAGCTGCAATGAAATAATGACAGAATTTAAAGGTCAGAATCTAGCTCTACAGTTTTCTGACTGCTCTTTAAATATCCCAACAGTTTTTAAGTTTTATAGTACATTTAACGAAATTAAAGATTTAGAAACAAGCACTGACAACCAGAGTTAGAAACAAACTTTGAAGAGCAAGGACCTCGCATTCAACTAGAACTACGTGATCTGCAAGCGGATCCTTTCTTTCAAAGCATAAAAGGGGCCTGATTTTTTCAAACATGCTTGAAAAAAATATTTCGTAACCTGCGAGACGTTTGGCTGAGGATGACATCAATGTTTGACTGCACATATAATATGTGAAAGGGCTTATTCAACTATGAATTTTATTAAAAGTAAAAATAGAAGTAGCCTGAAAGATTCTAAACTTAGTCACTTAATGATATTGGCTACAACGAAGCTGAAAGGGGACATAAATTTGTTGGTGAATGAAGATGAATGCCCTCAATATTCTCACAGAACAATTGCACAATTCATCTTATTTTTAATTAATGATACATTAATTTTATCGTTGTATGTACATCAATCATTAAGTATGTTGAATAAAAGTCGTATCTTTTTGTTTCAGTATAATCTCAGTAGTTAGGGTATCGCACTATCTTCAACAGTTATACTATTTGCTTCCAAGTTGGAGAGCCTTGCCCTAATAGGTCTCTTAGGTGTCAATAGTTGGCAGGCGAGAAGGGAATGGTGCAAAATCGACAAGGTAGTTTTGACTCAAAACAAAAGGGAACTAAGTAGTACGAGAAAGCTTATTCCAATTTGGCACCACTCTTATTCTTTTGCAGAAGTAAATTATACCATCTCGTTACGGTTAGTCCTAATAGTTAAGTTCTTTGGATCTTAAAGTCCTAATAGTTAAGTTCTTTGGATCTGGAAGTTGGCGATCTACGTCTCACATCATTTTTAAAACGAATCGACTAGAAATATATTATGATTAAAAATACATTGGCTAATCACCCTTTTATTCCTATTCAATATAATCTTTGTATCTAATCATCCATTTGAATATTGAGTGTTCTTCTTGTGGTTATTTCCGCAACCGCCCTCGTGTTTACTCTCTGGAAAAGCGGTGGCCAATCGCTGCGTCCGGCCTCTCTGCTCTGCCCAGCGCGCTCCGCTCCCGCCCAACGCTCGCCCATTTCGTGGCGGCTGGCGACTGGCAATTTGTGATCCGCAAAAGACGTGCTGGTTGTGGAGAGGTTATTAACGATTCTCAAAGTGCCTTAGCGATCGTGGTTAAATTCTTTTTGATGTAAAAAGTTTCTGGATCAAATGCGTGTGGCGTGCAATTAGGTCTAAAAAGGATATCCTGAGTGATTGAGAACCAATAAATATTTTTGTAAAGTGCGTGTGCATGAAGAAGATTAAAATAGTAAATTTATATATTTGATCAATCCTTTGAAGTGACGCGTGAAAGGTTGAGTAGCATTGAAGCAGATCTGTGATAGATCTTTTACGAATAAAGTGTTAGATGGAAGTGGGTTTCCTCAAATGCGTTTTGCAACTTTGAAGTGTTGTGAAGTGAAATGTGAGATCCAAAGAATTGCGAAAACATTTCATAGTGCGCGAGTGTTCAAACTCATAATTGAGCTGGATGTGCTTTGAAGAAATGGTTTGTGGAAAAAGTGCAGTGAAACTTCAGAAGTGTAGGTGTTGTGGTGTACTTTGTGTTACGTAACTGGACTTCACATCTCTGCGGGCTTGCGATCTTCACGACGCCGTTTCTTCTCGTCGTTCCTAAATTTCCCTTGTTCCCCGCCAGGTGGTTAGAAAACCTTAAAATATGGAAACCGTACTTGTATTCTTTCTAATATCGAATAGCTCTAAGCAAAAAATGCGGTTTTAACTTTTAAGTCTTATTTGCAGATATTTCATAAAACTGCAACGAATAAAATAGGTCGCTAAACAATAGGACAAAATATTTAGTTTTAAAATTGCGTAATTATCAAGCATTTCAAAACTTAATATTACCGTAGTTACAGAATTATTTAGAAATGAAGAACATTTGGCAGCCTACTTTGAAAGTAAGAAATAAAATTTTCTGAGAATATCGATTGATGACTTAAACCACAAACGTACTTCTAAAAATGTTGCAATACGAACCAAGAATGTAGTTAATAGAATTTGCATCACATAACAGGATATTAGAGAATTGGTAAATTACGTAATTTAATTATGAACATTGCATAATAAAGATTTTAATCATTTAAAAGAATTTGGAAGGGACTTCGGTGAGCAGTTCATAGCTAGCATAGGGTAGAGTAGGTTCCACCCCACAGGGCAGGGTAGCATAGCTCCCCTGGCAGAAGAGCAACGCTTGGCCTGACGCCGGTGGAGGCTGGATGCGGTGAGTGTTCTGGGTGGAGCCCGGCCCTTGCCCTGCCCGTGCCCTGTCCTCTGCCCTGTGCCCTTCGCAGCGTCCCTGGCAGCCCTAAGGGAGGCCAGGCCGTTTGCGTTCCTTCTCCCGGCTGCACGACGGATGACACAGGTCTAGCCACACAAACAAACCTACTACGAAACTGATGCAGAGAAAGGAGAAAGTATAAAGAAAGTAAACGGCACAGCATCAGAGTAGAAACAAAGGTTTCCCCACAACTCACTTATAGGTTGGGAGGGATAATGCTTCCTCGTGCAGTCATTGGCTCCGCTCAGATAATTTTAGGAGGGTATTGGTCCGCCTTAGTATAATATTACTGGGTTACTGCAGTCTTGTACATTGCGACGAACTTCTTTCATTGAAAAGTAAGAGTAAATTTAAGTTTATTAACTATAGATGATTAGCTAGTTAATTGAATGACTAACTTTAATTTCAATGTTAAAATTAAATATTTTTTAAATTAAAAATGTAATTAAGTCATTGATGCTTGCATATTTACATTTAAAAGGAAATGATTACTTGCAATGATATATAAATGTTGCTTGGAATATGAAATGATTACTTTGTTAAAGATTAGGATGGGCAAATGTAGGCAGGAGGCTGCAGAGCCCGGTTAGTCTGTAATGTTAGGGCGGTTTGCTTAGCCATACTATGGGATCCACTCCTGTGCTGGATTACCACTCCTGTACATGGCATGCATTCCGTCATAGAGACTGAAGGGAACCTTGACTGGGTGGGAAACTTTGAGCTGCGGGATGCTGTTGCACCTCGCATTTTGCTTCGATCTGAATGGCAGGTGACCTCCCTCTGGACTGTGGGCTAGGTCGTCGTTCGGCAGGGAAGGTCACGATGCCCAACTGTCGTTTTAGGAGGGACACGCCAACAAGGCCCACAGGGCAGGGTGGGTAGGTTAAGTGCTAGGGAAGTGTTCCAATTCGATTTTGTATTCCAACTGACTTTAAAATTGGTTTGCAATGTTCCAGTGAATATTAACTTGCAGTGTAAAATATGATTCGACATGCATAATGAAGAATTGGAAAACTTCTCCCTATCTGAAGGAAAACTGAAGGTCTGCCCAACGTTCAGTCGTCCTTTAGTGGGAAACTTTTTAGTTGGCGGACAGCACACTTAAAACAGGGAGGGATTTTTTCGAAACAGCTGTGAAGATTTTTTAACATTAAATATAAACAGATTGATATTTCTTCCTTACAGGATCATAAGTCCGCGTAAAACGTGGCAAAATAAAACTTAAGTCCATGTGTTTACGTGGCACAAAAGTGTAAATTTAAAGGAATGTAAATATGAATCTTTATCACGGAAAATGGTTATCGAACCTCCTAATAAATACTCAAAATAAGCCTACCAAATAAGTCAATATATTGCATTATCACTGTACTAATTCTGCTTTCTTTCAGCTCTAATTCTGCGTTTCCATTTCAGACATTTGTATTTCTCAACGTTAGTGTAAAAATAATTGTAAAAATCTGAAAAAAATTGCATAAACTTACGATTAAATTTACACCCTCTGCACTTACACACTCTGCCCTTACACCCTCTCTATTTACTTACTCTGCGCTGGCGAATAATTCAATACATGATTTACAGAGTTAGTTGTGATCTCTGTAGAATTATGTATTGATTCTGTGAATAAGTGGTCTGTGCTCATATATTTTTTTTGTTTCAGGTACTCTGAAAGGTAATCGACATAACCATCTTACAAGACTAGTAAAACAGTAGGTCTAAGAATGAGTCTGTATTCAGATACGAAAGAAAGACTGGAAAGAAATTCTCAGATTTCAGCTACACAAAGTGTGAAGAAATAAAACGTGTGAAGACGGGAGTGTGTATGGTTATTGGTATTAACGTTGATTAGCCACTATTTATATAATTTCTTTTATCCATCTCATCTCGATAAGATTTTTCGTAAAGTTTCCTTTGATCCAATGTAAAATGGTAAATTTGGTCCCGGGGCATGAATGGAAGATAATTGTGCAGTTTGCTGAGCTCTTTTCTAGTTGGTAATGCCGGAGAGTGTGTGTCGTTAGAAATTCTAAAAACTCAAATCTGTAGATATTTAAAGATGCAAATACTTTATTACGCAGGAGCATACTTTTTAGTTTCCAAATGTTTCTAAGCAGTAGATTTTGGAAGATTTTTGTTGGCACGTTAATTAAACGTTCAACAATGTTTAGAAGGAGAGGTAGGCATTCTTTTGTTGGAGAATACGTGCGCAAATTGTACGTCGAACGTCAAAAAGAATGCCTTCGAAAATATTCATTATTTACACCCAATTTTCGTAAATAAAATTTTTCGAACATAAATTGAAATCTTATGAAAATAGAGAAAATTAAATCGCAAATCACAAATGGCAGATTTCAAAAACATAGAAAGAGTGAACAAATTTAATTATGCGTATTTTTCTTTTTTGATTGCAGGTCCTAGTGATAACCAGCCACGGTGTCTCAGAACGAGAGCGACAAAGTTCTGATTGGTTTTGCTTTGCTTTTTCGATCTTCTCAGCGAACTCCATAATTTGGTCTCGGTCTTCCCATAGGCATTCTTCCAATTCTTTCTCACCCATTACTTTTCATATTTAGGCCTTCCAAATAAAACAAGTCTTATCTTTGTACACCTTCTGTTGGGTTTTCAATTTAAAATTTGAACTCACCCCTTCATCCAATGGAAATGACCGTACCAATGATCAGCTTATTTTTCTAGTTTTCTGGGTACGTTAGTGCTTCAGCTCATTGTCATACCACTTCATTTACCTTCTCTAGGAAATGTTTCGTTTCAGTCTGATAGTATTCTCGTCACTTTAAAGGCAACATTTTAGCTCCATAAATATTTTCCTCTATTCTGTGAAATATTTTCTTTGGTCTTGTCTTAAAGTACGCCGTATAAGATCTAGAGATTTTGTAAAATCTTTGATCACAATTTGTGGTAATCTATCAGCTGTCTTGTGGAGAATCCAAAAGTAAAGTTCTATTAGTTTTGTAATATATTGTTCAGAGAACTGCTTGTGAATCCATGAAACTTCAGAGATTTTGAGATGAAACAAACTATAAATATTTCATCTGTCAATCAATCACAATTGGTGAACATTTTCTCAAGTTTACCAGTGTTTTTGAAAAAGGTTTAAAATTTAATTTTTTTAAAGGTTTTCGTTTTAGGTTAAGCATTTTTCCTGATTATATAATAAAAGTACTTCCAATTGTATTAGGACTGTTCCTAAGCTCCATAATGATGAATCAAATGTGTTAGTTCTCTATCAGAATTCATAAAATTCACCCCTTGCTGATATCGTAGATTGTCGAGAAACTGAAATGTTGTACCTCTAATTTGTTTGGTTTGCTTTGACCAATGGATTCAAATTACCTTAATCTTGACATTCTGTTGAACTGTTCCTGAAGATTTCTGGTGAATTTGTTTCAAAAATTTCGTAGTTCATTGGCGTCATATTGTAATCTTGTTCCAGATTTTAATCCAGCTGAATTTTCATTTCGTACCCTTCCATAGTTGTTACTAATGTCTTCAATTTTCTTAAACTATCTATATCGGTTTATCTTCAGAACTAATGTTGGATTTTATATCTGATATTCTGTAAATCCTTCTGGCAACACACTTGTTTTACGATTTCATTAAAATGTGAAACTTCGCTACTGAGGTTTCAAAATAAATAATTAAATCGAAAGTGATTTTTGGCTCGGTGAAGGCAATTGCATTTTCACCAAGCAGGTCCGGGTTCGATTCCCGAATAATTTCCTGTGAAATTTGTTCCAACAAAACTAGTTTGACTGCTTCACAGGGTTCAATCCTTTTGAGGCGTTCTATACTCTACCACTGCCCTAATTCTCACCAATCGTGGCCGCTGGGTAATGATGCAGGGGCGCGTGAGAGGCGCAAACGCGGAATACCTGTCGATACTCTTCACTTCTGACACGACTTGCTTTGTATAAAGTATATTTAAACGGAGGATTGATCCAAAACGCGTTCTAGGCCAAGTTGTTGGCTTAAAGGGGAAAGTTGTTACATAGTGAGAGAATTAAAAAGAAAAAAAATTGATATAGTTGAGGAAACTATAACCGTCCATCATGACTTTGTTCTATTTTTTTTCAGAACCTAAGGTAGCTACAAAACATATTCAATATAATTAATTTTAAAATTTAATTTTCACGATGTAATTTCATCACGAAAGTGGGATTTCATCTTTCAAAATCAAGAAATCCTACTTAAATCTTGCATACATAAATGTCAAGATTTTTTTTTAGTTTCGTGAACTTGAGTGGAAGCCAGGGAAAAGGAAACTTCCTACTTGTATTGTTACTAAACAACTACTTCCATTTTTTAAGTGCATGAAGTCATTTAAAGTTCTAAAATTGAATCTCAAAAAACAAAATTAATCTCGGAAGCGTTACTATTACTTTTTCCTCGGAAGATTTTTGTGAGAGGTAGACAGCATCCGCGAAATATATAATTTAAATGTATATAGTAGTTTGTCAAGAAAATGGTTACAAATCATTTGACTTTATTAGTATTGAAAATCGTAGTAAGTTTTATTTATTTATTTATTTATTTATTTATTTATTTATTTTACGTCAAAAAAAAAAAAACAGTTAAAAACTGCGTATGACGTGCTATGGGGAAAAGTGAATTGTGTGCACATTTTCAAAATTCTGTGATCCCTACACTAAGTCATATACTACTTAAATTTTGAATTTTTGAAAGGGAGAAAAAACAAAAAAACTCCCATGTAATAAAATCTATTTTCAAGGATAAACAAGCAATAATTTTGAATTTTGAAAGGGAGAAAAAACAAACAAAAAAACTCCCATGTAAAAAATCTATTTTCAAGGATAAATAAGCAATAAATTTTGAATTTTGAAAAAACAAACAAAAAAAACTCCCATGTAATAAAATCTATTTTCAAGGATAAATAAGCAATAAATTTTGGCTCTTATTGCTTCCTGCCGCGACAACGTGGAAACGATAATTTGAATAATTGTATTTCCCACTGAATTCTAGAAGACGTGCACAGAAAATGAAGTTACATTTATGTCCAGAAGCAAAAAAAAGGGGCCATCTCAGCATTTGCTCAATGGATCAAGGAAACTGGACGAAAAACCTGATCGAGATGGGGGTCATTGACCCGGAAGCTGTAGTACAATAGTTGTTACAGGTTGTTTATACTTATTTATACAGTCCAAATGGTAAATAATGCATTATGTATCATTGTTAAAATTAATGTTACTTTTCTTGTGATGCTCAGTATAGTTTGTTTATACTTAATAAAAATGCGTTTTTGTCGATGGAAACAAAGAGATTTAAGGCTTCAATAGGCATTTCATATTTATAATTCCAATAAAGGAAAAGAAAATTGAAGGATATTTAAAAGTATTATGTAAAGCTTCTTGGTCAATATTGGGTTATGTAGAAATAATTTACAATCAAACAATATTACGAACCATAAATAGTAATGTTCTCTGTACCCTTAACAAATGAAAACAATTTCGATATCAAAGTTTTCAGCGTTAAATACTTGGCATTTGTCTTGATGTACTACTGGCGCCTGAAACTTCGTCAGTCATGGAAGTAATTAAATATTGTAGTACTAAAATTAGTTAAATACCTTTTAGAAAAGCGGAAATATTTCTCGATATTTTACTGTTAAAACTTTGTCAGCACTTCTCAAAAAAATTATCAAAATTTTAAATTTATTTTCGAATTTTTACGAAGAAACAAGTTTTGATGTGGCATTTTCCCCTTCTAAAGTAGTATTAACGCATTAACGACGTACGGCCATTTAGGAAATAATAACTTTGGATGCTCTTCAGGTTAATTTACTTCTCAACTCTTGTTAATAATTATTAAACATCACTTATTGCGGATACAAGACTGTTGCAACATTTTAAAATTTGCAATAGAAGTTTATGCGTACGGGAGAATTTACAAATGTACAGCAAAATGTGAATGTGGATTAATTATTAATATTATTAGATAAATAATGAATTAAATGTTCATTAAACGATAGTTCACAATGCTGTTATCATATTTTTCAAATAACAAAATATAATATCATGATCGCAATTAATGTGTAATGTTACAAAGGTCACATTTTCCAGTAAGAGATATATAACTAAAAAAAGTGCCATCGTCAAGGTATGTAGTTCTTGTAACCTTTTGTCCACAGGTTTTCTCAGTCATTAATATCAATCCCACAGAGATAATGGGCGCTGATCATATCTACCAATGTTGAAGTCCCACTACACTCGTGTAAGAAAGTTCATAAAAGCTGTAAGAAAATGGAATACCAGGAAGAAAATTGCCATGATTCACAAAGTTGGCAAGGCCCTCAATTCTGCGAGAGAACATTGCCAGAAAGTAAACTAGCAAGGTTAACCTTTGCACCATTGATACACTTAATATCTGACGTCCGAGAAAATTAAGAACATTTGACTCAACTGAAATCACGAAGCAAATTTAAGTTAACTTAATAATGTAAAAGCTACTTTACTAAAGTGATTGTTGTGTAATTTTAGCTTAATGTTTGTGTTGGGATATGAGCATTAGCAACCAAGAAAATTTTCAGCTTTTTAAAATTATAAGCGAATTTTTTGTAGTAAAATCTCAAAGAACTATAATCACAAAAAATTTTAAGAAGAAAATAACATTCCCCAGCCAATAATACCTTCAATAAAACCAAAAGAAATAATCAAACATAAAGACAAAACTAGGAAAGTGTGTGTAGTTTTGTGCAGTGCAGTGTGTTTATTAGGTCAGTGATGAACTTTTATGACAGTTATATATTACAACCGTAATCAAAAGATTTTTGATACTCGTAGGTAGATATAACATATTTAATACAATGTATTAAAATAGGGTTCTTTCGCCAGATTGAAAATAATACAGTGCAAATCAGTGCAATATGTACTAGAATCTCTCGTAGAATTGGGAATACATTACTGATGGACTTACACAAATTCTAAAAGGAAACTGTCACATCATTTTAATGCAATTGACGCTTTATTTTTCAAAACCCGTTTGCTTTAGTTCGAATCCGCTTTACCTTGGAAGAAGATAGTTTGTGGAATGCCAGGTTCGTTCAACATCAGACTGAATATTAAATGCTAATACGTTTTTCAGGAATATTAACTTTATCATTTGCAGATTTGCAGTAAATCCAACAATGTTCATTCGCAGATAGTGACAACCAAATTCGCTAAAATCTCGACCACACTAAGTCAGGAAATATGAGCATGTTTGAAAATGCAGTCAAAAAGTGGTTTTGTATCATGGAATGTGGGAATACTGTAGTAAGTGTGCGTGTGCGTGTGCGTGTGCGTGTGCGTGTGCGTGTGCGTGTGCGTGTGCGTGTGCGTGTGCGTGTGCGTGTGCGTGTGCGTGTGCGTGTGCGTGTGCGTGTGCGTGTGCGTGTGCGTGTGCGTGTGCGTGTGCGCGTGCGTGTGCGTGTGCGTGTGCGTGTGCGTGTGCGTGTGCGTGTGCGTGTGCGTGTGCGTGTGCGTGTGCGTGTGCGTGTGCGTGTGCGTGTGCGTGTGCATATCGTATTACTTTTTAAATTGCTAGACCAGTGGTAATGGTATGTTGTAGTCATAGTGGGTAATGTAATGTATTACGTAGCGCATATACAATATTAGCTCCAAAATAAACCTGCGAAGTGTATCTCGATGAACTTGGAACGTTTTCAGTGAAACTCAAAATGAGAAATGTAAATTCAGAACACCAAAAAAGGAATATTCCCCGATAATGAAGGTAATATTCAGAACGAGGCGATGATGTAATAGTTTGTTAAACTACTGTAAGACTAAAAGGTATAGTGTTTCATGAATGGTTTCTACAACATGTGGTAAAAAAGCACTTCAGTTCCAGGTTCAAGTCAGGGGTACAGGGAGAACGGCTGCTGGGCGTCGGCTTTCGCCGTCGGCATCAACGCCCTTGCGCAGAGCTCCAGCACGGCCTTGCATCGATTGACGGAGACGCGCCGTGAAACCTCCCCTCGCGACCTCAATGCAGAAGGAAGGAACTCACCCGTGGAAGTGTTCGTGTGTTTGGCATTCCACTCCCCTTCAAATCTCGCCTTCGTGAAGAAATACGAATAAGTCTCTAAGAGGTCAATTCTCCAAAGTACATTATACCAATTAAGACTTCTAAAGCCGAAAATGAAGTTAGAAATCTCACAGAACAACTTCACTAGTGTCTGACGGTTCTATAAAAGGAAATACCCGTTCCTGTCCGCTTTGGAGACAGTGAGGGGACGGTCATTTGAGGTGTGCTTACGTAATTGGTAACTTCAAATAATTGAATAGTAAAATGCTTTTAAAACTGTTAAATGCGTCGGAATAGCCACTTTTAAAAGGATTTTACTTCTTAACATACATAGGATGTCCAACCAACTGTGGGCCACCCCCATAAATTCTAAACTGTTTGAGATATTGAAATGTAGATTTCGCTTAACAATGCAGAATCATGGGGCAAGTAATATTCTGTATAGAGATAGTTCGTAAAATATTTAGTTTTTGAGAAATCATCTTCCATTTTTTAAATGGAATGGTATATTTTCTCGCCAGATCATGAAAAGAGAAATTAAATGATGTATCATGTATAATATTCATAACTCTACCTGAGAGTTCAGTTGCCAAAATCGAATTTGGCCCCCATATGCCATAAGAGTTAGAAAAATATTTTAAAACTGCTCCATGTATGGTACAGATCTTGTAGTGTGGCACACAATGATCAGTTGCAATGATCGTGTCAGTCAGCTTAAATTAATATTAGTCGTTTTCCGACGTCAAAATATTAATTTTTCAATGCAAGATTTCCGCGATTATAAATTTTGAAGAAAAATTCATATATACAGGGCTGAATTTATAGGAATATTATGTAAAAGTTAAATAAACCAAAACAGTTTATTTGATTAAAGAAAATGAGAATGGTATAAAAACAAGTCTGTAGTGTTCCAGAATTATAATTGAATAAAAGCAATGTTATTATGGGCGTGTTAGTCACCAAGCATAGAAACGTATTGTAGTTTTAAAATGTTAAGATTTTTAGTTATGTGAAATGCAAGGACATTGTTGTAAAAATGCAGATCATTGACCTCCAATTTTTGTTTCAGCGTTTGCAGCAGGAGCTTGGGATCATGCTGTGAGGATGTGCTAAGGAAATAGATTAAATACGATATTAAGAGTTGGTATTAAGGAATGTATAAAAGCTCATTGTAGATTTCAAGATATTAAAATTAAACGAGTTTTTCAAGTTTTGAGGAACTGAACATAGTTGAACATATTTTTCATTTTAATAATTTTACAAATGGTTGTATGTTCGAAACGTATGAACGTAACATAACTAAGAAACCTGTAACCGTTGAGAAATATGTAACTACTCTAAACTAATTATGTACCTGGTGCACCAGTTTGATCTTCATATTTAAGAGAAAGGTTTCAAATTAAAAATGTAACTTGAAGGTTGTGATGAATTTTGTTTAATTTTCTGAGCATTTGTAATTTTTGTCCGCTTGAGTTGTTTAATGTTGTGTAATAGTATTGTAAAATGAATTGTATGTACAACTAATTTTGTATAGTTATCTGGTAAGAAAACAATCTGATGTCAGACCATGTGTAAATATTACTAATCTCTGGAAAGGATACCAAAATAACATAACTTCCTAAAGGTAGGTTTGTCACCTTCAAATGAAATACATTTTTTTATAAATCCCATTTCCAGAATTGGGAAAAAAATTTACCTTTTTCCATAACTTGAAGCGGTTTTTGTTCGTTACAAAGTTTGTGCACATAAATATTTATAAATTTTTCCATTAATAATCCTACCCTTGAATGTCCCATGTTTAATACAAAAACCCGACTACTCAAAACCTAAAGATTCTTGCAAAAACCCGAAAACTGGTCACAACGTACTGTAATGAATGAGAAGAGTTAGATTAAAATATCTAGTTGACGAAAGTTTTCCACATTTAGTTAACTAAAACTGAAGGGTTTAAACTGTGCCTCGCAACTTTAGCACTTTTTCAATGCAATCGTTTAGTCTCAAATAAGCAGAACCTTTCGATCCCTCTAGAGGTAATCTAATGTGACAAATTTAGTCTTATTGAAGCTGACTGCTCTAAAAATTTCTATACAGTAGGAAAAAAGTTCAATTTACAAGCATAATTTTATAATCGGTATCGGGCCAGCGAGGGCGCACGGTGCACTTCTGTATTTCAAGATAATGCTTTGCGAATGGACCCATTAATTCCTTTGGCGGGGATTTCATGAATTTCAAGACGGGACACATCAAAGAAATTATTTAAATCTAAAATCTGCTCAGAAAAGTGTCCCGATCGGTTTCAAAGGTGGCAAATATCCAAATGTTCGATGGAGAAGTATACATCTGAAATAAAATTTCGGATAGTAGCTAGTCAAAAAGTTTAACAGTATGTAAAGCAAAATATTTTTAACAAATTTCGCTTGACTTTTTCTGCAGACAAGAACATGTCGCAAGGGCGATACCATGCGTGCTTCAGTAGCTAACTTGAGTCTTGCACTCGGTGTACACGGACGTAAGTAAGGGAAGTTGCAAACTGTAAAAGTTATGAAAAAATACGTGAAAGTGTGAAAAGAGATGCACATATTAATTGTAATATTGTATATTAGGTTTATTTCCCCGCTATAGTTGGTAATAAGGGTTAAATCCTTTACTTCGCTCTGCAAGTTGCGTTTTAGCGTGAGCCTGTCATACTAGAATTATGTACAAAATAGTAGCTTGTGACTTAATTTTTCATGAAAAATTATGTTTCATTGTTTCAATTGCAGTAACAGGAGGAAAGAGTGTACAGTTTATTTTGGAGTTAGTAAAACAAAATTATGTCAAACTGCTTAGTGTTTCATTGCGTTTTCATTAGTGTAACAATATATCACTATTACATTTAGTAGGGTGAGTATTTTTCCATCTTATTGTATTGTGTTGTGCATTGCAGTTGCAGTTATACGATTTTGAAAATTCATTAAGAGTGTATGCCTTACACAACATAACCTATGAAAAGTAATCTGATGTTTTGTAGGAATAACATTTGCCAAGTTACTGTAAGCCAATGCCTACTTATTGCAACTGAAAATAAACCATGACCAGAAAAAGAAAAATATCTCATTAAATCAGCCTCTCACGTTTGAAAAAGCAAAATATTACAGATAAGTTGAGTTTTGTTTCTCATTTTTTAAACTAATAATAGCATCTTTTTGGCAGTTTTCATCTTTATGATTTTTAAAGGTTGTAAAATTCTAGTTAAATTGAGGAAATGGTTTTTATAAGTTGTTCTCTAAATGAACAGAAACATTACGAAAAGAAGCAAAATCACCTGATCATCCCAAAGAAGTTTTGAAGAAATCTTGTTTACACTAAGTGAATAGATGTGAAGAATATTTATTTGTTTTAGTAATTTATGTCACGTTATTTAGTTTGTTTTTAGAACATTGTTGGGGCTTGAATAGCAGTTTCGAAATGTTAGTTTGAAATGTAGCAACATACTCTTCTTCGAGTTCTTATTTTGAAACCATACATTTTTGTTTATTCAAAACAATTTTACAATTATGAACTGAAAAAAAATAAAAATGGTAATTCAATCAGTAAATCTACAAAACACATGAAAAATATTCTGATTAAAATATTTCAACCTTTTTTTAAAAAAAATCAACATTATTTGTATTTTCAGAATTCAATGAAAACATTACAGTATAATCTTTTGGAGGCTGGTGCCGCGTAATACATAAAAATTTTTACAGAAAAATTAAAAAATATTGTACAATTTCAAAACTTGTAAAGTTTGTGCGTTGAAGTTTAGAAGATTTAAAATACATTTATCATTGTTGCACATTGTTATTGTTACGATTCTAGGTGGTGAATTAAAAGTCCGATATTATTTTAACAAAAACGTTTATTTTGTTTCTTAACACAATCACTGAAAACACTTGATTATTTATTTACACTACACTTCTCTTGATTATTTATTTACACTACACTTCTCTTGATTATTTATTTACACTACACTTCTCTTGATTATTTATTTACACCACTCTTCTCTTACACTGTCACACAGTCTTAAGCACTGACTACAGTTCGATGCATTGGCCACAGTTCACTTCACTGACCACAGTTCGATGCACTGACCACGATTCACGTCAATGAGCACAATCACTGCACTGCTATTCACCGCGATGCACACACTTCACAGTTCAGTTTCCACTGCGGACTTAAGACTGACTCGCGGTCGCCGGCCGCCACGTATTTATACTCCGTGAGTGCCGTCGAGAACTTTCCGGACCCCGCGAACGTTCTGGAATAATCTACTGCAGGAACCGCCGGCAGTGTACGCAACCCGCGCTCACAGGCAGCTCGTGGTGGCGCCGGCAGATGACGCAATCCGCGCGTACAGGTAGTAGTACCGAATTACTTCCGAATCCGAAGTACTTCGGAGATAGTAGTGGCCTCTTGGTTAGGTAGGGGACATGCTTCAACCCACTTGCTAAAATAATCCATGGCTACGAGTATGTATTTATTTCCATCATTTGACATTGGAAATGGGTCAGCCAAGTCAATGGCAATTCGTTCGAAAGGACTCCCAACGTTGTATTGCCTCATCTTCGCTCTTCTCTTTTTATGTGGCCCATTACTGGTAGCACAAACTGGACACTTTGTGCACCACATCTGTACGTCTTGCTTGCAATTAACCCAGTAAAATCGTTCGCGCACTTTCTCTAATGTTTTCGTTATACCGAGATGTCCTCCCGAAGTTCCATCATGCAATTCCCTCAAAATTTCAGGCACCCTTACTCTTGGTGACAATATCTACGTCCTCTTCTGAGAACCGTCTTCACTTTCCAGAACTCGTTTAAGAACACCTTCCTCTTCAGTAATCGAATCCCACTGCGCCCAATATGATTTTACTGCTGAAGAGCAGGGAGCTATTTCTTGCCAACTTGGTCTCCGTCCTGCTATTTTCCATTTCCAAACATGTTTCAATTCTGCGTCTTCTTTCTGATCTTTCTAAAGTTCTCTGGGTTGCCATTGGTCATTACTGACAGTGACCCTAAAGGTAGGACACATCTCTTCCGCATGACAACAATGTTTGCATCTTTCAGGGCACGGTCTTCTGGAGAGAGCATCGGCATTCCGCTGACTACTTCATGTTCTATTCTAAACCGCTCCACGCTCCACCATGAGTTGAAACATAAAAATTCAATATTCAAAATTAGTTTTGTGCAAATGCATGCACGGCCTCCTTGTCCCTATTTGCAAGGATCTTGAATTTTTGTTGTTGAGAAAATTTATTAAAAAATATTTAACTTGTCCATATTTCGTGCAAAAATGCACGAATACTTCTCAATGTTCGAAAAATTGCACATGCCTTTATTTCAAGATCTACCTTTAAAGAAAATATTTAATTACGGAAAAATATTAACCTTCGATATTATTGTTTTTGGTGGACGACCCAAAAAAATTGCACTTTCACAGTTTTCAAAAAATACTCAACGACTATGCAGCGTCCTTTACGCTAACCGAGGACTAAGTTTAATCCAAAAATTTTGGGCCATTTTTGATAAAATTTTAAAATGTTTTTGAGGCTTCTTGTAAAGTAACTTCAAAAATCTAAAAATCCATTTGAAACTCCCAAAACCTCGAGTTTGTTCATATCGATTGGGAATATCAATTTTGGAGAAAATCGGCTGCCACGTTTAGGCGTTAGCGTTGACCACAGAGACAAACGGACGTTTGGCTGTCAATCGATGTTTCGGTATCAATGTCCCCCAAAAGATGGATTTTAGCTACATCATTTACGGTTTTAGAGGAAATCATTTACGATATTTAGTAATATGATTCATCCACGATTTTCGTTTACAGGAACCGGCAATAAGAGTTTTACTACCGAAAATGCACCGTTTTCTTGCGCAGGATTACATAATTGTCTCGTCTTACCTTCCTAAGGGCTGAGAAGTAAAAATCTAGTGTTTGCTGATGGCAATCGCGGAGATGCGATGGTCATTTGTCACTTCTAAAATCGTGGGATTGATTCGTACGTAAAATTGGTTACTTCGACAAGTGCGACTATATTGCATTCAGTTCATCCGTTACATGGTCACGATACTTGAACCGCGAGAACAAATGGTTTTCCTGGATGATTAAAACTTCTTTAAGTACATTGAATTGTATTGTAAATTATTAGAGGGATTACGTTTATCAGGATAACATCGAGACGAAAGTACGTGGATATTTTTGTGTAATAATATGAATTCGGATACTGAAAAAGGTCAGATCGTTTACAACAGTTACAATGATTTTATTTTCTGGTATATCACATTAATAATATACAATGCATTGCATTCAGATTTCAGAAAAATAACATTTCTTTGAAAATTTCTTTGATGTATCAAAATGAAGTGAAATCATTAAAAACATAGAGGAAAAGCCAAACAAATTGGAGCAACCGTAACAGAGAACACAGCAGAGTTATTTTTTAATAAAATGCTCAGATATTGGAAAAATTGCCATCGAAACAAAACTCGATTTTTCTCCCAAGGAATTTTTGAATTCTAATTAATAAAAACGACATGACCAAACTAAAAGATGAGAATCTGTCAAAAGAGGGCCTAGAAAATCATTTGACCACATCAGTGTTTCCTAAAAAAGACGACGAACGGCAGGTTTGTATTAATTTAACCCATTAAAAATAACTAAAAGTAATCACGTTATCGTAGATGGATCCTGTAATTAACATTGATTAAAAACTTATTTTAAAAATAATGAAGCCTTAGATTTTATTAAATATTTTACAAACAATTTGGTCTCTATTAGAACATTAAGTAAAATTCTGCAGTATCGCCCTTTTCGACACTCGCGGCTTGTCCCAGTTCAGTTTCGGGAATCCAAGTAAATCCAATTTAACACATTCAGATCGAACCTTCTGAGTAATTTTATTGTTCTATTAGCCAAGCAATTTTCAGCCATTTTTATTTATATATAATGTTGCAAAGAGTTGGAGATTAAAAAATGTTTAAACTCTGTGGATGTATGATTGATAAATATACAGTGGAATTAAAAATGTGTGCTTTTGTTTGAAAAAATTCAATAACCCAAATTTTAACAAAAAGTGTAGAAAAAGTTAAAAATGTAATTTGTTAGTGTTTTTATTATATTACGTTGGATTTTTATTATATTACGATTACGATTATTATCCAAATTTGACTGACCATGTATTTGAAGTTAATAAATGTCTTTAAAACCACTTGAAGGTGTTGTAATTAGCAATTAAAATCTAATGTTCTTTCTTTTACTATGAAATACATATCCCCTCCAAAATCGCGTACAATACGTATCGTTGGTAAAATTGAATGGAATTCCTAAAAATAAGACCACCATATTGAATTGGAGCCATTGTGAATTTTACAATCTGAGATAAAATTTGCAGTCAATTACCCCAAAATTATCATAGTACTCTTATTTTTGGCAACATTAAATTATTTCGAAAATATAGGCGTCATTTTGAATTTGACTATTTTGATAGCAAATTCGAAATTAGCAACCACTATAACCCAATGGTAATAAGCGATTTTCCTAAGGACGAGCCAAAGTGACAGATAGTGCTGACAACATAACTGAAGGTTCGGTGGTCGTTGTGCCCTTGAGCCTATTAGACTCCCTTCCCGCATTCGTTCGTTTGCAGTTGGCTAACTTGTAAAAGGCTTCGACTCTTCCTTTTGTGATGTCCTCGTCCGACAAAAATATAGTGCGCCGCGAGAAATAATTGAAATTAGGAAGTGCGCTCTTCTGTAAAAAATTTTTTTCTTTATATATTACATTTAGTTTACTTTTTGTGTGATAAATATTATGTTTATTTTAAAACCGAGACTTGAATGCCAGATGCGTAGCGATGCACGTGGTTCCGGCCTTTGTGCTGTTGTGTGGCGAGCTGTGATTGCGAGTGTTTTGTGGTTCTGTGCTTTGTTCGTTCTATTAACTTTTTGATATAATTCATGATTGTGAAGAATGAAAAGCCCAAGGGTGCGCAAAAGGTGTCTGCCTTGTTCACGCCAGTGACAAGAGGACATCATGTTCGTCGCGAGAAAAATAGAAGAGATGCAAAGGGAAGGAAGATTAGAATGTGGATCTGTAGTAAAGCTAAGATGGAATTGCTAAGTTTGAGCCAAAATACAGTTATGAAGTACACTTTTATATTATTATAATTACTTAATTACTTTCACTATAATTACTATTATTATAATTCTTTAATGACTGGTATTGTGTGATTAATGATAGTGTAATCGAAGGAATTCTGTTGATTTAGTTATTATAAGAAGAATCAGTTTTTTTTCAAAAATATTAGAGAGACTTAGAGAAACCTTTCTCAGTAAACACGACGCGCTTTCACACTGCCAACATGGATTTAGAAAATCAAAATCAACGGAAACAGCTATATTTTCTTTTCTTAAAGACGTCGCCTCATCATTGGATCAAAACGAGGTACCTATTGGATTATTTTTAGATCCCTCAAAAGCTTTTGACGTCATTGATCATGACATTTTACTTTCAAAATTACCTTCATATGGAATCCGTGGTATTGCTCTAGATTGGTTACGTTTGTACCTTAAACAACGATCTCCGAGAGTTGAAATACCTAACTTGAATGATGGAACATTACGTACGCACCTTTCCGACTCTTTGCCCATTGCTCGTGGAGTTCCTCAAGGATCGATTTTAGGCCCTATTCTGTTCCCACTTTACGTAAATGATATGCCCTCGACGATTTGAAACGGAAGAACGGTTCTCTTTGCGGATGATACGAACATCCTTTGCAATAAAGAAACCGTAAATAGTACAATATCAGATATTTCAAATTGGTTCCGAAATAATAAATTAATAGTAAACGAAAAGAAAACGGTTTTAATGCAGTTTTCCATTTCAATTAACAATTCTGTGCTCCATTGAAAATGAACGGTGTATCATTGATTGATGTTAAGGCAACAAAATTTTTAGGTCTCTCAATTGAGTCAAACCTTAAATGGAACGTCCATTTAAATGAATTGAACACAAAATTAAGTTCATTATGCTACGCGTTCAGAATTCTTGCAAATTCAGTCAGCCTTCATACTGCTCGTTGTGTATATTTCGCGAATGTTCATTCTCGCTTGAGATATGGCATAATATTCTGGGGAAATACATCTTATAGCTCCCAGACTTTTAGATTACAAAAACGAATTGTACGAATAATAACCAAATCCCACCCACGTGGAAGCCTCTCTTCATTAATATAGGAATTTTACCATTACCTTGTCTGTTTATTTACGAATCAGTGCTTTTTGTCAAAAATGACTTGCTTAAGGGCGGGAATATATTTTCAGAAACCACCGATGACTGCAGCTATAACACTCGACGTAGAAATCATATTCATCAGGTGACAGTATCAACAGATCATTACAAAAAATTCACATACAATACATGCACATTATTTTACAACAGTTTGCCAGATGACATCAAACGATTCAATTCGATAGAAAAGTTTAAATCCCAAGTGAAATCGTTTCTGCTGCATAACTGTTTCTACACAATTAGAGACTATACTGAGCATCACAAGAAAAGTAACATTAATTTTAACAATGATACATAATGCATTAATTACCATTTGGACTGTATAAATGTGTATAAACAACCTGTAAACAAGTATTGTACTACAGCCTCCGGGTCAATAACCCCCATCTCGATCAGGTTTTTCGTCCAGTTTCCCTGATCCATTGAGCAAATGCTGAAATGGCCCCTTGTTTTGCTTCTGGACATAAATATAACTTCATTATCTGTGCACGTTTTCTAGAATTCATTGAGAAATATAGTTATTCAAATTATCGTTTCCATGTTGTTGCGGCAGGAAGTATTATTCCTTGACGAAGGACATCATGGATAAGAGCCCAAAATTTATTGCTTATTTATCCTTGAAAATAGATTTTATTACATGAGAGCTTTTTCTTTTTAATTTTCAAAATTTAAGTAGTATATGACTCAGTGTAGGGATCACAGAATTTTGAAAATGTCCACACAATTCACTTTTCCCCATAGCACGTCATACGCAGTTTCAACTGTTTTTTGACGTAAAATCAATCAATCAATAAATGTGGAACCCATTATCATCAATATAGGAGAAGACGCTTCAAGTGAAGAAGAGAATAAAGATGACAGTGAACCTCTAACTATCCCACTATCAGGACCATCAGAAGATGGGTGTTGAATATGGAAAACTGTAAGTAGAGTTGAAATTAATCTTAAATATTTGTATAGAAATTAACGTAATGTCTCTCCATATTCATATACAATTTTTTTTCTATATTTAAAGGAAAACCAGAAGTGTACTGTATTTATGGGTAAATTAACAAAGAAGATCCTATTGTTGAATAGTTTCATTATATTTTAATAACTGATATTGCAAATTTTGTCTTTATTAATTTTCACTTCATCTTCAATAGATCCAAATTTTGTTGCCTGAGGAAGAAGATGTTAGCCCGGATCATCTTTCAGACTGTACCATCGAGACAATATAAATATTGTTGATTTTCTAGGGAAGTATTTCCTTCAACCCCAATGACAAGCTGTAGTGCTTTAAGAGAGGAGAAAATATAATTAAATTATAGAATACTAATTAACAGTTAACTATACAGAATACTAATGAAATTTTCTCTTTTGTTCCAGACCATCTGTTTTCTTTCAGGCTGTACTTTCGAGACTGGATAAATATTGATTTTTTAGGGAAATATTATCTTGAACCCCAATAATAATAAGCCATGATGCTTTAAGATAAGAAATATTCAATTAAAAATAGAATACTAATTAACAGTTAACTGAACGTAATACTAATGAAAGTTTGTCTTTTTGTTCCAGGAAACTACCACTGACATATGAAAACAATTAAATTGTATATATTTACTACATTTCATTAAAATAAATGTTTCCTATCCTTGTTAATTTCTGTCTTTCAATTTGTAAATTGTATAAATGTCAAACTGTTACTTGTTTATAAATTGTTGTCTTTGTACCATATCTCAGTTTTGTTTTCATTACTTGCTTGCTTGAACTGCACCCTAGAAATAGCATTTTCAAATTCAGGTTCATGTGCTGAATTCGTTAACTTGTGTGAAAATGAATAAAATGGAATTTACATTATTATTTTGATTATACATAAATTCTGAGATGGTTCCCAATTTGGTACCTAAATGTAGTGGAATGAACAATTCCACCCCATTGGTCAACGTAATAAATAAATATTCTTGTGAAGTTTAATTTGTTTATGTACCTTTACAGGGTAGTTTTTATCCCCCATACCATCTATTCCATTAACATCATTGAGCTATGTTCGGTTGAAAATTAAGTATTTAAAAATAGATATTCATTTGGATGGTTGTAAAGGAAACGACTCCGGAGTAAATTTAGTAGAGCCTTTAGTCGAGAATACAAGTAAAAATAGTCTTCACTGTTTAGATGTTTTAATTAGAGTGAATTTCAAGAATGTGCCTATTATTCATTCAAGAAAGAAGAGATGAAATAGACATACTAGACTAAAGAATGCACTGCCATGTAGAACATTATTGACGTAAAACAATTAAGTGACATTTGAGTTATGGGAGCATAGTATTCAGTATGGATAGTCGGAGTGTTATAATTATAAATAAACCACTCTCTTCACTATCAAAATGCATTGGCCAATTGCTGTGAAGCGCGCAGAATAGTTATTTGAACGTCCCAAGAAAAATAATTTTTCTATTTTATTTGCGGAAGTTTTCTTTTATTGATTGTGAGAGTATGTTAAGAGATTTTCCACACACGTAATTAAATTTAAATATTTCCCAGACTCGCGTACGTGCATATACTTATCGCGCACTTTTTCTTGATACTCCACAGCGGGGGGTGCGGGGAGAGGCGGATTCTGTCTACGTCATGGCAGTGCAGGGCCGTCAACTTTATTGACAGAAAACTCGGCGTAATAACTCGTCTTGGACTAGGTAGCTATGAGAAAAAACGGAAGATTTTTTAAATTCTGAAGAAATAATTAATAATTATAGAAATAGTTATAGGCGGCGACCAGATATGTTCAGGTGAGGAAGAGCTTTCTAAGATTGTTGCAGGTAAACTGTCGAAGTATAATTAATAAAACCATTGAGTTTTGGAACTTAGTTGATACATGCAATCCAGATATAGTGATAGGGACAGAATCGTGGTTAACAGATGAGGTAGCTAATTCTGAAATTTTACATTACGGTTATAAATTATATCGAAGAGATAGAAAAACAAGAGGCGGTGGCGTTTTTCTCTGCGTCAAGACCTCGTTAATAGTTCGGAATAGTTGGTTTAGTAACAACTTTGAAATGTTAGGAATGGATATTGACTTTCTAGATAATTCCGTGGAAATTATTGCTTGTTACAGGCCGCCTAACGACGGTTATGAAATTTTAGATGAAATCGGTGATAGGGTGGAAAACAGAAACGGTCGTTCTATTCTTGTCGCTGGCGACTTAAACTTTCCCGGCGCTAACTGGAAAGGGGAGGTATACGACAGGAAAATTCAAAAGCGCGTCAATCCACTGGTATGGGAGCAGGGATTAACGCAGGTAGTCGATCAACCCACGTGGCAGAGTGCAATTTTGGACATTTTCCTTGTTTACCCTGCAGAAATGTTCCTTTCTTGTGACATCTTTCAGGGGATTAGCGACCACAAAGCATTGATGGTAGAAGTACAAACAAACGTAATTACGCGACCTAAAGTGAAAGGCACGATAGTCAGGTAATATAGAAAAGCAAACGTCGAAGGTTTACGTAGTTTCTTAAGAGAAAAATACGACTATTTTCTAAGAACAGAAGGGGGTATGGAGGAACAATGGGGGGTTTTTAAAACAATCGTAGAAACAGCTTTAGATACGTTCGTTCCTTGCAAAATACTGAAAAGTAATCCTGATCCTGAATATTATAATGGGTCGATACGGCGTTCAAAGAGAAAAGTTAGGCTAGCATTTAATAGGAGACATCGCAGCATTGCTGACATGATAACTTTTAAAAAATACTACAGGGAATTAGAGAAAGAAAAGAAAATTGCGCATGAATTATTTTTAAGAAATATTTTGGAGACAGGAAGAAATAATTGGTCAGGCTTTTACAAATATGTCCGCAGACGCCGGGGGAATAAGGAAGAAATTCAGGAAATTCGAGACGCAGATAACGCGCCACTGCACGATGACCAAGCGAAAGCAAATGCGTTCAACGAGTATTTTGTATCGGTATTCAAACCAAAACGGGCGCAGGAGCAAGTTCATTATTTTTCAATAGAAAACCAGTTCAAGCTTCATGCATGGGAACTCCGCAAACGTATAAAATCACTTGAAAACGGTAAATCACGCGGACCAGACGGCCTCTCAACAGATTTTATTAAACTCGGTGGGGAGGCAGTGTTGCCGTATTTGTTAAGATTATTCAATGTATCTATTAATAATGCAAGTTTACGAGACGATTGGAAGACAGCTATAGTGGTCCCAATTTTCAAAAATGGTGATAAAACGAAAGTTTGTAATTATAGACCAGTATATCTCACATCAGTAGTATGCAAAATAATGGAGCATTTAATAGCCGGGTATATTCGCCGCAAATGGGAAAAAGCGAATTGGACTTTTCACGGACAGCATGGGTTTAGAAGTCGATATTCCTGAGAGAGCCAAATCGTTTCTCTTTTTCAACATCTAGCTGACGAAGTTGACGCGGGTGCGAGGGTGGATGCAATCGTAATCGACTTTGCGAAAGCATTCGACGTGGTACCGCATAACCTACTTATCAGGAAATTATTAACTTCAGGAATTGATGCTAGAGTTGTGAAGTAGGTAAGCGAATTTCTTAGAGACAGGAAACAAATAGTTCGAATTGGCACTCAGTTTTCGACTACGGGTATTGTTACTTCAGGGGTTCCACAGGGAAGTGTTTTAGGGCCATTACTTTTCTTAGCATACGTAAATGATCTCCATGTTAACATACAATCAAAGGTGCGTTTATTTGCAGACGATTGTGTTATACACCGAAAAATCAAAAGTAGCGCTGACGAACAAATATTACAGCAGGATTTAGAACATTGACGTGATTGGGCTGAAAAAAACATGGGAATTAACGGATCGAAAAGCAAAACAATAACGTTCGGGCGGGGACGAAATTATCAGGAAGGAGACTATCGTTTAGGTGAGGTCGTCATCCCAAGAGTCTCATCATGCAAGTACTTAGGCATTCATATAGATAGTAAGTTAGGGTGAGAAAAGCATATAAATCAAGTAGTAAGAAAAAACGTGGAAGTTCTTGCATTTTGTAATGCGAATTCTAAAGAAAAGTTCTGCAAACGCAAAAGAATTTGCATATTTTTCGCTGGTTTGCCCTCTCATGGAATACGGAGTGGCATGTTGGGATCCATACAGAAAGTTGCACTGGAAAAATCTAGATAGAATACAGAGAAAAGAGAATAAATTTACCTATAGAACTAACGCAATAAAAAAGGCATGGGAACCTCTAGAAACGAGAAGAACAAGGGCGAGGCTTTATAAAGGCTCTCTTTAGGCGCTCTTTATAAATCGTACGTAGGTCAACCAGCTTAGAAGGAAATTCAGGTTAGACTAGAAAAACCAAATTATTTCGGCCGATGCGATCACACTCACAAAATTCGAACAAGGAAACAAAATTCAGATCTTGGGAAATTTTCCTTTTAGTTAGAACAATAGTTAGAACAATATGAGTTAGAACAATATGAGAGTAATAGACATTAAATGAGTAAGTGCTGTGATGTGCGGTGAAGTTCTGTGCAGTGCAATTCAAAGCAAAAACAGTGTAGTGTAGTGTAGTGTAGTGCAATGCAGTGCAGTGCAGTGCAGTTAAGTCTAGTGAACGCGATCAATGAGTTAAAAAAAATTTAGCCAATATTTATATAGCTTGTATTAAATTTTAGCATCACCGACATATAATTATTGGATATCATGACAGAGTTGAAATATTTGTTATAATACTTAATATTAGTGATATTATGATTATTGCATGTTCGGCTTGTACTGTACTCCTTTATTATTATTATTATTATTATTATTATTATTATTATATTTAACTGCCACCGGGTCATACAGTTCAAATAAATGTATGTATGTATGAAATAATTGAGTAACAAGAAGGAACATGGTACTCACAGGTCGATAGAAAGAGAGACCAAAAACTAGGAAGTCCGCATTGGAAAGGAAGAAGGTGGGCAGCACTGCAAACTGAGCCGTGACGTTCCGAGTGGAGCTCATATTTTCTACCGGGTCGTGCTATGCCGGGCTGAGCGAGGACTAGGGAACTCGAGGATCAAGAAAAAGTGCGAGCATAGTACCTCAACGAAACTCTTAGTCTTCTGCATAGGGATATTTTCACGGGAGCCATTAGCACTTTACGAAGGGGCGTGGCTGAACAGCTGTCGCGGCGAAGGGATACTTCTCTGAAATACATGTGATGTTCACTTGTTTTCGCGAACTGTCACTTTGGCTCATTCTTAGGAAAATCGTTATACATTCAGTTCTACACAATCCTTTACAATCCTCTACAAAATCGTTCTACACATTCCTTTACTATTTTTTCTAAATCTTTCTATTCCCATCAGGATTGTGTGTTTTTCTAATCTCCTCCAAAATTGCATGAATATGGTTACTGAAAATGAGGGTGGCGCCATCTGTAATTTTCAATTGTTTACAAAATTTAGTTATTTTAGATAATATATTATTAATGTATATAATAAATGTATTAAAGATATTAATAATAATAAATGTATTAAAGATCTGTAGTGCGCAACAACATTTGGAACGCATTATTTTAACAGAATGCGTAGTAAGTAGTAAGTAGTTGAAACTCAATGCGCTCGTTTCAGCCCAATGTGCGTCTTACTTTTAGCACTGATGTTAAATATTGAACTTTTAGCACACATTGCATGAGTTAAAAGTAATCACTTTTACGAAGGACTGTCTAAAAAACATATTTCGGTAGCATGGACCCGTAAAACGTTTTTCTGTCAAAATAGCGGCACGATTCAGTGTAACCAAACAGTCTTTCTCTAAACTACATAGAAAAAAGGTTGAAATTGTTGTTTTGTTTATTGTGGGAAAGATAGGGAACCTGACCTCGTAGCAGAGACTCTCCTCTTAAGAAAACCTCTCGCGCGACTTTTTGCAGTAAGCTGACCTTGGCGGATGTTTCCGTGCAGACGGAGACGGATGCAAAAACCGATGCGTAGAATTCATTGAATGCACGATCTCACGCAATTGTTGTGGACTGTGTGGAGTGATTGAGATGCATTAGGTGTGAGTGCGAGAAGACGCCGGAACGCTTGAGGGAGGCAGTGGAGGCGGCGGCGGCGGCGGCGGCGGCGGCGGCGGAGGCGGCGGCGGCGGTGCGTGCGGTGCGTGGCGTTTTGGCGAGTGGCGGGGAGGCCGTATCGCTGCTGTTATGCACGGCTATACCCAGTTCGTCAGTAACCACGGTTGGCGTCGCTTCATCTGCTGTTCGAGACACTCACTGTTTCACCTCTCTGCGGTTTTTGGACTGAAGGTGAGTTCAGGACTGGAGTTACTGGATGGGAAGGTCATCTTCTTCTTCCTCTGCTTCTTCTTCTTCACTATCGGAGATTAGAATAATAGTTTCGTCTTCACTCCAACCATCTTTTCCTTGGACGTCATATTTCTCGTATTCCTACTGGTTTATAAGATAATAGTGACTTTTTTATTCTTGTGTATTCATTCTATTTATATGTTGAATCCAGCTGTTTTGTTAATGTTCTCTTTAATACCGCCATTCATGGAATATATATTTAGATCAAATCTAATCTCCTCATTTCTTATTTGATCTAATATCGAGCAACCTTTCACTCTCCTTAGGAATTTCAACTGTGCTGTTTGTATTCGTTGTTGCTAGTTTGCTGTTAGACTTCATTATTTGCTTACATATGTTAACATTGGTGCTATCTTTACTTTAAAAAATTCCATTCTAGTTTCTTTCGTTGTTTTTTCTTCTAAAGTTCTGTGAATAGTTCCACATATCTGGGAGATGTATTCGTATAAACAATGATTTTATGTGAACATTATTTTCATGCGAGCACACATATTTTATTAAAAAAAATTAATTAAAATTTAAATAATAAAAATATTTTACTAGTAATCTTCATAAGTAGTAAAAATTTCATCATAAATAAAATCACAAGACTGTCTGTATATACGTAGGGTGTAATATTTTTGTTTTTAACCACGATATAAACGATTTGGCTTAGAAAATAAAATTTCCAGTGCAAAATGATTTTTTAGATATGTTACTTCTCCTGTTCAACGAAGATGTTTTAGTTATGAGCTTTTAGTTGAAAATTAGCAAATATGAAGACAAGTACTAATCCGAATAGTTGTGATTCAAAATATCTATATAGTAATACGTGAAGAGAAAAGTTTTGTACCCGTTTTACTTTCTCGTATACGTACTATATACGGAGCAATACAAGTAGTATAGAGAAAGTTGTGTAATGCTGCCCGAAAAAAACGGCAAATTTTCGGCGGAAAAAAAATTCATTGCCGAGCTGGTAAGGAAAAAGTGCAAAAAAAAATTGCTAAATTAAGAGAAAAAATCCTCTAACATGTGGTGTAGTCAGAATCCCTGATTCGTGGGTCTTTCATGCCGAAAAAACAATTGAAAGCAAAAAGTCCGTCCGTTTGTCGGTCTGCCTGTCTGTCCTTCCGTGAACACTATTAGCGCCTAGACCACGCGTAGGATTTTTTCCAAATTGAAACCCCTCTCCATCTGACTCTAGTTGAAGCTTTGAAATTTTGAAAACATTAAAATTTACACGAAGCACTTTACATGAAGGCCCCCAGACATTTTAAAAATTTTCTCAAAAACGGCTCCAAATTTTTTCTTTAAATTTCTTGTAACAATAGAGAAAATTACACTTATAAAGGTGGCATACGTCCTATTTTCACGGGTAACTCTGAATTTTTGAAAATTGTAAAAGTTTGAATTTTTTCGGCGTTTTCCCACAGCTACAACAGTTTCTCACGTTTCTCATATTAACATTAGCTGCAATTTGTTCATATAATTATATTTATGTGTACAATTATGTGTATAATTATGTATAATTATGTGTAATTATATTTATGTGCTTTAAATAATCTTATATAAAATTACTCGAAAACTCAACAGTTTTTTTTAAATCAACTCAAAATTCCGCATTTTCAGAAACGCTCAAATGCCAACTTCTTCAAAACGGCTCCAAATATTTTATTCAATCTTTTCCAACGAATAGTTCATTTTGGTGTACTTTTTTGTTTTGTTTCAAAAATTACACAAATGTAATTTTTTTGAAGTATCCCTCACGCTGTTAATATGCATATTTGTAGCAATTTGTATATATTATTTCATTTGTGAGTAAATGTGCTTGAAATGACTTCAAATTAAATTTTTCGAATATTAAATAGATTACTATGAAAGGAGCTTCAAATTTTGCATTTACAGTAACGTTTAAACGCCATTTTCTTAAAAACGGCTGTAAGTTTTTCAATGAAAATTGCCATTTAGAACAATATTTTACTCTTCTTTAATTTTCTTAAAGTCATATTTCGGTTTTCTAATGAGGAAACCAAAAAGTTGAGAAAATTTCAAAACATTTACCTTGGGGACGATAGGTGGCAGCTGGCAAGGGGATGGTGCAAGACCCTATAGCCAATCCACACCAAAGAAATTAGCAAACTTTACTACGAGAAAGTCTGTGCCATTCTGTAGCACCACTAGTTTAACACTAGATTACAAAGGCGACCTGTACCAAGCATTATTACAAAGGCGTAATCTGACAGACTACTTTGGGCTTATGTTTACAATGAAAAAATAAAAATGATGGATTGAACATCTATGATATGGAGTTACAAAACTCATTTTAAAGGGTTTTGTAGAAACACGTAAATAACGTGACTCTCAGAGCATACACTTGCTTGGTGATGTCATCACGCGGCATTTGAGAAGCGTCCGTAGAAGTACCTCGTCATGCGACCTTTGTTATGATCGCAGTCGTCTTATTATGATTGCTGAATGTTCAGAATAAAACTTAAATGATACAAGATAAGGTATTCGTTAATTATTTTCGTATTCATCATTCACAGTATCAGCCAATATATCGACAAAAATATCACTGACGTAATTACAAAGACGTAGTCTACTGGACGACGCGTGTAAAAAAAGGCGTATAGTGGGAATTGGCACCCGTACGAGGTTATATATTTCACTGGCTAGTCACACAATGAAGGTACTACCTAGAGTTTCTGAAACGGGGAGTGAGGGGTGGGGAATGCTCTCTGCACTAGTTGCGTCATCTGACTGACAACGCCATTGCAATCTGGAGTTAAGCATAGTGCACGTACGGATGAGTGTGACATTTGGCTTAGTTAATGTTTAGCTTAGTTAAATGTTTATATGGGGAAGGAGTATATATGTTAGAAATGTATTAAATGAAATAAAATTGAACCGGATGCGGTAGCTCAGTGCATCAACTGATGTCACTGCAGCGCCTCTGACCGGGAGGTCCTAGGTTCGAGTCCCGACGCCGGCGGGATTTTCGACACTAGCTTTTCAGCTAGGTCGAATTCAATAGCTGTCTGGAGGAGAATTCTATCGTTCGGCTGCTCTGATCGGTAGTTTTCCGTAATTTCTCCGATCAACACCAGGCGAATGCCGGAGCAGTACCCTGCGAAACGGGCCACGGGCCGCGCGCGATCTGTCCTTCCTCTTCCTTGTCTTATCCTCTCCCTTTACACACACACGTACACTAACATGCACTACACTACCACATATTCCGGGAGACCGGTCGGGAGCTTAGAGCTTATTCCGGCTGGGGTGGTGCCCTGCTGGTGGGAGAGTCCTGGTTAGGGGGGAACCCCACTAGCCGACGGTAGGTCGGCGCCGGATCTCACCATCCAGCAGGGGAATATCACCGTCATATCCCGAGAAAAAACATGCACTTCACTAAAGGGACTAAAGACCAAAGCAGTTGACGCGCCTGGAAACACGAAAAAATCAATCAAAATAGAATTGAGTGCAGATGCAACCCGCTACGCACTATTATCGTACATAACCCATAAACTTTATATTTTAGTGTCTTAAAAACTGGGTTTCATGTGTAGACACGAGTTTTGCTTTATATGCTCTAATCTACAAAATGAGACATTTTAGACGTTTTCTTCCGAGCTATCTCAGTGATACCTCAAAAGGAATATCCATATAACTGAATTAAAAAGGTTAAGTTCATTATGCTACGCTTTCAGAATTCTTTCAAATTCTATCAGCCTTCATGCAACGCGTTGCGTGTATTTTGCAACTGTTCATTCCCGCCAGATTTATGACATAGTATTCTGGGAAAGCTCATCCTATAGTACCCAGACTTAGATTGCAGAAGAAGAAAAAATCGAATAATATGAAAATGCATCCACGGGATTCCTACAAACCTCTCTTCATTGAGCTTGGAATATTACCATTGTATTTCTTATTTATTTACGCATCAGTAGTTTTTTTCAAAACCGACTTACTTAAGGGTGGGGACATATTTTCATGCAATATTGAAATTTTTAATTACAACACACGTCGTAGAAATCACATTCATCAGGTATCAGTATCAACAGCTCACTACAAGAAATCCACATATAATACATGTACGTTACTGTACTGCACAATGCCAGATGTCATTAACAATTAAAATTGATATACAAATTTAAGTTAAAAATAAAGTATTTTCTGCGCATAACTGTTTTCTATACAACTAGATACTTTTTGATAGTCGTTATAGACTATAATTGTAGAGAAACAGTTATACAACAACAAAAATCTTCCTTTGAACTAAAAGTGTATCGATTTTCATTGTTAATATAATCTGGCAATGCGATATAAAGTAAACCTGTAATCAGTAATGTACGTCAGCTTCAGGGTGAATAACTTCCATCTCGATTAGGTTTTCGTCCAGTTTCCCTGATCCATTGATCGAATGCTGAGACAGCCACTTGTTTCGCTTCTGAACGTAAATGTTGATTCACTATAGGCACGTTGTGTTACACTCTCATTTGGTAGTCGTGGCAGGAGAACAGTGGGGATATGAGTTACTATTTGTTAGAAATATTAATAACTTAAATCAGTGCTTCGTTGACTAATGCAAATAAGTTTTGAAAACTTACGGATCGATAATGTCCATATTCAAGTATTACTAACCTCGCTTTGTTGGTACTTCTATTCATCATTCAACTATTAATGGTTAAAAGGTGGGGGGAATTTTAGAGTTCAAAGAAACGTGGGTAGATTGTACTTCTTCCCATACACCACTTGCAGGTTTTACTGTTCATTGACAAAATAAATTAAGTTAAATCAAAGCTTAGCGTTTAAGAGAAAAAATATTCACCCCATATTTGCATTTGTGTTCGTGAAAAACATAGTAATGATACTTTTCGCGCGTAGACGATATTAGTTTTTACAAAAGTTGGTAGTGAATTTAGTTTTTCCTTAACACAACATTATACGTAAACAAAGGGTATATGCAGTTGTAACGAGACTAATTTTCGATGTATTTATTATTTACATAAAAGCAGTTAAACACTATGTGACATTATTTACATGGTTTCTTGAGCCTTAGTTTCTCAGCCTTGCTAGAGAGACGAGAAGCCCAATGACCCCGAGTTGTTATAGGTAGGCTTTGATAGGTTTAAAATTTCATAGGTAATGCATAGAATCAAGGCAAATAAGACACGCTAATGACGTATGTGTACACGCTTGCAGATAACGTAATAGGACAAAACTCAAAATAATTATATGCAATAATTATACAGCCACCCTCTTTGACAAGGGAACCTCAATAAGGTTAAACATTTAATGAATTAGGTCGAACCTGGACTACTGGGAGACCACTAGTTTATATTAATGGAGATAAAGAAACTAAACCTATCGTTTTACTTTCTCGCCTTACTTTTTAGAAAGAGAAAGTATTGCAATCGTGCGCTGGAAAACGGTGATTTTTGACAGAAAACTGATATATGTTACTAACCTTTTCATTACCAGTTCACGGCAATAAGTTTTTCTGTCGAAAAATCGCCGTTTTCCGGTGCACGATTACAATGCTTATCTTCTTATTAAGTAAGACGAGAAAGAAAAAAAGCTTGATATTGAAAACGGGAATTGAAAAAGATAATTTTTTGAATTCTTTTTAATATTATTGGCCACATTTATATATATATATATATATATATATATATATATATATATATATATTTCTTGATGAAGATGCTCTTCATTTCATTCTGACAAATTGCCACTGGGCCTCCGGAGTCTTCACCTTTTTATTATACATGTATTCAGTCGCGGCTCGTGGTTTCGGAATGGGGAAGGCTGCAAATGCATTAAATTACATTGCATTGCATTTCCATACACAATCTCTTCCGATCACGAAGCCTAGTCCTGTAGACTTCGCGCTTCTGATAAAGGCTTAAGGCGCTTCTCATAAAGTCGCTCCTGCCGCATATTGGGAAAACTAATTGATTCGTAATGCTACTCGCTGAGCTGCATAGTAACGCTATCTCGTGAGCACACCCCTCTTCAGACCGTAGCCCCCACCCTTGAAGGCTGCCTCGCTGCAGCCTTCGTCCGCCGGTTTGCCTTTGAAGTGAATGCATGACGTCACGCCTGCTCGTTTTACATAGGCCTTATGGCGGAATGAATTGTGAGCCTAACGTTTTTCTCTTCCCTGTCAACAGCTTCAAATACGTTACAGACGGCCGTTAACGGGCAGACAAAGAAACATTTTGATATGATTATTATATAATATAACTCAGGAATCCATTATTAATAAATAAATACATTTATAAATATATATTTAAATTTCTTTTAGAAGGCGATTTATCTAGGAGAGGCTCCGCCTTATAGCCTTTAATGACTAGCCACGCCTGCATGTATTGTATCTGTAGCTCTGAAGCAGGTACATCAACCGCAAACCAACAAAACAGATATGTGGTCATTTAGAACTGCTAATCGCTAAGTAGTTTCTCCAAAAATAATATAATTGCTCTTTAATTTTTTATTTAATTAAAGGAGAGTTGACTTAAGATTAAGCTTCTATTCGAAAAATCTTCCTTAAAAATAAACAGGTTTTAGAAACTACAAAATTATTTTACGAAAATAAATTTGACCGGTTGAGGCTGTAATCTTAAACCAGCTAATAATTTCACAAAAAATTGAACAGAAATTGAAAAAATTTTGTAAAATTAATTTGCAATAAATATTCTAAACGGAGAAATATATTTTTTTGTGGGGGCCTATTTTGATTATACGAAGTTAAGAACGATGATAGCTGTGAATTAAGAGAAGCAAGTCAAGTCCGTTAATTTTTTTAATGACATGTATTAATCCCCCAGAAATCGCACATAGTATAATATCTCATTATAAAAACATTTATCTACTCCACTTGAACAAGAAGCTCAAGGCTTTTGTGCACTTTTGCAATGAACAAAAGATATAAATCTTGTGTCCTCGTCTGTCTTTCAGTGTTCGTCTGCTTATCTTCGTACATGCCCTGCAAATAATATTGTTGTTTTGAGAGACGTGACATGACGGTTCTTTCCAGGCACCGCGCGGTCATGGCCCTGGTGGTGATGCTGCTGGTGGCGGCGACGATGCTGCTAGCGCTCCTGGCGGCGACGCGCCTCTATCACCAGGCGTACGAGCGCCCACCCAACTTCCCGCCCGGTGAGTGTCACAGCGTTGGGATCTCCTCGGCTGGGCAGACCTAGCCGATCATTTGGTGGGGTTGGGTGGCGTCGTATATTTTTGTTAAATAATAATCATATTTGTTATTCCAATTTTGTATATTATTTATGTACTGTAGATATGATACTATACAATATTATTTTTTTAAATAATTACATAATTCTAACATAAATATTTAAATCAATTTTGCCAAATAAAGGAAGGTAAATAAAAAATATAGGCCTTTTTTTTGGGGGGGGGGCCTGAATCCGCCCGTGACTCAGCCTTGGTTTTGCACGCTCCAATGGAGGCTCCATTCGATAGGTTGCTTTAAATAGTAATTCCGGGCGCATCAACGGCTAAGGTCATTATTTCCGTAAATTTAGTGCATGCTTTTTATTGCGGGAGTTGGCGGTGACTTTCCCTGCTGAATAGTGAGATCCAGCGCCGACATCCCGTCGGCTTGCGGGATTTTCCCCATCCAGGTATCTGCCACCGCAGGGCAACTCCACGGCGGGGACAAGCTCTGTGCTCCCGACTGGTCTATTGACACGTACGGTAGTGTAGTTCACGTAAGTATGTGTGTAAGGGATTAGGCTAGTATAAGGAAGAGGAAGGGAAGATAGCACGGTCCAGGCAATAGTCCAGGGCCCGATTGCTGGGGTACTACTTTGGCATTCGTCTGGTGTTGGTCGGAGAAACCACGGAAAACTGCCGATCAGAGCAGCCGGTCGCGAGAATTCTCCAGACAGCGGATGAATCCGACCTAGTTGAGCCTCTGACCGGGAGGTCCTAGGTTCAGGTCCTGACGGCGGCAGGATTTTCGACACTAGCTTTTCAGCTGGGTCGAATTCAGGCGCTGTCTGGAGGAGAATTCTAGCGGCCGGCTGCTCTGATCGGTAGTTTTCCGTGGTTTCTCCGATCCACACCAGACGAATGCCGGAGCAGTACCCTAACAAAAGGGCCACAGACCGCGCGTGATCATTCGTTCGTCTTCCTTGTCCTTTCCTCTCCCCTTACACACACACACTTACACTAACATGCACTATACTACCATCCGGGAGACCGGTCGGAAGCTTAGAGCTTGTCCCGGCTGGGGCGGTGCCCCGCTGGTGGGAGAGTCCTGGTTAGGGGGAAACCTCACTAGCCGACGGTAGGTCGGCACCGGATCTCGCCATCCAGCGGGGGAAGATCACCGCCATCTCCCGATGAAAAACGTGCACTACACTTACGGGACGAATGATCTTTGTAGTTGACGCACCCGGAATCAGTAATCAATTAATCAACCGAATCTGAAACCAGAATTGCGTCACCACCTTCCAATTTTTTTAAAATTGCTAGGTAGTAGCTTCCAATAATGCGAGAAAGTATGTGCTGTTGTAGGCCTATTTTAAACTTGTCGTTATTTAACACAATTGGCACTTACATCCTTTTTTATTTCAAGTTTTTAATTATTCATACTCTGTAAGATAATTAACATGTATGTACTGGCTTAGGATACTTAGGGCATCAATTGATGTCACTGAAGTGCCCAGGACTGGGAGGTCCTAGGGTTTGAATCCCGTCGGTCGTAGGATTTTCGGTACCAGCTACTACTAGCTTGAAATCAGCCGCTGTCTAGAGATGAAACCTAACGCCCGGCTGCACTGATCGCGAATTTTCTGTTCTTTCTCCGATCAAGATCCCAAAATTTGAATTTTGTCTCCGCAAAGTGTTCGAGGAAGTAATTTACTACTAATAGGATTAAGACTTATCCACTTTTTCGTTATCAGGGTTCGCCAATAAGAGTTTTCCTGAGGAAAAATCGCCGATTTCCCTGCTAATAATTCAGTATTTTCTCAGTTTTTTCTTAAAGCTTATCAAATTGGCTTATAATTGAATTGTATATTTAAAGAATTTATTATAACATAATGTTTGTAATAAATATGAATTTTTCATTACACATTAGAGTGTATTAAGATAAATGCCATTAAATTGTTTGTAAATAAATATTTTTAATACTAAATTATTACAATCTTTACTATATATATATATATATATATATATATATATATATATATATATATATATATATATGACGCGTGACGCCATCATAAATAACCAAGTCGAGTGTCGAGTCCTGCTCCCTGTATGGAGAAGCGAGGACTTACTCTGAAATTAGTTTCACAAAATCTGAGGCAAAAGGGAAAAATGGTGCCATATCTCTCTTACATCGTGGCTTCTATCCATCGCACCGTCAGAGAGAAAATTTTGACTCTTGCTTACTACTTTCTCGTATACGTACGTTAAATATGAAGTAATACACTTTTTGGGATCTGTTCTACCGAAAAAGTGTTTTTTTCAAAACATCCATCGGTCAGTCCGCCCTTCTTTCTGTCTGTCCGTCTGTCACTTGTGATCACCACTAGCGCCTAAACTATGCATAGGATGATTTCTTCCAAACCGAATACTCCTCGATCGATCGTTTAGGTCTCGCTTAAAGCTCCGCCATTTTGATTAACATTCACTGATTTTTGGGGGGTACTTAACATGAAGCCCCTGGGATATTTTCAATATTTTCTCAAAAATTGCTCCAAATTTTTAATTCAAATTTCTTGTAAGAATAGAATGAAATGCAATTATAAGGGCGGCATAGGAAAGATTTTTATTTCTAACTGTGAATTTGCGAAAGTTGCAAATGTTTGATTTTTTCGGCGTTTTCCTACGACTAAAAAATTAAAGATGGAGATTTTTCCTGCAAATAAAAAGTTGACAAAGTTTCATAAAATAGGGTGATATTTTTGAGATAATTTTGACGGTGTTGATGATCCGTCATGTGAAGTACCTTCAAAAATAAAAATGGACATTTCAAAGTCAGAGGTCCTCGACTTATTTGAGTAAATTGCTCGAGGAATATAATATTTGGAGAAAATCGGCTGAATGGTTTTGACAGTAGCATTGAACATAGACGGATAGACAAACGGGCAGACGGATGGACAGACAGACGGAAAGATGGACCGACGGATAGACAGGCGGAGAGACTGACAGACGGACGGGCAGACAGACGGACTGACAGACGGATAGATTGACGCATAGGCAGGCCGCCATACGTTTTGCCGCCGATGATTTTTCGGAATCAAAAAGCAACAAAACGTGGATTCTTCCTACATAACGTGTTAAAAGAAGTACTTTACTGCATAGGAACAAGCCACCTTTTTCCTCGTTATCAGGGCAAGGCAATAAGTTTTTCTCTCGAAAATTATTTTTCCGACTTATGATTACAATACTTTATTTTCTTACGAAAATGGACCAGAAAGTAAAATCCAGACACGTACTCCCTTGCTACAACATGTACTTCCAGTATTGATCATGAAAAGTTGATCGGAGAGATATAATAGTTATTTACGTAACTAGTCATTTATGCAACTAATTTTGAAAAATTAATTTCATTAAAAAATAAATCTCCACATTAAAAGGTAGTCTTAGCAAGGTGACCAAATATTTTGAAACGTTTTCAAAATTCAGAAAAAAATTTGAAATACAAGCGAATGTAAAAGAATCGTCGAACATTGTGTGTTTAATTATTCACGATCGCTCAAGTATGATGAAACATTAGAGACGTTATTAGTAAGATGAGTAGTTGATACTAAAACGTCTCACGGTTCATTGTACAGAGCGATAATGTGTAAATGCGTCAGTTTGCATGAGTATTCAAAACTTTCGACAAGATTTCACAATACACTTCACCACTTGCGTTTCATTTCAAAATACATTTCTAATTGGTAATTTGTTGTTGGTTGTTAATTATTCTTTTATTCGCCTTCTTACTCTCCTTTCTTCCTTTCTCTTCTCACTCTCCTTTCTTTCTTTTGTTTTTCCTCGGCTTCTTATATCTCTTTTGCCCCATTTTCTTCCTCTTCCTAGACTTCTTTGACTTTGTTTCTTCCCTTTATTACCCTCCTTTTCCATCATCGTTAACAAAGATTATGTTTGAAACGTCCTTCGTTTCACTCTAGTCAACATTTCAGAACTGAATGATTTTCAGATCGCATACTTTATCTTAGTTTCATATCTGATTCAATATTTTCGGACATTTAAATTGTAGTTCTTACAAATAAAATAAAATCTCATTATACAATCTTTCTGAATATTAATATTATTCCTAAGTATATATCGGAAGATATTTTTTGAAGCCCTTGCGTTCTCGAACACAGTATGCCTATAATGAAATATTGACGTGAGAGATATTTTGTCAAAAATTTGGTATTAAAAAAAAAGAAACTAGTTCTTACATCAAGTTATGCAGTGCATTTAGTTCTATCCGTACAAAAAGGTTAAAGGAAATATTTAGAACCGTTTTTGAGAAAATATTGCTTTTGTTCTTTTAATTTTAATATTTAACTGAAAATTCCACAAAAACTACTACTATTTTTAAAGATATTTACATACACGACAATAATTAAAGTACTAAGGACCCAGAAAACATGAATTCTTATTATACATATTAGTGGAGGTAATTTAATGCATATGGGAGAAAGATTTGTCGATATCAGAAATCCAGAATACGAGTTATTGCCGAAAAATTGTTAATTTCTGCTGCAGCATTGCAATAATTTCTTTTCCTACATAGGGACTTAGTAAGTGGGAAAGTAAAAAGCGTTCACTACATCTCACGTCGACTTATATGGACCGCGCGCGATCTGTCCTTCCCATTCCTTGTCCTATCCTCTCCCCTTACACACACACACACTAACATGCACTACACTAGCACATATTTCGGGAGTACGGTCGGGAGCTTAGAGCTTGTCCCGGCTGGGGCGGTGCCCCGCTGGTGGGAGAGTCCTGGTTAGGGGGAAACCCCACTAGCCGACGGTAGGTTCTGGTAAAGGGGAAACTCCAGTAGCCGACGGTAGGTCGCCGGATCTCGCCATCCAGCGGGGGAAGATCACCGCCATCTCCCAAGAAAAAAAAAGCACTACACTAACGGGTCTAATGACCAGAGCAGTTGACGCGCCCGGAAACACGAAAAAATCAATCAATCAAACAATCGACTTATACCTTTAAGACTCACCCGTCTTAAATCATTATATATACGCTCATGTTTTTCCGTATCCGCATTTCGGTATTATACCATGTGGTTGGTACAATGTTTAGGAATCCATTTTTCAATGTGTTGGAAAGTGGGTTGGAATCTATTTCCTCGATTACACAAGCAGCCAGGTAAAACCTTCAAGTAATTCAAGTAAACAACAATTTTGAAAAGAATAGTATGCACTTAATCTCAGTCACAGTTACCGATCACACCAAGAAATAATGAAAAGAATTAAGATATTATGTGATACACGAGGTCTGGGAGTGTCTCCATGCCGCAAACCAACTGAAAACAATATCTTTCGTTTTTGAACAATAATTTCGAACCCACAGCTTTAGTACTCGCCTTATTGAGCCCAAGGGCACTGTCCCACGATGCCAACTCACTTGACAGTTCTAAGAAAATTTGTTTACTTGTTACGGTTATGTAAAAATTTACCAAATAAAATAATATGGCTTAAATTGAACATTTGATGCATTCGTGGTCCACAACCTATCTTTTCTCATAGAAGATCAAAAAACTCGTTTAAAATGGAAATTTTCGTTAGAAAACTCGGAGCCGTTTTTACGTAATATTGTTTGAGCTTTTCCAAAAATCCATAAATGAAAAAGTTGGTAGTAATTTTGTTAGGAATCGCATTTATTTATATTATATGCCCAGAGATATATAATAAGATATGATAGAGCATCCAGAAAGTAAGTTTCCTTTACGGGTAACTGATGTCAGACCTTATACGGGATGTTCTGGGAGGAAATGTTGAAAATTAAAATATAATCTCTTAAGACCATTTTCAGTATATTTTGTCTAATAAACTGCTTGGATATTCAATATGGTTCTGCCGCAATAAGCACTCAAAAGTTGGTTTGAAAAAATGGTTTCTAGGCAAAAATTTGCATTGCAGAAGCACAGAAACACTCGAGAAACATGTAAATTGTTTATTATTTAGAAAAGCAATGAATTTATTTGTTCAGAAAGAAAAAAATAACCGAGAAATAAAAAAAGCAATCGAATTGTGAAAATTGGGCGCTTTTTTATTTCTGTACGCCGCCGCAGTTAATACGCCGTCTGTTTACACGCCACCGCAGGTATAGAGGAGCTACTCTAAGAAGGGACCACTTTGACAGGTCGGGAAACAAAAGAACGGGAAACAAATGTTATGCGGGGCGATGATATTGCAAGAGATAGGGATGAAGAAATTTACAAATGAGCTAACTGCAAACAAACACACTGACAAAATGAGTGCATGGACGTAACTTGCTGTTATATTGCCAGCAATGGCCAAGCAGTAGTTGTCAAAACGGTTCCTTCTTATTGTAATCTCTCTTTAGCTGGCGGTATCACTTCCCGGCGGCTGCCGGCAGGCCAATGCAGTGCACTTTTCAATGATCACAATTTCAAATTTACGACTGGGAGACCAAATCAGTTTGAATGTGGAGAAGGATATCTGAACGATATGACTGGTATATATTTTAGAAGTCTAACACTAGAAACACTGAAACCTTCTGGACATTTATATTTATTTCCACATACAATTTCGGTGCCCTCTGTGTATTTACAATCGACTACGTTCTCAGATCATGGCTGGTATTTAGTATGAAATAGGTAAATGGAAAAAATCCAGTTGGTATACTTTCAGGAATTCTCTCGTAATTTAAGATACCAAGATGTGAATTGAAGATTTCGTAAAGAATGTTCACCTTGAACCATCGCCGTTTTTCCGGTATTTTAGCATTGTGTGTAAAAATAATAAATAAAAAGGCAAAAAGTCCTAAAGAAAGGTATTTATGCAAAAAAGGCATTTATGCTAAAATATGCAAAAATAAGCACTATAAAACTTCGTTTTATGGCATCATTTGTCATGATTCGTGTACATATATTATCTGCCTTTAAATAAGTTCGCTAGAATAAAATAGGCATTTCCCTAAACATCGGATGTCTAGTAATGATAAATAGAGGAACTCCACAATATACAGCGCGCCAGGAAAGTCTCTCCGCATTGAACCGAATCAGGGCCTCCTATTAAAAATTGCATATGTGTTGATAGCAACCAGATCATAGGAAACAAGTGAAGGTGGCAAAACTTCCAGAATTTGTTAATTTTGTGGTGAGTTCACAATTTACAAAGTTAACAATTTACAGTTATTACAAGGTGCTGTAATTTCTCTTGCTAACACTCTCACCACCCACTGATGCAACTACGGAGAGACTTTCCTGGCGCACTTGAGTAAGTATTTTAGAGCCATTCTACAAACAGTTCTAGAGGACCTCACAGCCAAGGAACGAAACTAATGAGTAATTGCGTAGAGATTTTCACGAACGTAAAGAATGTTTTAAGGGCGTATAAGATGGTACAAATCATATCTTAGAGGCTCTCACGAACGTAAGAAAAAAGCGTACTCGAGGCTCACTCAACGTAGTGATAGTAATATCGTTAAGGCTCTCTGTTCGGTTCACGAAGTTTTGAGCCCGCTGCTTCCGCACGCACCCAGTCTTTAATTGCTCAGAATGAGCTTCAGAGAACATTGGCGGGAGTGTTCTCGCACCAATGAAGCGCTATCAATTTTGCATACAAACTGCAGCTGCAGTTTGACCGATAACAATGAATCCTCACATCCGCACGATAGTACGCGCTCTTTCTCCCCCGAGTTCAACGGAATGCGACAATCAAAAATAGAGCTTTTCTATTCCCATTATATAGTGTTGTCATTTAATGGCTGCAACCACGTTGCACAATGATACTCATTACGATAAAGATTTCATTATGATACAGATTGTTGACCAATCACAGGGAAGTTTACAAACCAAGTTTTGCCACTTAATTATTCATTAAGGACCGTTCTAGTAAATGTTTCGTTCAATTTTGAACATTAAAATTACTTTTGATATTATATTTTGCTTGTCAATTTTAATTTCTTTTATTGTAAGTCATTTTTAAGTTGAATATTATTTAAAATAAATTGGACCGTAATTTCACTTGGATCCTATTTGACTAGAACAGTACTTCCTCGCAGGCGGACTGGTAACCACAGCCACCTCCGCAGCATGCGAGGATAGGGTTAGCGACCTGTCTGCTAGGTGGCCTTGGCTGAATCCTGCACGTCAACTGTCACAAAACGATTCAATGTAAAAGTTTAACTTATAAAAGTTTTAGAAAAAGTACCGAATGAAACTGGATGTAATGAGTATTAATACACTCGTTTGCAGTTTACGATACTCGCTCGTATCGTAATATCACACTTGTGTATAAATCTCCATCTTTACATCATCGTTTCATAATGTACTATTGGGTGTTTATAACATCGCGTCAGCCTTAGGTATATTTTTCTCTCTAAAAAAACACGGTTTGACAAGCGCAGATGCACACGTTCCAGGGCGCCCTCTTGTCCTCCAGTGTTGGCGGTTGCATCGCCGCGGCCTTGCACCGAGTCTTTAGCACATTTAGCATATTGCCTCGTCGTTGCACCGAGTATTTAGCACTGGATTCAACGGACGGGGTGTGCCGACTTATGCAAGTAGTGGTGCTAAAACAGCACGTACTTTCTCACTCGCATTTTCACGCAAAATTATGCGAAAACTACTCAAATTTTCGAAAAAATGTACGTAATCTTATTTCAAAATCTATCATTTCAAAACAGATTTTATAAAGGGAAAACTCTCTCTTCATAATATAGTTGCCGAAAAAAGTTTGAACTTTTGCAATTTTCGAAAAATCTGGGTTTTTAACGAACATGACACCTGCACCGTTTTCTTAAACGTTCTTCACACCAACAAAAAAATAATCAAAAACAATGGAACCATTTTTTTGAAAATTTTAAAAATGTTCCAGGGGCTTCATGTCAAATACACATAAAATTAAAATATCGGTTTCAAATTCAAAGGGCCGCAACATCAGTTAGATCGATAGGGGATATCAATTTTGAAAAAAAACAACCTGTTGAAAGTTTAGCCGCTAGCATTCTTCAAAGACGGGCCCACAGACGGACAGACGTTTTGGCGAAACTCGATTTTTAAGCATCAAGGACCCACAAAACCTGGATTATGGCTACACCACGTGTGAGAGGATTTTTTTCTAAATTTAGTTACTGGATTTGTCCACTTTTTCTTTACCAGGGTCGGGCAATAAGAGATTTTCTGAGGAATATTGACCGTTTTTTCGCGCAGAATTACATACCTTTCTCTCTACTACGTAGCGAGAAAGCAAAAACGAGTCGGCTGTCAGTGACCCCATACACTAGCTATGATGCGCCGACCGCTGAGTATTTTCATGTTAGCCTTTAGGATGGTTCATGGGCAGTGTACTAGCTTCCCATGATGCGATCCCGGGTTCGATTCTCGGTCGGGGCAAAATTAAAGTAGCTTTCCTTTAAAATCGTTCCAGATTCTGAAGCTGTGTGACGAAAAGTTCAGGCAGGCGGATCTTGATAATTACGGCGAAGGGAATACGTCATGTTTGCCTCTTGTCGCTCTTCCCAAGTCGAGGAGGTAAACTAGGCCGAGGCAAGGAGGATACCGTTAGCTCTCCGACAAAGTCGGACTATTGACCCAAAGTCCCAAGAACATACATGCAATTATGCGTGCATGTAACTGTACTTTCAAGCTAAACCCGTGACGTGTTTGTATTTTTTGGTAAACACGCTGAACCAGCCCCGTAAGCTGTGTAAAATAAATCCCCAAAGTAACAAAGTAAATCCCTCAAAATTACAGTATTAAAAGGGCCTGACATTTACACGTCTTAGCAGCGTTTATTGCACGTAAGAGTGATTTTCAAAACCTCGTGTGTCATTTTCTTACTTTCTAAATATTCGCGATTGTCGTCAATACTAGTAATACGTTATCTTCAAGTGCCGCTTTCCCGCTTGCAGGTCCCCCGCGCCTGCCGATATGGGGCAGCTATTGGCTGCTGCTGCTGGAGAACTACCGCTTCATGCACAAGGCGACGCTGGCCATGGCGCGCCGCTACAACACGAATCTGCTGGGGCTGTTCCTGGGCCCCTTCCCCACCGTGGTGGCCACCAGCCACGAGCACGTGCGCGCCATCCTCACGCGCCAAGAGTTCGCCGCGCGCCCCGACATCATCCAAGTGCGCGCTCGCGCCTTCGGAGAACGGCTCGGTAGGTGCCCCGCCCCCGCTTCTCCCCACTCCTCCCACCAACCCCCGCTGCCTCCCCCGCTGCCTCCCGCTCCCTACCCCCGCTCCCCCCCGCTGCCCCGACATCATCCAAGTGCGCGCGCGCGCATTCGGAGAACGGCTCGGTAGGTGCCCCGCCCCCGCTTCTCCCCACTCCTCCCACCAACCCCCGCTGCCTCCCCCGCTGCCTACCATCGCTGCCTCCCGCTCCCTACCCCCGCTTCCCCCCGCTGCCCGACATCATCCAAGTAGGCATTGCGCTTCGGAGAACGGGCCTGGTGAGGGCCCTGCCCCCGCTTCTCCCCACTCCTCCCACCTACCCCCGCTGCTCTCCTGCTGCCTACCATCGCTGCCTCCCGCTCCCTACCACCGCTTCTCCCCGCTGCCCCGACATCATCCAAGTGCGCGCGCGCGCCTTCGGAGAACGGCTCGGTGAGTGCCCCGCCCCCGCTCCTCCCCACTCCTCCCACCAACTCCCGCTGCCTCCCCCGCTGCCTACCATCGCTGCCTCTCGCTCCCTACCCCCGCTTCCCCCCGCTGCCCCGACATCATCCAAGTGCGCGCGCGCGCCTTCGGAGAACGGCTCGGTGAGTGCCCCGCCCCCGCTCCTCCCCACTCCTCCCACCAACTCCCGCTGCCTCCCCCGCTGCCTACCATCGCTGCCTCTCGCTCCCTACCCCCGCTTCCCCCCGCTGCCCCGACATCATCCAAGTGCGCGCGCGCGCCTTCGGAGAACGGCTCGGTGAGTGCCCCGCCCCCGCTCCTCCCCACTCCTCCCACCTACCCCCGCTGGCTACCATCGCTGCCTCTCGCTCCCTTCCCCCGCTTCTCCCCGCTGCCCCGACATCATCCAAGTGCGCGCGCGCGCCTTCGGAGAACGGCTCGGTGAGTGCCCCCGCTCCTCCCCACTCCTCCCACCAACTCCCGCTGCCTCCCCCGCTGCCTACCATCGCTGCCTCTCGCTCCCTACCCCCGCTTCCCCCCGCTGCCCCGACATCATCCAAGTGCGCGCGCGCGCCTTCGGAGAACGGCTCGGTAGGTGCCCCGCCCCCGCTCCTCCCCACTCCTCCCACCAACCCCCGCTGCCTACCCCGCTGCCTACTCCCGCTGCCCCCTACTGCTACCTGCTGCCTCCAGCTGCCCCGCGCAGCCCCTCACCGCCCCCCGCTGCCCCGCTGCCTGCCTCCGCTGCCCCTCCTCCGCTGCCCCCTCCTCCGCTGCCCCCTCCTCCGCAGTCTCTCCCCTGCTGACCCCTCCCCCGCTGCTCCCTTCCCCGTTTCCCCCGCTTCCTACCCACTGCTTACCCCCGATGCTCCCGGCCCCCCGCTGCCACCCACTGCCCTTCGCCACCCCTCGCAGTCCCTCGCTGGCTCCCGCTGCCCTCCGCTGCCTACCGCTGCCCCCCGCTATCCCCCGCTACCCCCCGCTGCCCCTTGCCCCCGATGAACCTGCTGACCCCGCTGCCTGCGCTGCCCCCTGCTGCCCCTCGCTGCCACCCCCGTTGCCGCCCACTCCATCTGCTGCCCCCGCTGCCCACCACTGTCCAACCCGCTGCCCCCCGATACCCCTCCGTTGCTCCCCCGGTGCCACCCCTCCGCTTTCTTCTCCCGCTCCCCCTGCTGCTCCCCCGCTGCCCCCTCTGCCCCCGCTGCACCCGCTGCCTCGGCTGCTCCCCGCTGCCCCACGACGCATATGGAGGAGCGGTTCAGAGAAGGCATGTTTCAATGCCGCTACTCGCAAAAGCTCTCAAAACTGTGATTTATTCAGAGCTGTATCTAACAGATCATCAGCTGTTACGGTGTCATCCAGTCGGTAGCTTACTTGTCACTACAGTGACGTCACTATGACAGCGTTCAACCTTTTGATTGGGTAGATAAGATTGGACTGATAAGACCGTATCAGCTGATTTATATCAAACGCAGCTTTGTATAAATCCAAGTATAATGCACGTTGTTTTCACCTCCACACACTTCACCGTTGACAGGATGCTTAGTACTTTGTACTCGCATATCTATCGAGTCTTATGACGTCTTCTGTACACGTGCACATCCTCCAGAATGGACATAATCATGAAGATGTCATAATCATCGAAGAGAAAAGCATGCATGTGAACTTTAGGTTGCCGGCCAAAGCGCCCTTTTCTTCCAGAGGTTAAGCTAGACATGTAAAAATGTAGTTATTTAAGCTCTGTTCCCTCTGACGCACAACCCCAAGAACTGCGATGTATTTATCCTGAAATAAAATAAACGACCACCTCGCCAGGGTCACTGGCGGGAGAAAAGTTAAAAACAACAAAAACAAACAACAATCATCCCATCCGAAACCCTTCTTAGATGCCAAAAAAATCAATGTTTAAGAGGAACTAGACACTCCCGCCCATGCTATATTTGTTTTTTTCTGACGTGGGGGCTAAGAGTAGTATTTCCAAGATGGCATTCGGCACGACGTTTTGAGTCATTCTAAGTCCTGCCGCAAGATGTCGCATGATCGCGTCATCATCGCATCAAGCAGTGCTGCAGATCAAGCGACTCTAGCGGCAGGAATGAGAATGACTAAAAAAGTCGTGCCGAATTCCATCTTGGAGATACTATCCTCGGTCGCCACGTTAGAAAAACCCAAGTAAAAACAGCGAATTAAGACGAAGGGAGAAATTAATGGAGGGGGATTTTCGGGCACAAAGGGGAGGTTTCATAAAAGCATGGCGAAGTTCGGTGAGAGGCTAAAAGTTACATCGGGGTGAGTGAGTGTGTGTGTATATATATATATATATATATATATATATATATATATATATATATATATATATATATTGTGTGTGTGTGTTTGTGTGTGTGCGCGTCGTAATTGAACATATAAATTTGCACACTCTGTCTTCATCCCGCAAAATATTTCGATCACAGTCTTCTACAAATTTAACGCGGACCGTAATCTGTCATAGTGCGTTGCGTAAAAAATCGGTTTAAAAAGCCGAAAGGGGATGTATGTTTTAATCTGGTTGTCCAGTCGTCGCCACTTCACGTTGTAATCCGGTCTTTGAACTTTTAAAACGACTGTCGTGAGTCGAGGCGTAATCCGAAAGGCGCTGGGACTTGATACACGGAAGGAAGTGATCTGAAGCCTGACACCACTGCCAACTGATCATCCTCTCGCAGTAACGCCATCGACCTGACATATGCAAAATTCTGAAATCTACAAGAACGAGGTAAAGCTTCATTTGAGTAACATCATTTGGAACATGGGACGGTCGCACGTGTCAGGTATCGACGCACATTATAAATTTTCGTTTAACATTGTGAGCCTCCGAGGTTTGAGAGCCAGGGAAGATGCACTAGGGCTACACCTGCCGCGCTTGGGACGCACAGGGACCGCACCTCGCTTGTCGCGCCATTGTGTTGGAGGGTCGCAGACTTGGGTGCACCGTGACTCAACGAAATTTTCGTACGCCACGCCGACAGGCGTTGCTACCCACCCAGCCCCCATTGTCAATTAAAGTTTAATTTTTTTGAAGCAATGATGTAATGCACGCAAAAGCCACAATCATGCCTGATCCAGTCCCAATTACAGGGTGAGCAGCCTGGCAATGCTGAACGAATCAGTGGACCAGGAAATAGGAGAGTCAGCGTCATCCTGGGATGCAGCCCGGACAGTACGGGTTGTTATATTAGATTAGTTCAATCTAACTCAGATCTACTCCGATCCAACGAGAGTACAGAGTCACAAGCTGTGGTAGTTTCAAAAGAAAAAGTAGGTCAGCAAATTTCAGACGCCACCGGAATTACCACGCAGGGGTGCGACCTAGCGGCAACTTTGTTTATTTAGCAATTATTATCTGACACCCGACGTGCATTGTAATGCACTCGATTAGGGCAGAACGACCAGGTACGTCACATTATAAGTAAAATATTTGTATATAATTGTGGTAGATGCCATCATTTAATCTCAACTTATTATCATTAAAAAATAAGAAATTTGGCAAATTAAAGATGGAGATCTGTCAACGAAATGGAACTATCCTTTACGAATACCGACAAGAAATTGAAAAAATTCTGATCAAATTGAAGGAATTAGTCTGCCTTCGGGTATGTGTCCTCCTATTTGAACATAAATTCGTTGAATGGTGCGACGAATCACGAAGATTTCATCACTAAAGCAGAAGAGGATTCGGAAACATTTTTCCAATCTAAAGTTGTGACTGAAGTAAAAGGATTCAGTGGAAGATGAAACTTACTCTCGCCTCGTCGCTGATCCACACATAAACCGTCCTTCTGTCTGAGACGATGCATTACCAATGCAGTTAGTAATAATTGTGACAAAAAATTACACTAGTTGACGCAATCCTCAGATACGCGCTTTATTATCTACTCTGAATATTAATATTAATGGCACTTTTCTTAAAACAATAACATTTGGATGATTCGGAATGCAATGAAGGTGTCCTTTCGTGATACGCGGCGACGCTTCCAGATGCGAAATCCTGTTGATTTATGTAATAGTTTCGTCAACACTCTGGAAAACCACAAGCCGACAAACTAAAATCCCCGAAACAACACTTTCATTTGCCGAGCAGAATGCCAAATCTCTCTAGAGTTCATGCTCGCAAACACAGAGCCGTACTTTCTAGTCAATATCTAGACAAGATGGGAAATAGAATAACCGGATCAGGAAATACCTGCCTCAAACCTGTGACAAATAATGTACTTCCGGGTCAATGACCCCCATCTCGATCGGGTTTTTGTCCAGTTTCCCTGATCCATTGAGAAAATGCTGAGATGGCCCTTGATTTGCTTCTGGACGTAAATGTAGCTTCACTATGCGCACGTTTTGTTGAACTTTCCTTTTGCTTGTAGTGGTAGTAGAGCTTAGGGTGAGTTTCTATTTTGTTAACAATACAGAAAAATGAAATCTGTTCGTTCCTTTACCGTTAAAAATAAGTTTTCTAAAATTAGGCAACGAAAATATCTAGGTTTTGAAATGTTAATCTCTCGCTTTTTTACATTTGTTATTATTACTATTATTTTTTCATCTTTCAACTATTAATAGTTAAATTGTTGGGAAGGGATTCTGAAATTCAAGAAATAAATAAATAAATAAATAAATAAATAAATAAATAAATAAATAAATAAATAAATAAATAAATAAGTTCCCGTTCTTTTAAAGTAAGATACCGATGGCTCTCGAGGACATTATATGAGAGGGGGCAGGACGATTCCCTGATGAACGAAGAGTCACACTGAAGTGCTATCAACATTGCCACGAAGACTTTAACTTCGTTCATTGCTTCTCGCATTGGATTAGTCAATTTCGTGCTCATTGGGAAAAATTAAGTTGATAATCTTTCGCCGTAGTCCATTTACTGTCTATCTGAAGGAAACTGACCATTCTCCGGAACATTTACTCTACCATTGTAGCTTTTGTATGTAGAGGTTAGACGATGAAGATCTTCGCGCTCAGGGCAGTCGGTAATTGAACAGTTTTAATCAGACTGATGTTATTAATCAGTCTACATCCGAAATATTTTAATTTCCTATTTTTAATTTAGGCAAAATTATGTGTTCTAATACGCTAGTCTGTTGAACTTACATTTCAAGTTTAACTTCTGTTTAAAAACGTTAAATTAGCCAGCTTCTGAATACATTGGCATATTTTTTAGATCTATTGAAATTTCATACAGTTTTTAGCCAAGTAAATAATGCAAGAAATTTATTATGGAATATAGTAAACATCACCAAGATAGCAAAACTGAAACATACCACTACATAGTATCATATATTTTAGTATACAGGTGAGTCACGTAACTTTAGCACCTCCTGCAGTTTTTGTACGGTTGAAGTTATTGCAAAGTAGTTTTCACAAAAATGTGCGAGGATATGGGGCTAATTAATACAGGAATTCATATCTATTTTATCATTTGTATTTTTCGAGATATTTAGGTATCTTTGTTTTTTTTTCAAATGGAACTATACATTTTTAGTCTATCATGATGAGCGTAAAAAGTCGAATCCATTGATATGAGTGAATATATATTCGTTCCGCTCTAGGGATCTTCTTCTCGGACGGGGAGCCATGGCTGGAGCAGAAGCGCTTCATGCTACGAAACATGCGCGACTACGGCTTCGGCCGGCGTTTCCAGAGCATGGAGGAGGTGCTGCAGGAGGAGGTGGGCGACCTAGTGGCGCTGGCTCGAGGCGACTGGAAAGACGAGGTAAGTGCATGCGCAGCGCTTTTCCACTGATCCGTGCGCAAGGGAGGAAACTAGAACCCAATGAAGAGCATGGAAGTCATAGAGTTTGGTGAGTGCTCATACTATTTGGAACATATTTGAAATTTTTAAGGCGTTACTTTACTGTTGTTTTTGTTATTATTATTATTATTATTATTATTATTATTATTATTATTATTATTACTAGAATTCACGAGTAAAAATATATTGAGTCGCTTGAATATAAAATCTGTTGCTATTTGCAATCAGCTTTCTAAGGAGGAGATCTAGGGATTGTTGGTATCTTCACAATACTTTTCGCAAAATGAAGGCTGATCCTAATAAAGCAATGTTGTTATTGTTACTATTAATAATAATATTTCACAATTATTTCAATTTCTGTTTACCTTTTGTTAGCAGTGGCAGGTGATCAAGAAAGCAATTACAAGCATTACATTTTATTGAACATATAGTATCATAATATTTGTTCGTATATTCATATAGGCTGCCATACGTTATTTTTTAACAAACGTAGACCAGACTTTAATCAACTTGAATCAAGTCCTAGATTTGAAACTCAAACATGCCGTCACCCAATGTTTGCTCTGCGCAGATCGCAATGAAGGACGGCTGCATGAATTTTCCTACTGCTCTTTATCCGAGTTTTATCAACGTTTTGTGGATGATGATAGCGGGACAGCGTTTCTCACGTGACCAGTGCGACGAGCTGCGGGCCATCGCGGAAGCATCCAACAAATTCGTGCAGAATCTGGACCAGCTTGGAGGCGCCGTGGCACAGACCCCCTGGTTACTCAAGATCGCCCCTGAAGCCACTGGACTGCCAGAAACTGTGCGCACCAGCATGTTCATCTCTGACACCGTTAAGGTAAGGGCCGAAACGCACCGGGAGAGATGGCTCAGGGCATCAACTGGTGTCACTGCAGTCCTTCTGACCGGGAGGTCCTAGGTTCGAGTCCCGACGGTGGCAGGATTTTCGACACTAGCATGTCAGCTAGGTCAAATTCAGTCGCTGTCTGGAGGAGAATTCTAGCGACCGGCTGTTATGATCGGTAGTTTTCCGTGGTTTCTCCGATCAACACCAGACGATTGCCGGAGCAGTATTCTAACAAACGGTTCACATACCGCGCGCGATATTTCCTATGTCTTCCTTGTCCTATCCTCTCCGCTTACACTAACATGCACTGCACTACCACTCATTCCGGGAGACCGGTCATGACCAGCAATCCGGTCCGGAGCTTAGAACTTGTCCAGGCTAGAGCGGTGCCCCACTGGTGGGAGATACCTAGTTGGGTACTTCATGAATTTGATGAATGTACGCTTATGTGCACCATCACAGGTTGAAAAGAATGATGCAATTTTTCTGTTTTGTTTTTGTGTTTTTATTATGGAATGAAAGTCTTCTGAACCAGGAAAGCATTTTAAAATACTAAAAATGTCACATAAATAAAATAATGTAAATATTTTTCTCTACGACTATAGCAGAATGTATTCATTTCTCCATGTTATCGGATGCAGCAATCATGCCAATTCCACAAGCCGGGCGACAATATTATTCTAACACACCTGTCGACCAATCGCATTCGTCCTAGTTCATTACACAACGACTTAGGGTTCTCGCAGTCGCCTACAGAGGCGCTGCGTGCTCTTCCGCAACTTTTCACATGTTATCATTTAGTATTTTTAAAACTTCAATATCAAAGTCGTAGAGAAAGTATCGTCTTCTACTTGCGTAGAATGGCTATTATTCTACGCTCGTTGCAGAATATACTATACAACGTGATATAAATGTGATATAATGTGATACAAAAGTGATATGACGTGATATTGTATTTCATGTAATGTATAATGGTATTTTATAATCACGTATCATGTATGACAGTATAAATATATTATCAATATAAGTATGTTCGATAACTTCAGAATAGTTAATGTATTTTTCATACAATTACATTTTCTCTAACAATAAACAGAAACAAGCATAGAAAGAACCTCTGCAAAAGAGAAATCTAAAATCAGCGCGCCAATTGGTGTGATATAAATGTACTATAGTTAATAAAAGGATCTACCACGCTGCGTGGCCTCCCTCGGTGGCTCGTTGGTTAGCGAGCTCGCTTTCCGCGGCGCAATCCCGGGTTCGATTCCTGGCCGAGGCACAATGTACCTGTGCGCTTTCCTTACGAATGTCCAAGTATCTATTGTTGTGTCACGGTGGGAAAGCTCACCCTACGTTTATGAAGACCAGTGTTACGGTGAAGGGATGTCATCGTGCTAACCACACGAATGCCAAGAGGCTGGGTCACCGCTGGTCGGCCAAGGTCCTTAGCGGGCTATCGAGCCACAGAACAGGAACAGAACCATGCTGTGTGATTGCCGTAAAATGGCTTGCTGCGTGTCTGGATCGTCAACTACTGTGAACTGCGTGGCAAGGAGCAGTAACAAAAGGATGTGCGGACTGAACCAATGACACGTTCTTTTTTTGGGGGGGGGTTAAAGTCGCAGCAATATTTAGGTCATTAGCGACCACTATTGGAGTTATCAGTATGGTAACTATAAAGATGAGACGATATGGTGATAAGGGGTGAAAGGACGAACACAAATACAACCATGCTTGAGGCGGGACTCGGACCCGCGACCCTTCGGGGTCCGGGATCGCTACGACACTACTGCCTTAGTGATCTTGGTCACCGGATCGGCAGAGTCACATTTTCTTTGACAGAAAATATCTCGGAAAGGACCATAAAAAGTTGAAACATAAGCGGCCAGTGACGTGCATGAACCTTTCCTCGAAAGGTATTCAGAAGCTTGAAAGATTATAAGAATATTTAAATGTACAGTGGGCTCCGAAACTGTACTGGGGTAACTCAGGAACCCCGCACGCCCACTTCCGGTTTAATATTCGAGTGAAGATGTTGAGTAATGAAAAATATAATATATTTTTCGAAGCCTCAGGAGGAAACACTCATGTTTTCTGATGATCCAGTTTTTATTTGTTTGTTGATGTGTAGATAATTTTGGTTTTTGAGCTCTTGTTTTGCTTTTTAACATTTTTATATTTCCTTCAGAAAGCCCTGGAGGATCATGAGAAGACGTATTCAGAGAATCATCTGCGTGATTTCATCGATCGTTACATCAAAGAGATGCGGAAACTAGGACCAAGGAAAGAGTTCTCTTTTACAGGTAAGAAAAGTTGACAAGTGTCTGTTCCTGTATATTCTAACATTGAAACAAAGCTGTTCATAGATTATTTCTTCCTTTATACTATTAAGAATTATTTTTCGTAATTACTGGTTACTGTTCAGAAAGTTCATTTTCGAATATCGCCGATTGTACTATTGAGATTTCTCTACTCATTTGGCGGTTTAAACGGTACGTTCATTTTGTTATGAGCATTTTAGAGTGAAAGATGACTCAAAAGCATATTAACTTTGGAGCCACATTGTACCACTAAAATAGTTGGAGTTAAAACATTTTTTCATTTGCATTTTGTAAGGAATCGCAGAGTCATATTTGATAGCATTATGCCACCTAGAAGAAAAGATCAAAATTGAATGAATTAGTACACAGATGAGTGACATAACTTTAACACCTCCTGTAATTTTTGAACGGTTGAAGTTATTGCAATGCATTTTTCACGGAAGCGAATTTGTGGGAATGGGGCTAATTGGTGAATGTATTCGTTTCAATTTTATCACTTGCATTTTACAAGATATTAAGATTACTTTGTGGTTTTTAAATGAAACTATGCATATGTTTGTCTATCATGACGAGCATAAAATGACGTATTCAGTGATATACATATACATATTGTCATGTTAGATAAGCATTTTTGAGTAATTTTGATATTTATGCGACTCGTGTTTAACGGATATATTTAATGTAACAGTTCACCACTTTGGGTCACGTAAATACTGGCCTTGACACTATGAAAATTAATGTCCTCCAGCGTAACACTTTTGGAAAGCTGCTCGGGCGGGGATTTTCAAATAGCTGCAAAGTATCTTTAAGGCTTAATTGGACCGATAAATGACGCTTAGCGAATAATCGAAAGATGCAAATAGCAAGGTTAGCTTATTTAAGACTAGACCAGGCATTTCTAGGAGACGCTCGACCGGCGGTCAGCCGTCGGGGGGACCTCCATGCATCGTTATGTAAGGCCATTACCTTCTCAAGTACACATCTACAGGTGCTTCAAGTGCAATAGTTGAATTCCCAGAAGTTCCTGTTCTAATGAAAGCAAGCGGTTGCACAGAAACACCTTAATGTTTTGTTCTGGTTTGAAGGGAAATGTTTACTATTGTCATATGACAATTTTTGATTTACAACACTTTAGATCACGCGAAACGTGGCTTAGTGGCACAAATGCCGTGATACATTTTCTCCAAATTATACGCGGGTCCCTTCGATTTTTGAGGGGGAACGTTGTAGAGCTCCATAACTGCGATTGCAGTTGATAGCCGTGTAGGTGATGTCTGGAAGATCAAAGGGTGAATATGGATTGTGAATTAACGAGTTGAAATACCTCTCCTCTCGAACCCACAACCATTCGCACCCGTCAAATGCACTGCCTCAGCCACCTAGGTCAAGGGGGCCCGCTGCCAAGAATTAATGTGTCCAATCATTGAATGTGTGTTCAATTTTTTGTCTTGAGGTGTAATATGCAGCGCTAGGATATTTGAGAACGTTCTTCATAACTGCAAATACAAATAAATAGTGAATTTAGTGTATTTATTTTAACGATCAATAAATAATAATAATAATAATAATAATAATAATAATAATAATAATAATAATAATAATCGATATCTATACTAATATATCCAGAGACAAGGGGTTTGCATGGCAGTGCGATAATCTCTGAATGTACTGAAGAAATCGATGAAACATTTATGCTAGCTTTCTTTGAAGGTCAGGGAAACTATAGGGCATGACTTACAACCCTGAACCTTTGTTTGTCATGTCGGTCTCCACAGTGATCTTGAATTTTTGGAGTTATAATTGCCTAAGTGGAAAATGGCAACTTTCCATCAGCCACTATTTATCAAGGACCGTAAAATGCGCACTAAAATTCAATTCAAAGCACTTAAATTATATTTTATCGTCAATTGCATCGGCGTGGGGTCAAAGAAGTCACCTAAAAATATTCTTTATAAATTATTTTTAAATTATTATTTATAGCCGGCGGCGCTAGCCGAATTCGTTTACTACGCTCCGTGAAGTCACGAAGGTTAAGCGAATTCGAGACTCGCGGGTTCTTGGTTGGGCGACCGGCCAGGAACCCCAGGATCCAACGTCGTCGAGCCCCTGGCCGAAGGGATAAAAGGCACTGACTGACTGCGACGGACGAGACTTGACTTGAGATTATTGTAACGGAGGATTACTCCAGAAATAAAAGCACATTAATGGAGGATTACTCCCCAGTGCAATGCGTTCAACGCCCCTTAAGGGGCTTGGAGACGCGTTGCGTCAAGGTGTAGATGCAAATTCTCCAGAAGAAAAAAATAAAAATAATAGTTAGTTTTACAATGTGGCATGTAACCGAAAATGTGGATATAATATATAAAATTTCACAAAAAGTATGTCAGTATAAGTATTTTATTTTTTAGTTGAGTTTTTTTATTTTTAGTTATAAAAGTGTGTGAAATTTGGAACGGGACCCCAATTAAAAAAAAAATTAGTGAGAAAGTGAATGAGGAATACAGGATATTTCCAGGTGGGGGCAAGGCAGAGAGAAGTTGGGCAAGATGGAGGGGGGGTACAATAGAATGGATACAAGTAAGCTCCGCGGCAGAACGAGAATAGATGGAATTCCTCTTCCTGTCTAATTAATTGTTGTGACTCATCTACTGGTGAAATTAAAACTAATAGTGTTTAATTATACATACAAAATGTCCCAATCAGGGCGGTGTATCTAAAAAAAGTTTACTTTTTCTACCCGATTTTTCTTACTGTTTATCCCTAATGCTCAATCATAAACTGCTACTCATCAATCTTAGGAGGCGGTATACATCAATTGCTATGTCGATGTCCAATAAACCGCGTAAGTACTATAACATAACATCTTTGATTTTAACATGCTTTCCGTTATTTTCAATATTTAGCGCATTTTGAAATTCTGTTGGACGTAATTTCACACGTGCAATAATCCTATTAAATCGCGAAGTGAGTCGGGGATTTATCGACAATTTCCAAAGCACTCGTGATATTACCTACGATAAATACCCCGGCAACGCGGGATACTTCGGCGAGTAACAATAATAATATTAATAATAATAATGATAATAATAATAATAATAATAATAATAATAATAATAATAATAATAATAATAATAATAATAATAATAATAATAATAATACCTGATTAGAGTTTTGTAGGAAAACAAAGTCCCAGTCGAAAGATATTTGTGGGGCGTATGCAGAGAGCACCATAATGATGCGTAATGGTAGGTATATTTTGCTTGCAGATAAACAGCTGCAACTGGTGGCTGGCGACCTGCTCGTCGCCGCCCCCACCACCACCACCAGCACCCTGACGTTCGCGGTGAGGGCGCTGCTGCACCACCCGGAGGCGCAGCGCCGCAGCCAGGAGGAGCTGGACCGGGTGGTGGGCAGAGGCCGCCTGCCCACGCTGGACGACCGATTCAAGTGAGTGCGCATGCGCCAACAAACGTGTTTCCATTTACTAGTAGTGCCCGTGCGAATAATTCGCACGGAGTTCAATATTCTGCTGCACCAAGATGGATGCAGAATTGAGCCATGTGCTCGTAAAAAAATTGTACCTACCAATTCAAAATATCAAATATAAGACACTAATATAAAAATTGCACAGAACTTATCTCTGCGTGCGATGTAATCGGATACAATATACTAACCTTCACTGTTAGCCAAATTCGCTGCCACTTCTCTGTAACTAAATTCGCTGTTGAACCGCACGCTGCACCCAGATAAATGTATTGGTGTATTGGTGCACGCGTACGCGGTTTCAAAATTCGCTTTCAGCAGTTACAGGTTCGCCAACTCAAATTTTGCGAAGAACGTTGAGTTCTTGTTACAGTTATTTTTTTGTGAATACCTTATTACACTTTGTCGTTAGTCTGTAACTCAGTAAACTTTTTTTACATTCACAACTTTCATTGTTCAATTTGTTTATATTTGGCCATGCGCTCGGAGACATGGGGTTACAATATAGATATGCCGCAGGTTCCCCAACTCATATTTTGCGCAGGACGTTTTGTTATTGTTTAAATTATTTGTTTGTAAATAACTTTTTAAGAATTGCGAAAATGCAAAACTGATTACAATGGCGGGAATAGCAATTTTTTTACACCGAGAAACACCTTGATCATACGAATCCATCCAGTGGTTATCTAGATCTCAGATCACCATTTTACTGTATTAATTATATGGATTAGGAAAGGAACAAATGTTTCCAGCCCAAGTAGAAAATCCCCCCAATGTATTTTAATTACGAAAGATACATCTTATCTTTTTATTTATTGCAATACACCTTAATTAATGAACCTTAATGAATTGATAAATCACTACACTTCTTTGAATTACACAAAATAAGGTGGGAGTATTTGGTCTATTATATTTTTTATCTATCCCTATCACTGGGATGGATATATCTGAAAGGAAGGGATCAATAAAAAATAAAACTAATGAATGCCAATGAAAAACTACATCTAAATAATAAAAAAATGATTGCAGGGTCTAAATTAAATTATTTTTTACAAATTTGACATAATTAAGAAAACTGACTTTATCAACATGCCTCTTTTCTCTCACAGTGCCCTGTGTTATGCCTTTGCTACGAAGAAGCGATGAGAATGTTGTTTGTGTCCCCGCAGATTACCTTACACAGAAGCGATCATCAGGGAGACGCTGCGATTCAACACATTGGTGCCCTCAGCGTTGCCACACCTCGCCGCGGAAGACACCACTCTCGGAGGCTACGACATTCCTAAGGTAGGAGAGTGTCTGTAGATAATATGAATGAATGCCTTATTTTACGTGGCGAGACTCAGGTCATGACGCCTGCTCTTCCGCCTGACCACGCAAATTTCGTTACGCTCCTTTCACCTACTAGTGATGAAGGAAAGTATAACTTGGGCGACGAAAAAGGCAGTTTGAATTTAGCTCAGAGGCTTCATTTAGGCTTGAGGAGCTTTTACATGCAGTAAATCTACTACACGGGACAGCCGGCTTTACTTCTCCTCCGAAGGAAGGCGTACGAAGGATTTTTTTCGCCCTTAAAAATCCACGCTTCGATCGGGTTTGAACCCGCGAACTTGGATATAACAGATCAATACGCTAATCGTTACACCATCGCCGCCGCAATAGTCTTTACACTCTCCGTCACTTAGAAAATATTAGAATTACTATAAAAATCTATCTCAAACTCTTGAACAAACTACTCTAGGTATCTCTCACCTAAATGAAGGTTCTTGAAAAGGGTCTTTTGGACTTGAGTATTTTAAAACCCAATTACCAAACTCTTTCTTTCAAGTTTCATCAAAAACCACATTCTATTTTCTTCTTTTGCAGTGCAGGCGTTCGGTTTTTTCGATACAATCTTTTTCGTCCTTTTTGTACAGGTTTCTAAGTGGTCGGCATTGGAAACACAGGAGTGGTTTTCCAATTTTGTTCACTCCCTGAACATCTACCAGTTTCTTTTATATTCCTTCTCCCTTTCACAAACTCTTCTGTTGTAGTACCTTACGAATGCATGTATTCAAACTTCATAATTTCTACTTTGAACTTTACGTAGAAATCGCGTTTGAGCCACTTAAATTCTTGCCAGGTCTTGTAGCTTGCTAGAATAAAGTATACTTCCATACACAACTTGCGGTATAGTCTAGATGTTATGCAATCGCAAGAGGTTATAGTATTTTCTGATTCCCAAAGCTATAACCTGGCGGTGTAGGATGCAAGATTGCATGTCCAATAAAACAAACATATTCTTATTACAACACGTTTAATTAAAATTAATATGATTACGAGTATGAAGGTGGACATGAGCATGTAAATGGAATGAATGATAACAGATAATTTTACATTTTTTTCTCTTTCCGACTCTGACAGGCACTGAGAATTGAACTGACAGGCACTAGGAATAATTTCCTGCCGCAACAAATAGCATACCGCCCTATCGATATAGGTACCTTTTTATATCCAGCCCGCTTTATTTACAATCTCGCTCGCATTCTTAAGAGGGAAAGGAGCGGGCTGACACCCAACTTGTAGTATCGATAATCAAGGTTGAGCAGTGTTTAAATACTTGTAATTGAAATATGTATTTTAAACACATTTTGAAAGAGTTAAGAAATACTTACAATACAGATGAAGATAAGGAAAATAGTTTCTTTTTGTTTGATTCTGCTAGTGAATGGACCTCTTTGAAACAAATTAAAAGCCCCGACCTTGTGAGAGGTGTGAACGGTGTCGTTAGAAACCCAGGACCTCGAGAAAAATAGAACTAGTGGTGCTACGGAATGGCACGAACTTCTTCATACTAGTTAGTCTAAAAGCCACTTAAGTCTGCGCTATCTTTTCGTTTTTTCCCACTCTCTTTTTAGCTGCCGTCTATTGGCCTAATAAATATTTCATCAGGTTTTCTATATTTTTATTTGGATTCGGACCGACGGACGCACGAAATTGTAATCATTATCTAAAATAAAATGTTGAAAAGATGGTGCATTAGAAAAGTTTGAAAATAAGTTTGTAATATTCAAATTTATTATTTTTTTCAGTTTTCTAATTGTCTATTGATTTCATAATTTGAAATAATCTATTCAGCTCTTAAAATTTTTCTCAAATATTTATTTTCAATAACTTCTGGACAAGCATATGTAAAAGGTTCAGATTATCTTAAATTAATAGATTTATAAATTGAAAAACCACTATACATTTTTAATTTGGTATATTTACTAATTGGTATAATTTAGATTTTTTTTTGCTACATCTTGTTTGTAATATTTTGTGTATGTGCTTTCCAATTTAAGCATCCAATCTAAGCATCACCAAGATATTATTATCTAACCAAGGAATAAAAATATTATTAATTTTAAGAGGCAAAAGATTGAGTTAGAGTAAATAATGTTGCTTGTAAAAGGGTTAATTTTAGTAATGGAGAAAGAGTAGAAGTTTAAGAATTCCTGAGTATATAGCATAAGAAGTGGAAAACAAAATGTTAATTTTTACTATGTATGTACTCACTGAATGTACAAAAAGAAAGAAAATCTTTAATTATTATAATTAAATAAATTAGAATATCAATAGTATAGATTTATATAAATGATCAGATTGCCATATTCTATCATAAGCTTGAGCGTGATCAAGAACAAGTGCAATTACATGTTCTTTTTTATGAATGCTCTTTACTATTAATTCTGAAACACATTGATGATGATGGGATGTACAGTATTGAGATCAAAACCCACATTGATAATTTTTTAATATATTTATTAATGAAATATAATTTAGAAGATGAGAATACGTAAATTTTGGATAAGGAGGATAAACGACAAATTGGTTGATAACATGTGGGGTTGTGTGGATCTTTACTTGGTTTACAAATTGGGTGAACATAAGACTATTTCCAGGATTGAGGGAACTATGATACATGAAATATAGTATTAAAAATACAATTTAATTTGATTCTTATTGAAAAACCGAATTTTATTAGTTATTTTATCAAATCCAGAAGCTTTATGAATTTTTAATTTATGAATAATATCACATTATTCGTTGGAAGAAATAAACTTTATTCTGAAAGAAAGAGTATAAGTGGGGGATGAAATAAATGATTGTATAAAATTATTGAAATTACTATTTACACTTGGATTTGGAAAAATGAGTCTTGAAAATGATCAGCCATTAAATTGGCTTTTTGTTCATCTGTGAATGCTGATGTGAATTGTGATTTAGAATTGGAATTGGAGAATAAGATTTAGCCAAATTTTTATAAGTAGATCATTGAGGTCTTCTATTAGAGTGTATTTTCTCCGTACAATTTTGAAATTTTTTGAATTCGCATTTATCAATTTTAATATTATTTGTACAAGATAATCTACTAATTGTTCTTTTAATGTCTGGACAATGAATTTGTTGCCAGAATTTTCTAAGATTATGTTTTGATTTGATAATATTTAATACATAGGAAAGGAGAGATCAGGAGTGTATATGAGATTCAAGATGATTAGAAGATTGATGAAATGCATGTCGTAGGCTTCCATGGCCATAGTCATGATCTAGGATGTCTGGGTGATGCCTCATTGAAGGCTGAGGTACTAATGTTTCAACCATCATATGGTGGTCTTCTTCACTAGAGCCCTGAAGAAGACCACAATATGATGGTTAAAACATTGGCACCTTAGCCTTCGACACAGCAACACCTGGGCAACCCAGATCATGGTGAAATGTAGTTTGCATGATAGGTATCAGTAAATTTATTTAATTCGATATCAATTTTATCAGCAGAAATTGAGTTATTTGGAAGTAGAAAATAATGAGTAGTAATAATCCCAGATTCTATAAATTTATTATAAGTAAAATAAGAATCATTCAATAAGGAAGAATAAAAACTAATTTTAACTAGAAGATGGTCAAAATCAAGTTTAAATCATCATGATGTATAAAACTGAAAATTTCCTTTTTTTGTAATTATATCTAAAATATCAAGCATAATAGAAGTTGCTGATCTTTTACTTGTTTGTTGAATATTAGTTCTATTACCTGTTTCTTGAATATTTTTTTTAGTGAGTAGTGGGCATACTTGAAGCCTCAGTAGGATTAATACAACTTGCACGTGGAAGTTGAGAAGAGTTGGGATTTGAAGTTTGAGATATTTGAAGTTCAGGAGGGACACTACTTTGTTACAAATGATAGAAAAAATTATTTGAGTTTATAATTTCACCAGCACATGAAACATCAGTAAATAATTGAGTAATAGGTGAAGATTGTTAACTAATACTGTTCAATATTTGGTAAGTTAGTGAATTAAAATATGAATAGTTATTATTGTTTAGCATTTGATGATTTTCAGAAAACACTAGCATTATTATGTTGATGAATTTCTTTTGTTATCTTTTAAGAATCTGTATGTATAGTTTGGTTTTATGAAATGAAAATCTTGAGGTTGAATAAATTTGTCAATCATATGATGAAATAACATTTTTTGAGATGGGATATTTTGACCTTTTAACTTAAATTTATTAACTAAAGATTAACTAAACAATTAAAACATGGCTGCAAATATTTATTTTATTCAAATTTTAAATTAAAAATTGATAACAATTGTCTATAACAAAATATCTGTACATCAAACTGGCTGCAATATAATTCAACACTATATTAATCATTAATAAAAACAAAACTGTGTAAAAATGCCGTGTACAAAATTTTTTGTTCACAAAATGAGAAATAGTATCATTGAAAGATCCCAGCTTATCAGTTTGACTGAACATTATTTATATCATTCACAACGTCAGAAATAGCATCATTGAAAGAACATTATTTTTAGTGAATTGAGTTTGTCTTGTCCCAAGCTAGTTTGTTACTGGTTTTTAACCCTTTTAAGTTTATTAAACGATCTTTCACCTGTATAAGTTGTAATAATTAAAGTTAAAAAAAATTGATATGATGGATTTTGTTATCCACTTGACAAGTTTAAAATGTAATACATGAGAATGAAAACGCCTGTCTTAGAATAAATCTGTTTTTGTCTCCAATAACTTATTTATCACATTTATTTAATATTTATTTTTTTATGGCAATAAATTTTAAATTTGTATAAGAATATTTTCATAAAATGTTTTTGCAAATTTTCAATTTTGTTTAATAATTTTTGAGCCCTCTTTGATTTTGAGGTCTCAAACTGTATCTTAATTCAATATCTTCAACTTAAAGGTAAATTGAATTGAATTCCAATTCAAGGACAGTATCGTTAGATGTTGCAATGTTTCCATTGATCCCTCATGATTTATGAATTTATGAATATGATCCTTTCATCTTTTGAAAATTTGATTGATCATAATGAATTCTCTGAGATTCCCACACATGAGTTGTTATAATTCTCAGAACTATTTTGAATAATATGGAATTTCAATTTAACGAGAAAGTTTACCGTCAGTTATAGGGTTCACCTATAGGTAGTCTAATCAGCTCCTTATTTACCGAAATTGTGATGAGACCTCTTGATTCACAAGTTTTCAGAGATCTGATCTTCATTTATTACACATGTTATGTTGATGACACTTTTATTGTTCTTCCTCAAAACCAAATTGACAGATTATTAAAGAAATTTAATGCTTTTAATGAGAAAATAAAATTTACTCTAGAATTTGAGACAAATTGTTCTTTAAACTTTTTAGATGTGACAGTTATTAGAAAAAAATGCAAAGTTTGAAACATCTTAGTACAACAAACCTGTTTTTTCTGGTATTATATTGAATTACCTATCTAAACACCTTTTTAGTATTAAGAAGTCTGTTGTTTCAAATTTTGTTGACAGAGCAATAAACTTGTCATCTTCCCAGTTCTATATTTATAATTTATGTAGAGCTTTAGGAATATTGAAATTCAATAATTACCCTTGAAAGTTCTTTAAAAAAAAAGATATCTAAAAGACTATAATTGATTAAATATGGGAAATCTCGCAGTAATACTACCACACAATTTCGAGGTAAAAACATTTATGAATAATTTGATATGTTTACCCTATATCGTACTAAACTACATGAACATCCTACAAAACTACTTGAACACAAAAGAAACATAAAAAACCTGGCATGTAGAGAAAATTCTCTAACACGAAATTGAATTACAACTTACCATAATGTAAATTTCCAGGAAGTACTTTAGCTCGTGAAATTTTCTTGTATCTTAGATTAATATTAGATACATTATATATCAAAACATCTTTTTGTTTGAATACACAGGTTTCTAAAAAGTTTACTAGTTTATATGTTGGATTATAAAGTTATTTTTCTCAAAATTAAGATATTTCTCTTACTAACTGCTAATTAACTTCTTTCTGTATTACTTGATTTTGATAATGTCCCACTCAACCTCTCTCTATCTACTTCCTTTCATACAGTTATGACACTATACTGAGATATTCAAAAGTTTTTATCAAGGTGTGTTCTGTTGTGACTTGAGTACATTAACATTAAGCATTTTTTCTGTTTAATCTGAATATCTGTCCATTGTTTAAAATATTATATTAATTTGTTTTGTCATTTTAACCTGACGATGGAAATAATTATTTTACGAGACGTTGCTATATGTCACATGTACTATGTATTGATATCAGGGGCGAAGCTGAAGGGAAATTTTGGAGCCTTAGAATACCCGAATCATTTTTCAATAGAATCTATCGTTAAGTGAGTCATTTTTCAATAAATTTTTACCGAATCGTTGAACAAAATTAAATGTTTTCGACTCCCTTTCTTCGCTTACGCGCGAGGGAATTAGCTGGGCAGCAGAGATACACTCTTCGGGGCCGGTAGCTGAGGGAGGAGCCTGACTGGATAGACATAGGCTGGCTCTGCCGCGCATGCGTACAAGAGGGCGCGCGCTATCACCGTCTCACTCGCACTCACTGGGCAGAGAGCCTCGGCTCGCGGGAGGCACGGACTTTCACCGCGATGCACGTCCACGTCTAGGCCAGGCAAATTCACATCGTCACCAGACGTTGTGGGAAAGTAGAGTTTGTGTGATTTTTGTTCGTGTTTCATTTATGAAACAATTAATGAAGCTAAAGATTTAGTGTTATAGAGAACATCCCACTGACTAAGCGCCAGTCTCATAACTTCTGAACGGTTACCGGTAAAGAAATGCAGTTTTCGCTCAACAATGTGAAATGATGAGGCCAGTAATATCCCGTAGAGATAGAAATAGTATAGATACGTAGTAATATACCGTGTTATATATGAAGAGACTATTGAAATCTGAATCAAAGTAAACATGACTATGAATGAATTTTCAGGGTCAGAATTTCAAATACACAAAATTGCTTCATTTAAAATTATTGATATAGTAGTGACTCAGATGGGCTACAGGTTTCAAGATTTTGAAACCTTTCATTATATTGAATTTCTTGACGAAAATCAGTTTTCCACCTACAATGCGTCCTTTCGTCCAGAAAAGTGTTCTTTCCTAATAAAACACTATCCATTCTTTGATAGTGAGCAACTTCGAAATGAAGTGACAAATGTATGCTTTGATAATGCAAAATACATGGCTGCTGATTTGTTGCTGAAATATTTGTTAGACAAATTGGTCTAGAAAAAACTATCAAGAGACGGTTCGGGTGCTATAACTTAGTCACATTTTCCCCTTTATCTACAGCATTATGTTAGAGGAATATGATTACATTAAAGAGAGTAAAGACATCCCCGAGAAATTCCATGGGAAAAATCAGAATATGGAAATCAGAATCCACGGGAAGAATCAAAATTAACTGTGTGAACTAACTGTGCAGAAACGACAGTTTTAAAGGACAAATTATCGATGTTTTTGCTTAATGAGAAAACCTATGAATAGAGCTAATTAAAAAAATGTAAGATACGATTTTCAGAATACCCAACTGCAAGACTCTAGCTTCACCACTGATTAATGTAAAGCAGTGACTCCAAAAAAATGTTCTGTCTTTAAAATAAAGGACCAAAAACAGTCTGATACATTGAAAAATCTATAGTCAGGAAAATAAATAATAATTTTAGTGTAATAAATTACTTCCTCTAAAACATGGTAGTCAGAATCCATGTTTTGCGGGTCCTTGATAACGAAAAATCGATTGACGGTAAATGTCTTCTGTCCGTGGGCAACGTTAGCCCAAATCGTTCAGCCGATTTTCTCCGAAATTAATACTCCCCAGTCGCTCTGAACGAACGCGAGACTTTGTTTGAAACGGATATATTGACTTTTGAGGGTACTTTACATGAAGCCTCAAAAGCATTTTCAAATTTTTCTCAAAAACGGAACCAATTTTTTTATGATACTATTATGATTCTAGGTGGTGAATTAAAACTCCGGTATTATTTTAACCAAAACGTTTATTTTGTTTCTTAACACAATCACTGAAAACATTTGATTATTTATTTACACTACACCTCTTTATTTGTTTACACTACACTTCTCTTGATTATTTATTTACACTACTCTTCTCTTACACTGTCGCACAGTCCTAAGCACTGACCACAGTTCGATGCACTGATCACAGTTCGATGCACTGGTCACAGTCCACTGCACTAACCACAGTTCGATGCACTGACCACGGTTCACGTCACTGACCACAGTACGATGTACTGACCACGGTTCACGTCACTGCGAACAATCACTGTACTGCTATTCACCGCGATGCACACACTTCACAGTTCAGCTTCCACTGCGGACTTAAGACTGACTCGCGGTCGCCGGCCGCCGCGTAATTATACTCGGCGAGTACCGTCGAGAACTTTCCGGACCCCGCGAACGTTCTGGAATAATCTACTGCAGGAACCGCCGGCAGATGACGCAACCCGCGCTCACAGGCAGCTCGTGGTGGCGCCGGCAGATGACGCAATCCGCGCGTACAGGTAGTTCGTGGTGGTGCCGGCCGGTGACGCAATATTCGTTACAATACTTTCTCCTCAATAGCGTAACGGATGCTTAAGAGAATGGTCTCATGTTGTTTGAAATCCCAGATTTTTTGAAAATTGCAAAAGAGGGGCGTTTTTGGGGCGTCTTGCTCAACTACAGTTGTGAAGATAGAGATTTTTCCTTAATGAAACAGCTTTTTAAAAGGCATATTGAAATTAGATCATGTTCAAATTTTCGAAAATGAGTAGTTTTCGAGTATTTTGCGCGAAATACAGACAAATTTTAAATTTTTAAAACAATTTTTTCCTTAAACTTTATTCTCGTGTGTATCATGAAACAGTAAAAAAATGGTTTTGGCCCCATTTTTGGCAAACTCTTCCTATTTTCGAAAATAGCAAAAATTGAAATTTCAAAACTTCAAAATTGAAAATAACGATGTTTGCTTTAAACAAAGTCTGTTGTAAAAAAATAGCTCTTTAAAAAGGTTGTGAATTTTTTTAAAAAAAAAACGAGTAGATTTCGCGTAGTTTGTGTCTGACATTTTTATAATAAAAAAATCTCCAAAATCGCTCCAAATTTTTTTATTAAATTTTCTCCTGATATGAAACAAAGGACGGTTAAAAAATGGTGCTAGTCATATTATCGGCGGTGCTTGTCTCATTCTCCGTATTTTCGATAATTGCAAAAAGTTAACATTTTAAAACTACAAGCCCGAGTATTAAACTCGCCGTGTATCGATGGCATAGAGGTATGGCTCACGGCGAGTCAACTCGGAGGACCTGACCTCGAGTAACGGTGAGAAAAACACTTTTTGCAGGTTGAAAATAATTTTGTTCTAAAATAGTACAATATAGCGGAGCAGTTAGAATGCGGAAAAGTGTGTGCTATTGTAGCGCCACTACTTCTTAATGAAATTGGTTCTTTGAAAGTAGATCTTTACTATTATGTACAATTTTTCGATAAAATGAATAGTTATGGCGTAATTTTTGCATAAATTATAGGTAATTATTTTCTCAAAAACTGCTCCATTTTTTTCGTTTTTCTTTGGAATAGAGCAAAGTATGGTTATAAAAATGGCCCAGGTTTCATTTTCGACAAACTCGCTGCATTTTCAAAAATTATACAAAAAACTTACATTTATGCTAATGTACAATATTGTTAGAATCTTTTTCTTAAATGAAATCTATTCTAAAAATAGATCTTCAAATGTGGTTTATTATTATTATTACTATTATTATTAATATTATTATTATTTTACAAATCTACTATTTTTTGCGTAATTTCCTTCTCAAGTTAATTAAATTTTCATTTTTTTCTCAAATACGACTCCAAATATTTTCTTTCATTTTTCTCTCGGGTAGAGTGAAGGACGCTTAAAATATTGTGCGGGTGTCATTTTCGTTGAACTTTTTGAGTTTCTGAAAATTGGAAAAGTCAGAAATAAGACGAGAACATATGTACTGATGTAGCACTACTAGTTTTAATTAATTCAAATATGTCATCTATATAGGACTATTTGAGGGCGTATGGTGTGTCTGCGCATGCACGTGGACACTTTTTAAAACCTGATGAATAGCATGTAAGTGCACTTACATCCTTTTATGCAAAGTTGAGTGACAATAGAAAGTGCTGTGAAAGGCATTTTACACACAAGCTATTGCAATTTTAAACACTTTGGAGCGTGAGCAGATGTCGGACGGACGGACTGCCAGGCGTTCGGCCATGAAAAAATTTTAGGAACCAAGGACCCCCAAAATGTGGATTCTGACCACGTATCGTATTAGAGGAAATATTTTTTTACAGATAGGAGCAAGAATTATCAAATTTTCGGCATCAGGAATCCACAATGTGAGATTTTCGTCAGCTCTTTTTGCGGCAGTATTTCAATGCCTTCTTTTTACTACGTAAGTACGTAGTATGAGAGAAAGTAAAATCAGTACCATTTAATCGAGCCCAGGATCCATTAACCAAAGATGATGAAATTAGCTTAAACAATGAAATTTTTGTTATCTTTTTAAATAACCTCATTTAATCCTCATTTCGATTTCAAATATTAAAATAGTTTGTCGATGCATTACGTGCTTCAACTGACAAAATGAAGTAACACGGGAACTATACTACAATATTGGTTGATTGAATGATTACAGGCGCCAAAACGTCTACGGAATTTATTCCCATAAGAAAAGTGCACGTTATACCGGATGGTGAAAGGTGGCCCTACCCCTCCTCCAGAAAGATCCGGTAATGACCTACTAGTGGTGAAAAAGACATCTGAGGCAACCGCAGATTATAAGTATAAACTAGACATTTGTGATTGGCGAGGTTTCTGTGAGTGTAGAAGCCAGCGGGTTCCTATATTCTGTCGCAAAGAGCCTACGTAGTTTGAATGGATAATATAACTGTAATCAAAGTCGATCTTTTTGCAATTGCGTTCTGGAAGTGGAGAAATTTAAGGGTCTCTGTTACGTTTCAGGAGGCGAATGTCAGTTGCATGTGTGCAAGTGTGAGAGCATGTGTGTTAAGAGCGGATGTTGAATAAAATATTATAAAATAGTAATAGTTTCTTTTGCTCTTAGAATACAATCGTCATCTGCAACTTGCATGCTATGCATCATGACAAAGAGCTGTGGGGTGACCCGGAAAATTTTCGGCCAGAACGCTTTGTAGACGAGCATGGAAAACTGAAAAGAGACATCAGTCTACCATTTGGAGCAGGTAAGTAACCATAAATCTAATAGGATGCGATAATTTAACGATATATAACCTAGGAACCGTTTGAAAATATAAGCAATAATCGCATAGATAAGTGGAAGATAATATATTTTGATTTTACAAATTTTTATGAGATGGCTTGTCTAAATACTTCTCAAATCGAATAGTAGTAGCCTATATTGAAATTTTTACAGGGTCTAGATGTTGACTGATATTTTTTCAAATATTAATTATTTGCAAATTAGTTGAATGGAGTGCACATGATGAGTTTTGCCATTTTAGAATCGACGCCTTCTTCGTAAGATAATTATTTTACAATACTTACTTATACTTGATATATTTACAATACTTACTTCCTTGTCGTGTTCAAATAATAATAATAAGCCATTTGTGTATTTTGAAATGAATTGAACTTCTAAATGATGAAGAGCAGGGTGTCAAATTAATTTTATTATTTACTACAATGTATTACGATTATTTTTACTTTAAAACAACAATTTTTTAATTTTTATTTTATTTATGTTAATAGATCTATAAGTAGAATATCAGGAAATTATAAATATATTTACATCTCGACGTTTCGCACACTTGGCCGTTTGGCTTTTCGAGAGCACTATAGGTAATAAAACAGGGTTGACAATAGCATTGACAATACAGTCTAAAATGATAAAAACATAAAAAAGTAAACTTTAAAATTACATACATAAAATTGGAGAGTGGAACCTTACATGGATATATTACATGATAAAAATTTTTAAAACGTAGATTGTGGATTTAACCTAGGGGCTAAAGTAGACCATATGTTGGTTTTGGCAGGCAGCACCTGACTGGATGATAATATGTTTTTATCATATTAGACTGTATTGTCAATGCTATTGTCAACCCTGTTTTATTATCTATAGTGCTCTTGAGAAGGCACACGCTAAGTGTGTGAGTCGTCGAGATGTAAATGAATGTATAAACAACAATTTCCTGATTTTTTACTTATGGATTGATCCTGTTTGGTTCGGGCCTGAATCAAACCTTCCATCCATCAACATTATTATTATTATTATTATTATTATTATTATTATTATTATTATTATTATTATTATTATTATTATTATTATTATTATTACTATTATTATTATTACTATTATTACTATTACTATTATTACTACTATTATTATTGTTATTATTAAAAGAACCACTCATAATTTTCGCTTTTTTTGCGCAGGGAAACGATTGTGCGCTGGAGAAACCTTTGCACGGCAAGGCATGTTCGTTGTTCTTGCTGCGCTGTTGCAAAACTTCAACTTGGAACCAAAGGATCGCAGCACTTTGCCACCAATTGACCACGCAATTAACGGACTGACCCTCACTTCGAAAAACATGTGGGTGCGAATGATCCCCCGTCATTGATCGCTGAAGTTGTCTCTGGTTGGAGGTACGGAGGCTTAGTTCAGTGGTTGAATGGCCTTGAAGCAAGATAACTAATACTCGCGGCTTGAGAATTTGGTGCTATTCGTTTTGCAGTACTTGCACTTGCTATTCGCTTTGCAATATATACATTTTTATTCGCTTTGTTCGAAATATATGCATTTGCACGAGCGAACACTTTCTTGAGATTAAAATTATCAAATTACGAAAGATCTTTTAATAGTATATATTATGAAACGAAGTAATGAGAAGTATTAATACACGAACATGAGATGTTATTACAATACGAAATAGGAATGAGAGAGTATTGTAAACTTCATACACGTGTCTTAATAATCATTACTTCGAGCTTCATACAGTACTTTTTCTACGACTAATGATAGCTATTGCGAGTTAAACGTTTACATTGAACGGTTATGTGGAAGCTGGTATGCAGAATTCAGCCTTGGCCACGAGACGGACATCGACCGGACGGTCGAGACGGACACCGATCGGTCGCGACCTATGTGTCCCAAGTGGCAATGGTTAAGCTTAGCACAATACGAGTTCAAACGAGCTGTATACGATTTAAGTTAGGATTCATTCAATTTACAAAGTATTATGCATCAAAGAAATGACATCAAAAATCAATATTTGTTCTTATTTCTTGTCATCTCAAACCTGAACGAAACTCAAAACATTTAATAGAACACCTTCGTTATCACGAAGCTCTGCCATAATAACAACATAATACATAATTCTATTATTCTACACTGCCTTTGTAAAAAATCCAGAGGCGTTCAAGAAAAATACTGTGCTTTATTTTATCAATTACAATAAGACGGTCGAAAGACGTGGTTTGATCTCGCGGTCTGTGAATGTTTTTATCGGGAGGTTGAATTTGAAATCATGCCGCCAATTTTGTTAAAGAATATAAATTGTAAAAAAAAATTATGGATTTTAGTGAATTAGAGAAGTAAATAGGATATTTTTTGAAGGAGTACACTTATGGAACAAAAACCGTGATGATGATGTGGCCAGCTGACTCAGCTGCGGTGTTGTCGTAATGGGGTTGATCTTCCTACGAGGCAGCTACCTACTAACTCTATGGAAGAAGTTTGCTTATTTGCAGATAACAGAGCGGAATATACCGAAGAACAGAAAGCAAGAAATCATGAAATGCAAGACGAACTTAATTTGAATTTTTTTGTGTTTATTGTTTCCAATGGTAATTTGTTGTTTTATGTATATTAATGTTTTAATAAACGTTTTGTTACGTTTTTGGGTAGAATTATTTGTAGAAATGAAACGGATTCTGATAATAAGTTGTACAAATGAGAGTATGTTAAAAGAATAATTTAATGAGAATCAAACGTTAATTTTTTGGCACAGCATTTTCATTAACAGGTCTTTTTCAGAAGGAAATGACCTTGCACAAAGCTTGTTAGATCACGTTTCCAATACGTAAAGATACGTAAAGAAATGTAACGTGTGACTGAAGAAAAATAGTTATGTAAAAATATTAATGAAAAATGAATGGCATGAAATATTCTGGTGCTTTGTCATAGACAATCTCTGATGAAAAAGAGGGACATTATGCCAGTCTGTATACATTTTTGAGAAGTTAGTGCACACCAGTTCGATGAAGGTAAGCGACCTGCTAGAAGTTTTGTGCTGCCAAGTACAGAGAGAGTGAATGCTGCAAAGGATCTATTCCGCAACATCCCATTCTTACATGATTACGACATTAATAATGTTGACGGAATTTTGATACCTCCTGATGCATGCATTGATAGCAGAAACCATAGATCAGTTTCGAAAATCAATTGTGCGAGAATCTGTCCAAGGTAGATCCTAAAAACGTTTTAAATGACGAAATTTTCAATTCAACAACTCCGATAAGCATGAATTATAAAAAATACTTATTTCTGGAAAATGTATCGACATAATTAAACCTGCTGATATTGGTTTCTTTCAATCTTACTGTTACCAAATTTTCCGTCATGGGCAGCACTATCGCAGCAGATTAATTCCCCACCTTGATAGAAGCTCTGTGGTGATTCAATGCATTCTAAGTTACAATATAAATTTCCCACCCAATCGTTATAATGGAACCCTTGCGATTAAACCGCTCTGGTGAACCTCCTGCAATGAAATCGTACCGGAAGTTAAAAGCCGAATCCTTTTACTTGTCACAATATCTTTTTACCTGATTGATCTATTCAGACAGGGGAAAATGCGTTTTGTTTATAGTTTATCCTCTCTCTAGTCTGGCTTGGCGTGGCCTGCTGTGGCCTGCTCCGCCCTAGCCTCCCCTTACCGGCTCAAACTCACACTTCTCCTTGCCACCCTCCTCGCCCGGTGCTGCCTTGCCTGACACCAATACTTCCCGCCTTACCGCCAGGTTGTGCGTGATGTAGACATTTCAAACAATTTTTAAAAATATTATTGTGAATATAACAAACACAAAAATGTAAACTACACAAGGAGATATCGGCGGCTTGTAGATTTTACATGATACCATGTTATAGAAACAATACAGTTGAGTCGTGATAATCCGAAGTAATTGGGGTTGGTGGTACCTTGGATGACAAAAAACTCGGATTAGACAAATACATAACGGAATTTTCAGCGACAATATACAACGAAGTCAAATTTAATGGTCAGATACTTTTAAAATTACAGATAAGTTGTATATATATGAGCGAACCGGTCACATCAATGTAGCAGACAGACTAACACTGGCACAGACCACCGGACACGTGACCTTCGACGCAGTGTTGCAAACCTGTCAAGAGCCAGCTCTCGATTATCGCCGCTTGTTGGGTGGCTTGGTGCATATCAGGCTTTTTCCCCATTTTGGATTGCACGGAATCTCGGATTAGCGAAGCTCAGATTTCCGCGACTCTACTGCACATACGATAAATACAATATTCGACCCGAAAACTTCTTCGAGCGAGCCTGCCGCCACCTGCGCTTGGAGTGCCATGCTTGGCCGCCAGATGGTGACACTTCCCACACAGATGCTGGCCGCTGTGGCGTACAAGGAGCGGATGGCGCGGGCGTGGAGGTGGTAGTGGTGGTGGTGGTGGTGGGGGCAGCGAGTGCGTGAGATCCTTCCTCCCCTACTGCGATCAGCTGGAGACGTCAATCCGGGTCTCTAGGGAGTCGGTCGTATTTTCCCAGCGGTGCCTATTGGCCAGGAAGAGTACGGAAGAAATAGGAGCGATTTGGTATAGAGATGGGGAGTCTATGGCGAAAGTGGTGAAACCATAGGTCAGTTTCGAAAATCAATGGTACGAGAATCGGTCCAACGTAGATCTAAAGATTTTTTTAATGACGAAATTTCGAATTCTACAACTCCACCAAGCATGAATTACAAAAAAAAAACGCTATCTATTCCGCAACATCCCATTCTTAAATTATTACGACATTAATAATGTTGACGTAATTTTGTTACCTCCTGATACATGCATTGATAGCAGAAACCATAGGTCAGTTTCGAAAATCAATGGTGCGAGAATCTGTCCAAGGTAGATCTAAAAACTTTTTGAATGATGAAATTTTCTATTCAACAACTGCGCCAAGCATGAATTATAAAACAAACTTATTTCTGGAAAATGTATCGGCATAATTAAACCTGCTGATATTGGTTTCTTTCAATCTTACTGTTACCAAATTTTCCGTCGTGGGCAGCACAATCGCAACAGATTAATTCCACACCTTGATAGGCTCTAGGGAGTCGATCGTATTTTCTCAGCGGTACCTACTGGCCAGGAAGAGTATGGAAGAAATAGGAGTGATTTGACATAGAGACGGGGAGTTAATGGCGAGAGTGGTGTAACTGGACATTGCGTGCAGCCTTGTCCAGTCAGCAGCGGAAGAAAGGAGGCTGCACAATTAAGTTATGAAATCATCTCTAAAATGTATTAGGCCACCAGCATTTTCTTCTGTAAGTATTCTATTTCGACTAATAATGCAAATAAGTCTACCTCTTAAATGGCAATCCGTTGTATATAATACTTTGTTACTCGAGTTCAAATACATACAATTCAGTGTTTAATTTATCAGGTAGAAGAGTGCCTGACAAATAGATTATTTTTATTAGATAATTCACTTAGTTCATAACCTCAATACTGCATGGTCTGTAAAATTTCTTTTATTTTATGCCTTTATAAGGTTTTTTAGTAAACTACTTAAAAATGTATTCTTGTAACTATATGTAAAATTACAGTGCTTGTGAGCATTCATCTTTCTTTTTTCCTTGTACAATAAATGTCGAGTGTGTTTGCGCTGGAACTAATTCTTATAAGCCTTTCTAGTCTCCCTCCGCTGGGTTTAAAAAATGTTATGAAAATCACCCTTTTGTGAACACTTACAAAACTGCAGAGAAATTTATTTCAAGCGCAATTTTCATAGATTCAGACATTAACATTCGGCACAAAAAATACATTTTTCCTGCGCTCACAGTTATTTCTTTATTATCAGTTTTCGGCACCACGGTCGCATTTTACCACGACCAAACAAGTTTGCCATTTTGAAATTCATTAATTTCGGTTGAGAGATTTGAAATCGGAACTTTCATTTAATTGGATCATAAATTTCTCAATTTTTTTATACAACCCAATCTTAAAACACAATTTCTTATCTTACATCGTATTCAAAATGGATGACAAATCGCCATTTTGTATCTAAAAATTTGAAATTTTGCTAAAGAACCTAGAATAGTAAAATGAGAAAATTAAAACAAAAAATTACGAAAATCACTTCATGGTTTCTGAATTATTGGTAAAACAATGAGAGGATGGGAAAATTCTGCCCACCGCTGTCCGGAATAGGGTTAAAGTTCAATAAGAGGCCTGTAACTGGTATCTTAAAATATATTTAGGAAGTCCCGCGTTTGGTGTACACTAACTGTCCTCTTACAGCAATTTTCTTCCAAAAAGTACCAAATCCAATACATTTTGTAGCAAAGTGTACTTTAACCTTTCTAAAAGTCTAAATATATATTGTCTTGAAGGTAAATTTTAATTAATTCATGTGAAATGAATTGATCTTGGTACTTGTAAGTAATTCCATGAACAGAATTTTTGATGGACATATATATATATATATATATATATATATATATATATATATATATATATATATATATATATATATATATATATATGGAAACATTTTTCTCAATGACATATAGCCATGCACATTACATTATAATGTATATGTCTGAAATAATGTAACTTCACATTTTCTCAAGATTGGAACTTTCACTTACTCAGTTGAATTGCTGCTGTTGCGTTTGTTGGGAAAATGGAACTTTCTCTATCCATGGTTGGCACCGTTGCGGATTTAAATGTTGACATCTAACATAGTTAAACAACGAGTTACTAGAGGCACATTGGGGTATCTCCAGTAAGGCTTGCCAACTGGGGATAGAAGAGATACTTCCCGCTTCACAGAGATATTTAAGTTCAAGATGGGCGCACACCGTTGTTTAATTCTTACATCTAAAGTTTAATTCTTTGAGTTAATTAAGTCTTCCTTGCAAGGACGTAGCCAGGTTTTTTATGGGGAGGGTTGGTTATGTTTTTAAAGTAATATAGGTGAAAGTGAAAATAGTTCTTTAAGATATATGTCATAAAGTTTGATTACAATAGGAGATTGGAAAAATGCCAAACGAGGCCGTTGGGCCGAGTTTGGTAACCAGTTGAGTTTTGTAATCATGTTACGACGCAAATATCGTACAATGTAAACACTTTGTAAAAATTTGTTAGATTTAATGTGAAAATTTGTCCTACGCCTTCATTTAGTATTAACAATTTTTTTGCTCCTATAAACTGTTCTCAACAAGGAGAACAATTGAAACACACTTGGTGTATACTTTTCGACATGAGCGAGTATAGTTATGATTTTGAAATAGAAATAGCAGCAATGCTGCTATAGAAACATTGTTACCCAATAAATCAGGAATGAAATATGAGCGTGAGTATTTAATTTTTAAAGATTGAGGTGAAAAAAAGTTAATTTCGTAATGGAAAAAGTTTTGATTGCTTACTTTTCTGGTAGGTCAGAGGAGAAACCAAGTAGCCTTTGGATTCACTACTCTATGTTAAAGAGTACTTATTGATAATATTGATATCTGTAAGTTTACTCAATTATTAGCGCTTTTAAAGAGACAAAGGAAAGGATGCAAGACGAAGTCAAAAATATTTTCAAACGAAGAATGCCAAAGTACGCCATTACTTTACCGCCGTATAGTCTTTACGAAGTACATTACCACACTACGGAGGTAAAGTACTTCGTTACAAAACTGACTATAATGGCACAATGCTTGATTTTACGTAACCAAAGTAGATAAAATAATATTATTAGATGGCATTAAATAACTAATAATGGATAAATTAAGTAAATAAGTATACATTATATATGTATATGATGAATAAGAAATTAAAGAGTGCTACATTAATGTTAACTTTGTTTGAATTATCTTATAACTTAAAACTCCGTTTAAAGCAAAGTTGTTGGTCCGTGGAAATAAAAAGAAAATTCTAACAGCTTAAATTAATAATACTGTAGAGTCGATAAAACGAGCATTCATTGTCTTAAGAAATTATTAAAAGATATAATATTTTATAGCATTAAATGTTTGCAAACAAAATAGAAACAAAAACGTGTTTTTGAAGAAACAAATTTTTAAACTATATTAGTAAAAGTTTCAGGGGTGAAAGGCCGTGGTCCAATTGACGTTGAAGGGACAATCAGTTGGCGCACCGTCCTGGTTACTTCGTCCGAGAACACGCTGCCACTGAAGACGTTTACCGCAGCAGTAGACGAAACGTTGGGCCCTTCAACGCCAATTGGTCCACGGCCTATCAGCCCGGAAAATTTTACGAATACTGACTCCGGCCGTGAAAGTCTTTGATGCTCTAAATGTTTTTAATCGTTTATTAGGTTTGTTGGAGTTTATGAAAATTGTTATTTATTATTTTATTTATTTTACGTGAAAACAGTTAAAACCTGTGTGTGACGTGCTACAGAGAGAAGTGAATTCCGTGCACGTTTTCATAATGCCGTGATCTTTATACTAAGCCATATAGTAGTTGAATTTTGAATATACAATAAATGAGCGTTTTCTGCAAGGATTGTTAACAAATGATGTAATAAAATATAATTTCAAGTGTAAGTGTAATATATCCAATTTCAAGTGTAACTGTACAGCGTATAGTATTTTAAAGTCTGCATTTTAAAAACCTCCTCATATTTTGAGAAGTATTCTGTGCATACTTCACAAGCGTATTCCTTTGAGTCGTTCTCGTGTCATTTGTTCATCTTTGTTGTGTTTATACTCTATACAAGGTAATGACCGTTATACTCAGCAAGTGGCGCATTGCAGAGAAAGATTGATTGTTTGATTGATTAGTTATTCCGGGTACGCCAACTGTTAATGCCATCAGCCTTGCAAGTGTAGTACATTATTTTATCGCAGGAGGTAGCGGCGATCTTCGCCCACTGGATGATGAGACCTGGCACCGACCTACCTGTCATCTAGCGGGGTTTTCCCCAACCAAGTATCTCCCACCAGCGGGGTATCGTTCTAGTCGGACAAGCTCGAAGCCTCTGACCGGTATCCCGTCGTGTGTGGTGCATGTTAGAGAGAGAGAGAGAGAGAGAGAGAGAGAGAGAGAGAGAGAGAGAGTGTAAGTAAGTAAGTGGTGAGGATAGGACAAGGAAGAGGAAAGATCGCGCGCGGTCCGTGGTCCGTTTGTTATGGTACTACCCCGGCATTCGCCTGGTGTTGACCGGAGAAACCATCGGCGAAGATCGGCGTTGATCGACGAATAGAGTTCGAAGATTTGTGGAAGGGCACTTGCCCCTCCTTCCCAGCTATGCCCCCACTTCCTTCCCCATGAGCCTGGAAGACCATCTGGCATGATAGGATATCACCGTCGTTAGTCGGGGTTATCGTGTGATTCGACGTCGTGACGACGTACTGACCTATCGACTCGGTCGGACGTTATTCTCAGGGAAGCACTCCGGCCAGTCCGTTGCAGTGGCAAGCGGCGCCGTGCCGAGCGGGCCACAGGGAATCAATTTTTCTCCCTTTCAAAATTCAAAATTTATTGCTTATTTATCCTTGAAAATAGATTTTATTACATGGGAGTTTTTTTGTTTTTTTTTCTCCCTTTCAAAATTCAAAATTTAAGTAGTATATGACTTATTGTAGGGATCACAGAATTTTGAAAATGTGCACACAATTCACTTTTCCCCATAGCACGTCATACGCAGTTTTTAACTGTTTTTTGACGTAAAATAAATAAATAAACAAATGGCGGCTGGTCCCCAACAAACTGGGGGATGAAGTCCATCGAATAACGGGAATGTAATTTCCAAAATTCAGAACACTAACATACAATAAAACGTAAGCAATTCATACAAATTAATTAAAAATAAGTTTAATAAAATATTATATTGAAACATACTTTTATGCGTAGTGTCCGTTTCAGATAAGTTCACTTCCTGGGCACATGGTTCTGACTTTGATTTACGGTGGGCACTCGAATTTTTGTATTAGTTATGAATTGAGACAAATGACGGTAATATAATTCATACAAAACAAAAAAATAACTTAATTTCAAAAATACATTGATTGTACACCAGCACTTTGGAACAAGGACGACAGATCATTACATGAACGCTTTACGTTCATTTCATGATCTTGGTTATTATTGTTGCTACTAGTGGTAATGATAACGAAATAAAATTATATTCTTTCAAAAATTTCACTATCCTAGTATATATTGCAATAATGAAAGATTTTTCACACACTCGTATTCACATCGACACTCGCAGACTGTTCACTCCTGAGAAGATCATTGCACACACCGTGAGAGGCAAAGGGACTTCCTTCCAGAACGTCCACTCATCAAATGAAGGACACAAGTAATCATTAAATGAATATTTTGAACCAATAAACCTAGCATCAAATGAAAATAAATCTCTAAACACCATAAATAATGCATTCAATATCGTCAAGAATAGACTGAACTTGAGCACTTTCAATAACACGCGAAATTCATAAAGTAAGACAGAAAATTGGTATTCCTTACGAACGCCACGCCGCGCTCTGTGACCAGATCTTCAACCTTCTGCGCAGTAAGCAATGCTGCCAGACTTTAATGTTGTTATTCCACCAATAATAGGTCATTTCTCCTCTAGATTATGAAATAACCCTCCAAAGGTCTCTATAATTATTTTCTAAGTCACGTCGTAAATATAACAAACATTTTAAATAACATAGTACTTTACATAAAGCCAAATGTTTTATTTAACTTCCTCCTGGGATAGCGTGAAAAACCCTTAAAATTCACGTTTCATTGTTGAAGTCTCTTAATTTTCGATTATTGCAAAAGTTCAATTTTTCGGCGTCTTACTCCAACTACAATATTAAAAATATGAATTGTTTGCCTTTGAAACACTTTTAAACAATTATTTTCTGAAAAATGGACCTTTTTTTCTTTTTTTCTTTCTAGTAAGTAGCAAAGAACTGTAACTGGCACGGACGTTAGCAACCAGACTCCGAAAAGGTAGCTCCTCAGCTTGTGTCTCCTTTTGTCATGTTGCGCGAGTACAGTTTTGTTAGTATTGTTTGGGTATTTTGTCAAGACATTTATTAAGCAGTACCAATACAGTAGATTATATATTCAAAAGTCAGCTCGGCGGAGCTGACATCGACAAGAATCCCACTGTAAACAACATAACCAAACTTCCAATTGATCAAGTTTCCGATAACCAAGTTAAGAAGACCTATGCAAAAGCTACAGTTAGTGATGTGTTTACCACAAAAGAACAAGGAGTAATCATAGAAGCCCATGAAGATATTTCCATTAAAGGATGTATTAGTAAACTAGCTACAATAATGAATCCTAACGATATTAGATTCGTGTCATGTATATCAAATAATATAGTATGTGTATTTCTTAACACTAAGAAATCAGCAGATAACCTTACTACCAAATATCCAACTTTAACTATCAAGAATCATGAATTGAATGTCAGACCCATGGTGGAAATAACAAGGTGTCGCGCTCCGGAGGATGCGCAGTAGCAGCCAATCACGTTTTAACCCACGGATGAAGCGAAAACGGCTGGCGTACGTGTTCATTTGCTTTCCGTTTGCGAAGGAGATAGGACGTGTTTGGCAAGGCAGTGCGAAAGCAGTGGAAGATCGTGGTTTTGTTGGCGTGGGAAAGGTATGTTGTGGATTTGTGGTGCAAGTTATTACAATTATGTATTGTATGTGACTTGGCTTTAATAATTACAAAAGCATACATCACATTCCTATAATGCCTTATATTTAATCACTTGTTTATTACCAAAATTTTGTTGTGTTATACTAAGAAAATGCAAATTATTTTCATGTGGAGTTCAAGATGCCAAACTGCTGTGTTAAAAATTGTCCTAATAGGACTGGGACAATAGGTGGTGGGAAATATACATATTTCCGCTTCCCAAAAGAGCCCCAATTACGAAAGGTGTGGATGGAAGCTTGTGGGAGGAATGAAGAAACATTTAAAGCAGATCATGGTAAATTTCAAAACGTTTTGAATAATTAAAATCCAGTGGCTTCAGTTTAGTTCAATATATAATAGCTTCATAGAATATTCTGTGGTTATAATAGCTTTATTGAATGTACATATGTGAATATAATCTGGACAGGGACTGTATATTCTTTTATATTTTGTGTTTGAGATAAATTGTTATTGTTGATGAAAGAAATGAAAATGTGAAATATTTAATTGTAAATGGTCAGTTTTAGAGAATGAAGATTATTAACATGTATAAATTGTTCTAACATGTAAAAAATGTCCAAAAATTTTACATATCATACTTTGTTTCGGTTACAAAAACTGCAGGAAATTTTTATTGGTTTAAATTATTTTACTAAATCTTAGCCATACAATAATTTGATTGTATTGTCTCTTAAAACACAAAAGAAATCCATACATCAATTTTCAAGTAATAAAGAAATGAATTTAACTTATAAAAACTTTCAAAACTTTGTATTTTAATGTACTGAAATTTATTATGTGCATGTGTAATAATTAACAAAATGTATAATATAGTATGTATGTAATTAATGAACTCAAAAAGTGTAATGTAAACTTTGCAGGTAGAGTGTGCCAACAGCACTTTGAGAGTGTATGCTTTAAAAACTACAATTCACTGCAGATGCCTGGGAACAAACGTTTAGTTGCTGGATCTGTACCAACAAAATGCTTAATGTTGGCAAGAAAATCAAGTGAAAAGTCTGGGTAAGAGAATAGTATTATTTATTATACACTTGAACTACTTGTGATTATTATTCATAATAATTTAATTTTAAATACCTTTAGTAATAGAGAAGATATGATAATAGAATACATAATTTTATTGTTATCTTGTAGTGAGAGGACACCTCTCTTTGCATATAAGGAGCTTGTGTCTTCATTACGGAGAAATTCTGAGGTATAAATAAAAATGTTTTTTGTAAATTGTTATATTCCTCTTGATCCATTAAGGTTAACTTTCATTTGCATTCATAACGTACTTTACGTAAAAGTTAAAACCAATATGTTTTCTATATTTTATCAGATTTGATGTATTACATTTTTAGCCACTTTATATTCTTTTATATTTGATGTTTCTTTGTATACATTCTGAGCAGCCATTGACATATTTAAATGTGATTTGTTTTTTGTAAATGTAACATGGTGAATTTTTAAAATAAATTTTTTTTGAATGGTTATAAATATTTGTATTTGATTCATTCCTATTAATCCTTCAAGGTCTGCTTTCCTTTTTGGTCTTACCACTTTAAATAAGAGTTAAAATGAGGTGAAATTTTGTCTACTTGAGCATTCAAAAATATCCAATTTTAATTTAATTATTACATTTGTATAAATTCTCTCTAGACAGTTGAAATATTTCTGAAAATTTGTGAACAAATAAATTCATGAATATCAATTGAATACTGTCTTTGAGTCCTTGTTAAGTGATTCCTAATTTTTATTGTAATTATTACAAATACTATATGTTCATGAATTATATATTAAATTGCATGGTGGTTATTTCCACCTTGATAAAATGGTTAGAAACAGGTTGAAAGCCTTATTACAATGTTTTTTCTGCTCTATGTTCTTTGCGGATACTTGAAACATTTCAAAAATTTTATTAAGTAATAAATAGCATCAACATAGAATTATATTTAATATTATTAAATAACTTGCCAATCTATGAAGTATATGACAGATTTTCGTAGAGTAGTCCTATCCACTAAAATTCAATAGTTGTCATTCACATCTTTTTGCGTTCTTACCAATCATCAAAGCAAATCTGAAACTATGTAGAGGAATTATAAAAATAGAAATAAAAGTAAAATTGAGTGTTTACTATACCTGGCCACATATAGTAGCCTATAATAACTCAAAAATCACGAACAAAAAATAGCTGTCATTCATCTTCTGTACTTGGCATTTAGGAAATCGTATCACATTTCTTTAACCAAAATAAGTTAATATTTCTGCTGATTGTCTTGTAATTTTGGTATTAATTATTGTTATTATTCTAGTTATCTTCGATATGAAAGTTAGACCGAACTCAATACCGCCCATTGATTCCTCTCATGACAAATCTTTAAAAAAAGAAAAAAGGAAGTACACCATTATATTTTCCCTGACTACATAAAAACGGCAAATTAGATTTACTGGAAGATACAACTCTTTCAAAAGTAAATGTGACACAATGTTGCACATTGCAAGAAGCAAGATTATTTCTTCAGTACTTATTCAGGGACAAATTGTCTCAAAACGCCCATAAATAGTGAGTGACAAACGTGTGGAACACATCCCCCCAAATAGTAGAAAACATAAGTTTAAATAGAAAAGTGATTATAATAACGTGGCCAAATATTGTAGGTTAGGTCAGGTCATTGTATTTGTTCACACTTTTTGTATACAAGACCTGAAATATTTAAACTGCGAGCATTTCATGAATATCACCAATGAACTAATATTGAAGGTCTTCACTAAATTAAACGAGTACATATATTATTAGTACGAGTTATTTCCACCATGCACACAATAACAAATATCGTTATTTTAAATAATTTTAAAATGTCCGCGCCTGCGTAGATAATTTGAATTTGGCGCACGGTTGGTGGGTTATAACATGATTGGTCCACAGTCGGCGGCATGCGCACCGCTACACCTTGTTATTTCCACCATGGTCAGACCCTTAATTAATAAACTCAAGAAGGTAATAATTTCCAATGTTTGCCCTATGATACCACATGATGTCATCCATCAGGATTTTTCAAAACATAATATTCATGTCAAATCCAATATTTCATTTATTAGAGCAGGTATCCCGGAACAAAGATTTACACATATTATGAGTTTTAGGAGATAGGTATTTATAGCTCCTGAAGCCGTCAGCAAACTTCCAGAATCAACCACAATATTGTATGATGGTACTCAATGTAGAATTTTCTTCTCTACAGATGATATGACATGCGTCTTATGCAAACAGTCCGGTCATTTACAAACCAGTGTAATAGCAAATCCATTTAACACTCAACAACAGAATATGATTTAACAAATGAACACTATGAAAGTGAATTAACCAATCATTCCCTTGAGTTTCCTGAACCAGAATACCAAAATGAAAATCTTGCAATAAATGAGAGTAATTTCACTTCTATTCCTAAGAGAACCCTCTCATCAGAGTCTTCATCCCAAATTGGTTCTGAAATTAAAACGATAAATACACCAACTCGGATAATTGTAAGCAAGCTAAAAAGAAAAAGAAAACAAAACAAAAACCAAATCGGATTAGCTCTCTTGTTAAGCCCCCAAATCTCTAGATGAACTTCTTGAGCCAATAAAAGCAAAGTATGAAGCTAACTCAAATGATAATCCGCTCACTTATAACCAATTGAAAAATTTAATTGACAAAGCTTCAGGATCGCAAAACTCAACACTAAAAGCCAGTGAATTTTCACTTGATATTCCATCTATTATCCAAATGACTGAATTCTATCCATTACTTACAGAAAGGTTAATAAATATAGATTTACAAGCATTATGAACAAGTTGAAGAGTATACAAGAACAAATGATTGAAGCGGCTACAGATGCATCTGAATAAATGAATATCACACAATGGAATTGTAATGGTTACTATACCCGTTTACCATCCCTGAAACTATTAGTTAATGATAATCTCCCTCAAATACTATGTTTACAGGAAACTAACTTTAAAGGCAATCAGTCTGGTAAATTATCTAATTATATTACATCTTTTTGCAAATGGAATAATGTTCAAATTACTTCTGGTCGTCAAGTTCAATTTCCTCAATTTCCTATATCAGAGATATAGCATAAAGTAAAAGCCACTAGTGGAAAAATATTACCATTTTCCTATGTAGCTTATTGAAAGTACTGGCTTAAAACATGTTGGATCTCAAGGCGTATGTAACCTTTTAGCAAACACTTTGGCTGAAAATTCAGATAGCAATAATTTTGACCCAAAATTCCTATCTTCAAGCCCCTCAAGAAGAAATTTAGATCATAAAATTTTATGCTATTAGCTAAGGACAATGACGAATACTACAACAAGCCATTCCTTATGGAAGAACTTTATTTTTTAGAACTGAGCAAACAATCTGCACTAGGACCCGATAAGGTACCAAAACGTTTTTTGAAGCACCTTCCTGAAGTTGGACTCCAGTATTTACTAAACGTTTATAAATACTTCTGGTCTTAACAAAATTTCCCCGACCAATGGAAAGAAATTGTTATCCTCTTAGCCAAACCTAATAGAGATCATACACTACCTACGAACTACCGCCCAATTTCCCTAACAAATAACGTCTGGAAGATATTAGAGAAGATGGTTTGTCGTCACCTGAAATGGATATTGGAAAATTGCAACTTAATCACATCATACCAAAGCGCCTTTATATCCTTTAGATCAACAAATGACCTCCTGGAAAATGTCGATATTGTAATATGTAATGCCCTAGCTATGAAAGAATATGTACTGGTGGTTTTAATGGACATTGGAAAAGCATATGAAATGGTCTATAAAGAGAGACTTGTATCCATTCTTGCTAAATTCCATATATTAGAAAATATGTTAGCATTCATTACCAGTTTCCTTAAAAACAGATACCTTACGGTCAAAATTCTAGAAAGTTCATCTCATCTCACTGAGATGATAAATGGTTTACCAAAAGGGTCTGTCCTTAGTGTTCTATTATTCCTCCTAGTTATTAATGAAGCAAGCAGTGTAATACAAGACCCAGTGAAAATATTTCTTCTTGCAGATGATATTACCTTGATATTTAGTGGTAGAAACCTTCAGGTTACTAAAAGTATTATGCAAGAATCGGTAGATAGAATCACCAACTGGTCAACGAATGCACGAATTACTATCTCAAAAACTAAATCAGAGTTTACAGTGTTCACAAGAAGATGAAATGAGTATAATGAAGAATTTCTTATTAAACTGGGTGATCACCAATTTAAAAGGACTTATGCACGCAAAATTCTGAGTATACTATTCGGTCCCAAACATTAATAGAAACAGCATGTATCGGCTCTTAAAGTTGAATGTAAAAAACGGCTTAATATTATCAAAACGTTATCTTCCAGCAAATGGGGAGCAAAATTCGAATATTTGATAAACCTATATAAGGCTCTAAATCAATCTAAACTAGATTACGGAGCAATAGTCTACAGTTCAGCTTCAAAAAAGGACCTAATACCCCATATCCTGTGATCAACAATGCATGCCGTCTAAGTCTTGGAACCTTCAGAACCAATCCATGTAACAGTTTACATGTAGAAGCAAGAAAACTACCACTGGAATTAAGAAAAAACGTTTAGTGCAAAACCTATATCTATTCCACATTTAGCATTCCCCCAACCCCACTAATTCAACTATCTTTAACAACTTAAACATAGCATATATGAATCCAGCTCACAGGTCCCATTACCGCTCAGAGAGAGAGAGAGAGAGAGAGAGAGAGAGAGAGGCAGAGAGAGAGAGGCAGAGAGAGAGAGAGAAAGAGAGAGAGAGAGAAAGAGAGAGAGAGAGCGCGAGCGCGCGAGGGCGCGAGGGCGCGAGGGCGCGAGGGCGCGAGAGCGCGAGAGCGAGAGAGAGCGAGAGA
>BLKR01001949.1:222263-235140 GCA_011170035.1 Teleogryllus occipitalis
GAGCGAGAGAGAGAGCGAGCGAGAGAGCGAGCGAGAGAACGAGCGAGAGAGAGAGCGAGAGAGAGAGCGAGCGAGAGAGCGAGCGAGAGAGCGAGCGAGAGAGCGAGCGAGAGAGCGAGCGAGAGAGCGAGCGAGAGAGCGAGCGAGAGAGCGAGCGAGAGAGCGAGCGAGAGAGCGAGCGAGAGAGCGAGCGAGAGAGCGAGCGAGAGAGCGAGAGAGCGAGCGAGAGAGCGAGCGAGAGAGCGAGAGAGCGAGCGAGAGAGCGAGCGAGAGAGCGAGCGAGAGAGCGAGCGAGCGAGCGAGAGAGCGAGCGAGAGAGCGAGCGAGAGAGCGAGCGAGAGAGAGAGCGAGAGAGCGAGCGAGAGAGCGAGCGAGAGAGCGAGCGAGAGAGCGAGCGAGCGAGCGAGAGAGCGAGCGAGAGAGAGTGAGAGAGAGCGAGAGAGAGCGAGAGAGCGAGAGAGAGCGAGAGAGAGCGAGAGAGAGCGAGAGAGCGAGAGAGAGCGAGAGAGAGCGAGAGAGAGCGAGAGAGAGCGAGAGAGAGAGCGAGAGAGAGAGCGAGAGAGAGAGCGAGAGAGAGAGCGAGAGAGAGAGCTGAGAGAGAGAGCGAGAGAGAGAGAGAGAGAGCGAGAGAGAGAGCGAGAGAGAGAGAGCGCGAGAGAGAGAGAGCGCGAGAGAGAGAGCGCGAGAGAGAGCGCGAGAGAGAGAGAGCGCGAGAGAGAGCGCGAGAGAGAGAGCGCGCGCGAGAGAGAGCGCGAGAGAGAGAGCGCGCGAGAGAGAGAGCGCGAGAGAGAGAGCGCGAGAGAGAGCGCGCGAGAGAGAGAGCGCGAGAGAGAGCGCGGGAGAGAGCGAGAGAGAAAGCGAGAGAGAGAGAGCGCGTGAGAGCGAGAGAGCGAGAGAGAGAGATAGAGAGAGACTCCCTAAGTATCTAGAAAAATTCAATATCGCCAAACCCCTTTGTATTCCAAGAAGCCATCATTCCATCCCACTCTGGCAGAACTTTAATATCACAACTAACACCGACCTCGTAAAACCCAAAAAACATCACTGAACCTATTGGTACGCTACAAGAAAGAACATCTACCCTACTCCAAGGATACAACTACGACCATGTCTACATGTAGTAGACGATTATAAACGTGACAATATTCTAAACATGACGATTCTAAACGTGACGGAATTGCAGGCTGTGCTATTTGTGTGTGTCATCAATTAATAACTTGACTCTCCCCGCCTTCCGGATTACTTCTACCATAGCTACCTGTGAAGCATGGCCAGTCCTTCAAGGCGTTATACTCAGTGTTAAGACTCCAAAAGGCACTCCCATTGCAATTTTTTCAGATTAGCTATCAACTCTGAGAGCCACTGAAACAGATTCACTTCCAACCCAAATATCCAAAAAAATCAGGAGATTCTAGAAAATCAATCTGTAAGTGGGACAAATATAGAAATACTATGGATCACCTCACAGAAAAATTATTGACAATGAGAAAGCTGATGCAGCCGCTAAATTAGCCACATCATTTACATGCGCCGACAACCAAATTCAAGGCACTTTCCATGACTTCAAAAAGTTTCTAAAATACTCCTGTCTCAGTTATTGGGACTCTAACTGGAAGTTGAATGTTTCCAAACTCCATTTAGTCAGACAATCCGTCCTTGATCCAGTTTTTCCTGGAAAACACTTTATGATAACATAACAGGTTATAATTACAAGGCTAAGGATAGGTAATTTCAATCTCAATTTCTGCCATTTATTCAAGAGCTCCGATCGAGAACCCTGTCCAAAGTGGATGCAGCAGTCTCCACCTTCCACCTCATTCTTGACTACCCTGCTACAAAGAATATTAGAAACTTTCTGAAAATGGAAGGAACCCTAAAATCAATACTCAGTTCCACAGACGGATGTACCAAAGTAATAAAACTTTGGGAAATTACAAAACTGAAAAACCTTGGGTAATTAAGTATTAGATATTGTAATACCTTAGATTAAATGTTGTTGTAAAAATGTAACTATTATATTTCCATTAAATTGTATAATGATAGTGGTCGCTGATTACTTCGATGTTATGCACGGCAATTTAAATTCTGAAAATTATTTCTCTTTGTTGGGAGGAGTTATATCGGTATAAAACGCAGTTTTATTTTTCGAATATGTGATGACATATTAGTTTTAAAATAGTTTTCACACCTAATGTTCTAAGATTTGCAATATGTTTTACAAGTGGTGACTAAGAGAGTCAATAGAAATTGCGGCATTATAATATTACGTAATCGTTTTACATATGAGCTGTTTTCACCATTTCTGAGAATTTTTTATTGATTTATATACGATTATTAATTTCTTTAACGTAAGAAATAGCAAAAAATGTATGACTTACGACGAAGAGAAATGTATTCTGTGCACTTTTTCTTAAACTTTGCTAACTCATATTGAAGCCGAATTTTGAATACAAATGGAAGTGAGCGCTTTTGGAAAGAATTGATAAGAAAATATTCGCCATAAGAAAATATTCCTTTACTATATCAAACGAATCGTTCATTGTTGCTTTAACAACGCCCCATGGCAACAACGGGAAGTAGCAGCCGCCACTGCTACCGTATTATTATCATCGTATTATTGACTTTAATTTTTTAAGGCTAAAATTTATTTGCCGAATTTGTGTTGAAACATTATCTTTAAAAGAATCAGTTTTCGCACCTAATATTCTACGATTTGTAATGAGCTCTACAAGAGATGACTAAGATGTGTTTATATGGAGGGAAATAGCGGTATTATAATCTTACATAATCATTACTAAGTGCGAGATATTACGTGCTGATGAAGCACTACTTACTCTACTTTCTTATTCAGTTTCGAATCTTTAAATCATGGAAGACAAATTTTAGATTACACACTGGGGTTACAAAAGTCATGGGATAGCAATATGCAAATATACAGATAGCAGAAGTATCGCGTAAAAAATGCAGTACGTAGGCAGAGCTTTTATTTGTACTCGAGTGATTCTCGTGAGAAGGATTCAGACATGATTACGGCAGCGCAACGGGAATTAACAGACTTTGAACCCGGAATGGTAGTTGGAGCTAGACGCATCGGACATACCATTTCGAAAATCCTTAGTGAATTCAATATTCCGAGATCCAAAAGTGTCAAATTCCGCAAGTGTCAAGAGTGTGCCAAGAATACCAAATTGCCGCTATTGTAAATATTAACGACGTGAGAGGCTACTAAAAAATTACATTTTTGTATTTTGCACTATCCCTATCAAAAGTTGAAAGAAAACATTTGAAGCTGTTTTTGAGAAAATCTTGTTTGTTGTTTTTTAAAATTGCACATATTACATGCAATATTGCGCGAAAATTACTAAATATTTCTGACAAAAGGGGGAAGGCTTTAATGAAAGAACTAATTATGGAGAACAAATTTCATTTGAAGGAAAAATCTCTATCTTCGATATTGTAGTTGAAGGAAGTTTCCGAAAAATTTCCATACTTTTGCAATTTTCCAAAATTCAGAGTTAATTCTGAAAATCAGTCAACAGTGAAAAGCTGACTTTTGCCATCTTTATAAGTGTATTTTACTCTTAGATAAAATTTAAAAAAATCATTTGGAGCATTTTTCAGAAAATTTTGAAAATATCCTAGGGGCTTCATGTAAAGTACCCCCAAAATTAATGAATATTTTTCAAAATCGCAGAGCTTCGACTCAGGCCAGATCAACAGGGGCTTATTCAGTTTGGAAAAATTCGTACGCATCGTTTAGGCGCTAGTGTTGTTCACATACACCAGACGGGCAGACGGACGAACAGACAGATGGACGTACAGACGATTTTCCTACAGCATTACATAACTTTCTCTATACTACGTATATTACTCCGTATATACTTACGTATACGAGAAAGTAAAAATTGAAAACTAGTGGAGCTACAACAGCACATACTTCCTCTCGACTGCTTTGTAATGGCAATGTTAATGGTTATGTAATATTATAATATGACAATTTATGTCTTACACTTCAAGTACCATTTAAAAATTCTTAAACGATGCGTGAAAAAACGTATTTTTTAAAAATTCAAATGCATAAAGGAAACAGCCTTCTGCCATTGAATTCAGTGTATTCGCGTTCTACAAATGTACTAACGATGCAGGATGCGTATTTTAGTCGTAAATAAAGTTATTCGTTTATATTTACGCTAAAAAAGGCAACAGTCATTATCGCCTTCTGTTATTAGTGCGGCGTTACAATAATGGGTTACAAGCAACAGTGACCGATAATTCGTATGGAATACACATTTTTCCAATTAGCGTTGTTGATACCTCCAGCAAGAAAAAGAAAAAAGATAGAAAAATAGAATAATTAAATATAATATTTTTATATTCATCAAAATTACTGGGATTTTACATCCTTTACTTTTCATTTCTTCATCTTATTAAGCAAAACGAAATCATCTCTGTGTTTACACATTTATCTCAATTAAAGGATGCAATTTAAAATAGGTTTTAAATAAGTTTTAAAAGATTAATTTTAAAACTTATAACAAAAGCCAGAGGAAGAAACGAACAAAGAAATATGAAATAATACATACATTCTAACTTACGTAGTCTCCAACTGCCTATCAGCACTATTCATTTTACGTTCACGAAGCGTAGTAAATTGGGAGCGGGTGCCTGTTTGTCGCAAAATTACTCAAAAATACTCATATTTTCAAAAAATTCAACATGACCGTATTGATGATCTGTTTTTGATGAACACATTTCATTAAGGAAAACAGTTGTATCTTCATAATTGTAGCTGTAGGAGGACGCCGAAATAATTTTGAATTTTTTTCAATTTCCGAAAAATTAGGATTTTCAGCCAACATTATATCTGCACCATTTTTTTAAATGTTAATCAGACCATCCAACAACAAAATTTAATCAAAAACGACGAAGCCGTTGAGAAAAAAATTGTTTAAGCAAAATTAAAAATTGCCTATATTTAAAGCAAAATTAAACAAAAAAATACTCAAATTTTCGGAGAATTGTACACGACCTTATTTCAAAATCTACCTTTAAGGAACATATTTTATTAAGGTCAAAATCTCAATCTTTAATACTTTATTTGTAGGAAGACGTCGAAAATTTTTGAAATTTCTGAAAAATAAGTTTTCAACCAACTTGAGACCTGCACTATCCTCTTAAACGTCCTTTACGCTATATAACAACAAAATTTAAACAAAATGGATGGAGAAATGTTTTGGAAAATTTTGAAAATGTTCCAGAGGTTTCATGTAAAATACCCCACAAAATTAAAATATCGATTTAAAATTTAAGGGGTCCCGACATCAGCAGATTGAGTGGGGAATATAAAATTTGGAGAAAATCTGCTGAACGATTTAGCCTCTAGGGTTGTTCACACACAGATGGAAGGACGGAGACGTTTTTCCGTCACTCGATTTATCGGAATCAAGGACTCACAAAACATGGATTCTGGCTATACCACGTGTTAGAGGATTTTTTTCTATATTTAGCATCTGGATTTATCCACTTTTTAGTTGCCAGAGCACTGTAATAAGTTTTGCTGTTTTTTCGCGCAGCATTGTGTAAATTTCGTCCTACCGCGGTAGCGGTAGCTAGAAAATAAAATGAGAAAAAATGTGTCTTAATAAATATAATATTTTCAATATAAATATTACAATAAATCAAACTAAATCATTGTATTAATAATGACATCTGTAAATATTCTATTTGAAAAAATATAATATTGTCATTAATGTTCTGAAATTTTTGCAAAAACGTTCATTAAAATGTGAGATTAAAATTCTGTAAAGCTAAGGAAATGTTGACATTATGTATGCATGAAATTGTTATATTCACAAAAATTATTTTAATTAACTTATTAATTAAAAAAAATTACATTACCATTACAAGTAATACGAGCTTGTCTCATAGAGGCTTGGGGCAGGTGTCCTTAAGCAGGCTGATACTAACGGCCGGTTTCACCACCATACTTCAAATTTTAAGTTCGTCGTAAGAATGTTAAGGTAGACTTAGGGGATGTTTCCGTTTCCCCATAGCCTCGAAGGCAAACTTAAACGATAAGTTCGACTTAAATTTAAGCACACCTCTCAGCTGCACTTACCCATTTTAAGTCGTGCTTTATGTCACACAAACAGTTAAAATGACGAGCATATTGTGGAATGTTGATTTTGATAGCGATTGTTGCGACATTTGTGAAGATGAGAGCTTTGAGAGACCTTCTCCCAGGTATAGGCTCATAGAGAACGATAATTTGAAGACCTCGATCAAAGGGATTTGGGTATCCAATTTTCGCCTAGTATCAAAGATGATAACACTACAAATTTTAGAGTTAATTGAAGACCGATTGTAATTTCCATGTTTACTTCGTAGTTAATATTATTAATGAAAGATAATTTCAATTTTTTGGTGCACAATTGCCTTGCAAGTTACAATTTTGCGTAACAACTAGTATTTTGTAGGTTATATTTACATGAACCTGTAGTTACTGTTAACTTCCAAGTTTAATATTTAGTAATTTTTAGTGTATTTCCTTTCTAACCTAAACCTAACCATCTCACAAATTTTATTTAATCATTGTTATATTTCATTTTCTATCTCGGTGCTTTAAAATCTCTTTCAATGTTCACCCAAGCATCCTTTTTTTGTTGGTTTGTTCCTCCGTTTGTAACTGTATTTTCTCTAATATAAATGTAGTTTCTGGTATATTCGATGAGCAATTCTCTTTTTGAAGATGAAACTTTTGCACTCCTCTCTCTTTTCCCCTCGTTACAAAAATCAATAATAATCTCTTTGAAACAAAGTATAAACCATAACCAAAACAAACAAGGTTGGTTAGGTTAACAGAGTCCAACATTACCAACCAACCCTCTGATGCATTTAAGTTATATTTTACTAAGCATTGCTTCAAATAGGGAGGTAAAACGACGAATATCAAAGCATGACTTAAAACGAGTCTTAAAACTAAGGATGACTTCACTAAATCATACTTAAAAGGTATTTGGTGAAACAGACAGTAAGGCTTTGGCAATGCAGCGTAAGGGATGGATGTCTTTATGGTGCGGGGTGTTCATATTCCCATGTGTATCACCTCCATGCCCGAACCCTTCCATAAACCGTTTCCCTTATTTGATTTGATTTATCAAACAAAACAAACAAACAAAAACAGTCAAAACTGTACATGACGTATGGGGAAGAATATTATCTGCGCACATTTTCTTGAGTACCAGAATCCCATCCTAACATTTTAACTATAAACAATTGTAAGATTAATGAGAGTTAACATAATAATAATAATAATAATAATAATAATAATAATAATAATAATAATAATAATAATAATATCTTAAAATGCGCGAAATTAGCAACATTTTAAAAACTAGACATTTTCGTTTCCGAGTTATCGAAAACCTGTTTGCAACGGTAAACAAACTTCAGATTTGATTTTTCTGCATTGCTAACAATATGTAACTTATCCTCAGCTCTACTGCTACCACTACAAGCAAAAGGAAAACTCAACAAACCGTGCGTATAGTGAAGCTACATTTACGTCCAGAGGCAAAACATGGGACCATCTCAGTATTTTCTCAATGGATCAGGGAAACTGGACAAAAACCTGATCGAGATGGGCGTCAAAGACCCGGAAGCTGAAGTACATTACTTGTTACAGGCATATTAAGTCGTTTAAAAAAAAAATACAATACGAATGTAAACTAATCTATTACATATAATTTTTTGTTAAAATAAACATTTTTCTTTTTGATAAGTAGTATAGTCTCTAATTGTTTAGAAACAGTTATTCAGCACCCTGACAAGTAACTGTAAGATTATTCGTGTATAATTGAGGAACTGGCATTCTACATGCCAAACAATGATGTCCATAAAGCTGGCAGACACACTATAGCAGAACACAAAAAAAATTAGCTCATAATTTTAGGCTAATTATAGGCTAATTAAATGCTATATTCCCAAATTTTAGGCTCTTGTAGTTTTCTCGAAAATTAATCTTCTGCCAGCTTTAGAATAAAGCCAGCAGACACAAAATCAAATATTAAAGTTAGAACAAACTTACTTATACACAAATTATAGGCTAATTTTAGGCTCACCAAAAATATTAATATTATTAATAAATATTAATATTTACTAATGCAAAATAATAATAATAATAATTTGCAATACCGTTCAATTGGCGAAAGACCATTCAACTGCTAAATTTTTTTACATAGAAACAACATTTAAATTACAGTTAGAACAAAACTACATATACCCAAATTATAGGCTCACCGATATTAATAATATTATTAATTATTAGTATATATTATAGTAATTAAATATACCAAATTGCAACACCATTCAAATCGAGAAAGACCATTCAACTCGTACTTTTAAACCAACGAACAGAATATACAGAACATTGCTTTCAACATATTATTCATACCATAACGTACTATTTGTCGATATACGGATCGCTGAAGTAAGTGCTCGTGAACTTTAGCGTAAAATGTTGCTACAACACAACAAAACCGCTCAAGTACGGACATCCAGACTGCATTCAGAGCTTCATAATTTTTAAACTAGACAGCAGAACACAGCTGTCTTTTAACATATTATACGTATATTTATGTAGTATTGAATAATATAGCTCTTGAATTAAGTGCTCGTGAACTTTAGCGAAAAATGTTGCTACAACACAACAAAACCGCTCAAGTACGGACATCCACACAGCATTCAGAACATCATAATTTTTAAACTAGACAGCAGAACACAGCTGTCTTTTAACATATTATACGTATATTTATGTAGTATTGAATAATATAGCTCTTGAATTAAGTGCTCGTGAACTTTAGCGAAAAATGTTGCTACAATGCAACAAAACCGCTGAAGAACGGACATCCACACCGCATTCAGAGCTTCATAATTTTTAAACTAGACAGCAGAACAGCTGTCGTTTAACATATTATACGTATATTTATATAGTATTGAATAATATAGCTCTTGAATTAAGTGCTCGTGAACTTTAGCGAGAAATGTTGCTACAACACAACAAAACCGCTCAAGTACGGACATCCACACAATATTCAAAGCTTAATAATTTTTAAACCGCACGGCAGAACACAGCTTTTTTTTAACATATTATACGTATATTTATGTAGTATTGAATAATATAGCTCTTGAATTAAGTGCTCGTGAACTTTAGCGAAAAATGTTGCTACAATGCAACAAAACCGCTCAAGTACGGACATCCACACCGCATTCAGAGCTTCATAATTTTTAAACTAGACAGCAGAACACAGCTGTCTTTTAACATATTATACGTATATTTATGTAGTATTGAATAATATAGCTCTTGAATTAAGTGCTCGTGAACTTTAGCAAAAAATGTTGCTACAACACAACAAAACCGCTCAAGTACAGACATCCACACAGCATTCAAAGCTTCATAATGTTTAAACCACACGGCAGAACACAGCCGTTTTTTAACATATTATACGTATTGTTATGTAGTATTGCATAATATAGCCCTTGAACTAAGTGCTTGTGAACTTTCGCGAAAAATGTTGCTACAACACAACAAAACCGCTCAAGTACGGACATCCACACAGCATTCAGAGCTTCATAATTTTTAAACTAGACAGCAGAACACAGATGTCTTTTAACATATTATACGTATATTTATGGAGTATTGAATAATATAGCTCTTGAATTAAGTGCTCGTGAACTTTAGCGAGAAATGTTGCTACAATGCAACAAAACCGCTCAAGTACGGACATCCACACCGCATTCAGAGCTTCATAATTTTTAAACTAGACAGCAGAACACAGCTGTCTTTTAACATATTATACGTATGTTATGTAGTATTGAATAATATAGCTCTTGAATTAAGTGCTCGTGAACTTTAGCGAAAAATGTTGCTACAACACAACAAAACCGCTCAAGTACGGACATCCACACAGCATTCAGAACATCATAATTTTTAAACTAGACAGCAGAACACAGCTGTCTTTTAACATATTATACGTATATTTATGTAGTATTGAATAATATAGCTCTTGAATTAAGTGCTCGTGAACTTTAGCGAAAAATGTTGCTACAATGCAACAAAACCGCTGAAGAACGGACATCCACACCGCATTCAGAGCTTCATAATTTTTAAACTAGACAGCAGAACAGCTGTCGTTTAACATATTATACGTATATTTATATAGTATTGAATAATATAGCTGTTGAATTAAGTGCTCGTGAACTTTAGCGAGAAATGTTGCTACAACACAACAAAACCGCTCAAGTACGGACATCCACACAGCATTCAAAGCTTAATAATTTTTAAACCACACGGCAGAACACAGCTGTTTTTTAACATATTATACGTATATTTATGTGGTATTGAATAATATAGCTCTTGAATTAAGTGCTCGTGAACTTTAGCGAAAAATGTTGCTACAATGCAACAAAACCGCTCAAGTACGGACATCCACACCGCATTCAGAGCTTCATAATTTTTAAACTAGACAGCAGAACACAGCTGTCTTTTAACATATTATACGTATATTTATGTAGTATTGAATAATATATCTCTTGAATTAAGTGCTCGTGAATTTTAGCGAGAAATGATTCTACAACACGAGAAAACCGCTCAGGTACGGACATCGTCAAGGCATTCAGAGCTTCATAATTTTTCTTAGTCTTTGACAGATTTAAATTGTACAATTAATATTCATTTTCCTAAGAATTAATTAGACGCTCTTTGTTATTCTTGTTAAACATTAACAAATGAAATGCATCATATAATTTTAAAGGAGGTAATGAATTAGTTTTTAAAGGTGTAAGTTTTGTCATAACGTATTTGATTTTATTGCTGCATGGCAATCTATCTATATGGTACCATTGCCTTCTTTATACATCATGGTTGGATGATAAAAGGGGGTTTTGACTATTGTGTCAGTGATGAGTCATAATTAGTGCAGAAATAGCGATGACATAATTGTTTGTGCCATAATATGCCATTTTATGAACGATTTTGTTAATAGAAAAGGGTTGTTTATAATGCTGGTATACAAAAAATAAATTTTTATTTCCTTCTTGAGAAATACTTTATTTGTTTTTAAAATTGTTCCGCGGATCTGAGTCATATCGTGTCAAAATGCAAATGGATGAGTAAAATATATCCTAATTGACACCTAATAATTCCTTCTAAAGTGCGATGTGTCGTACATGATAATTCTAGTTCCACGGTCCAATAATAATTCCGATATGCACTATTTGGTAGAACTTCGATAACACCTAATTCCGAAATATACACAAATTTATTATAAAAAGATAGGATATTTTTCAATTATGAACCTTTTCAATACAATACACAGGTTTGGTATTTTTTAGAACCAGATTTTTTCAAATGGAGTTCTCGGAGCATAAAATTATTGATAAAATACATTAGCATTTTACCTTTCGCATTACATCGCTATCGTTGCACGTTATGTTATATTTTGTCCTTTCGTTTTAATTATCGTCGTTATTATAATACAATTGTCATACATTATCGTTTATCCCTTCTTTGATCGCGTCACGGAGATTTCCTCCGGATCTCTTTTTCTTTGCTTGCCATTTTGTTGTGAAACTAAGAATGGTCGCACTGCTCTCAGTACCTGTCAGGGAATCGATTGGGAGATGCGTAGCACTGTAAGTAATATCCTCGTCCGGTGACAACGTATTTCTTAACCCCGTGCGCTGACCCGTGGGTTATCTCCGCGACGGACCTTTCTCGAGTATTCGATTTCTCGTTCGAATGCATTGTGCTCTTTGAAGCATTCATTGTTCTTCTGGTATTTTTAACATTCAATATCGTTAATAGAGGAGAACAATTTAGAAAGATTTAATTAAAGACTTGTTGAAAATATATTGCATTATTTTGTTACATTCCCCTTTCATTTCTCCTAGATCTGTGCAACTTTTCGGTCAAAGAAATTCAAACGAAAACTTAAAGATTAAATATTTCAACTTTGATTCTTGTGGATTTGTTGTACTGTAGCAACATTTTTCGCTTAAGTTGTCAATCACTTAATTCAAGGGCTATATCAACAAATACTAAATAACAATACGTGTAATATGTTAAAAGACAGCTGAGTTCTGCTGTCTAGTTTAAAAATTATGAAGCTCTGAATGCTGTGTGGATGTCCGTACTTGAGCGGTTTTGTTGTGTTGTAGCAACATTTCTCGCTAAAGTTCACAAGCACTTAATTCAAGAGCTATATTATTCAATACTACATAAATATACGTATAATATGTTAAAAGACAGCTGTGTTCTGCTGTCTAGTTTAAAAATTATGAAGCTCTGAATGCTGTGTGGATGTCCCTACTTGAGCGGTTTTGTTGCATTGTAGCAACATTTTTCGCTAACGTTCACGAGCACTTAATTCAAGAGCTATATTATTCAATACTCCATAAATATACGTATAATATGTTAAAAGACAGCTGTGTTCTGCTGTCTAGTTTAAATATTATGAACCTCTGAATGCTGTGTGGATGTCCGTTCTTCAGCGGTTTTGTTGCATTGTAGCAACATTTTTCGCTAAAGTTCACAAGCACTTAATTCAAGAGCTATATTATTCAATACTACATAAATATACGTATAATATGTTAAAAGACAGCTGTGTTCTGCTGTCTAGTTTAAAAATTATGAAGCTCTGAATGCTGTGCAGATGTCCGTACTTGAGCGGTTTTGTTGTGTTGTAGCAACATTTCTCGCTAAAGTTCACGAGCACTTAATTCAAGAGCTATATTATTCAATACTACATAAATATACGTATAATATGTTAAAAGACAGCTGTGTTCTGCTGTCTAGTTTAAAAATTATGAAGCTCTGAAT
>BLKR01001950.1:0-234898 GCA_011170035.1 Teleogryllus occipitalis
GCCACCATTGGGGCTCGAACCTTAGGACCTCCCAGTCAGAGTTGCTGCAGACTGCTGTAATACTGACTCTGAACTAACACAGACAGTCTGGAATTGGAAATAGGTGAATTGTCGTGATTGGATGGGTCTCAACAAACACACAATATCCACATAGAATTCGAACTTGGAGCTTTGGTGTAACCATACTTTGCATAGCAGCCACAAGTTCCTGTGCCATCATACCAGCAAGGAATAGATTGAAAAGGGTTGGAAAGTAATACATGGAGGTTGGGAGAGCCACCATGTCACAACACACAAGCAAACATCTGTGTCCAAAGCTGGAGTCAATCCTGCAACCCTTCAAGCCAATACCATCAAGGCACTCTTGCCCCACCAATTCTGCTACCCAATTCGGCAAAAGTATACTTAGCAAGAATGTTTTAAGATTGATATCATTTATTTGCATAAATTCAAATTCAAATAAACATTTCAAATAACCATTTAACACACAAACTTAGAATTCATTTTGAAGAAAATGCAATTGTTGAAAGATAAATTTACTGTGATCCAATGATTCAGTATCCTCCCTCCATTCCTACAAAAATACGAAGAACTTGACTTACTTTAGCTTCTCCTTCGACAAAGGTATCTTGAGGTTTCAGATCTTCTGGTAATAAATTTCCTGCCACATTTGTCTCATCACCTCCTTTAACATCAGTATCCTGAAAGTAAAATTTATAATTATTATTACAACTTCCAAACTTTTCTTCTAATTCTTAAGTTCCATACTTCTACTTGTCTAGTGTACCTACATGAATATGTAAATGGTCATTTTAATATTGTTTCCGTTTTTTGTAGCCCATTTGTTATATTATTTGATTATCTGCCAGTACTGCCAGTTATCTGCCATGGATAAGTGGTACTGTATGTCTCTTCTTAACTCCCTCATGCATTTTGAACTACTCTTTGACACAGTATGCTAATTTTAAGCTGAAAATAACCACTGTCTTATCTTGAATTTTTTCATTGTTCTTGCTTTGTTGGAAATCTGTCCCACTCTCTGAAAGCCCTTTTACTTGCCTAGTAACATCCGAGATGCTTTTGATAACAGGATGGTTCAAGTGGCTCATGAAACCGATTGCTTTTCCACATGGCATGGCTGATATCGCGAGGCCATGGCTGTGACGAGCTTCCTATTGCCTACATAGAACTCGGCGAGCTTTGTCAGTGGAATATCAAGTAACTCCAAGATTAAAACTAAAGCAAGCAACTGCGTGTTGCCACCACCAGTTGTAGCCCACCCAGAAAACGGGCTTTGCTTCTGCAGTGAAACTGAGTGCCATTAGGTCATCAGAAGGGGGCAGATTTTAATGAAATGTCATTTTTTTCTTTTCACTTTAGAACAAAGCCATTTTGTAAAGAAATAAATTTTATATAATGACAAAAGGATATCACCCATTTTTATAGGTCATTTGTTTGCATTTTTTCTCGATTTCAACTATTTTACCCTCAAGTGGCAGCGCGGGCGCAGAATTCCTACCACTGAAATATTTTTCCAGGTATGTTCAGCGATAGCCCTTCCAGGAAGTCGTGGCTTGTACTATTCCTCGAGCGACATTCTAGAAACAAGATAAAATCGTTTCCAACATTGCTACCCTCATCAGTTACCAGCGGTTACCAAAAAGTCTTAGAAGATCGGTCAAAAGAACATAATACAAATTTTCCCTGGGCCCAAAAGTAGTGCTAAGAATGCTGAATCAGAGACAGAAGCATTTTTTTAGATTACTGATGAAAATATGTTAGATGAGATAAATGTCTAATACATACATGACAAATTTTCGGGAAATATTCCGTAATGAACTTTGGACTTGGCTAGGCATTCTGTACTTGATGGGAACAAAGAAAGGAAATCATACTAATGTGAATGAACTTTGAGACACAGTGGTACTGGTATATAAATTTTATGTGCATGCATGAGTTATGGAAGATTTTAACAATTGTTGCGTTCATTAAGATTTTACAATACCCAAACCGGAATTGACTGTACGAAAAGCGACAAGTTTGCTCATATCAGAACTATTTTAGATTCTTTCAAGCCATTCATTTTGATTCAGAATAACTCGTCTACAAACAAGAGAGTTATATTATTCACACATTATTTTGTATATGCAATTTCGTCAATTGTGTCAATGTTACGAATTTTCAGTTTCCCAAGTAATTCGTCTAAATATAAATTTTGTAAAAGTATACATATGTATAAATAATGTTCACAATGAAACAATTAGCCTTCTTTGCAGGAGAAAAACTGTAGAATAACATTATTTTCAAGAAAACGTAGCTGGTAGCAAATTTGCACTGCACTGCTGCTCGTGTAGCATTTAGAGGTGCTGCCCCTTTCCTAAACTTGATCTACAAACAATCTCTTGATCAATATTTGGAAAAATGCTTATGTAACTTCGATTTTCAAAGAGAGATGAACGAAATCTAGAGAACTACAGGCCCATAAGTCTCACCAGTGTTGCATGCAAGGTAATGGAAACCATTAATTCCTGTGAGGATTAGAGACCACACTGAATGGAACAACATAATCCCACAGGAACAGCATGATTTTGTACCAAGACAGTCTGCAGTCACCAACTTACTCTCATCATCAGGTTTTTGGACTAAAGCTGTAGATCTAGACCAGTCTATGAAAGTAGTATATTTGGAAAGTAGTATATATGGAAAGTAGTATATTTGGCCTATGTTACTAAGGTGTCACACAAGTGTAAGTTTTATTCCTTGGAGATACTCTGGAAAATTCTCACATGGATGAGAGAATTTTTGTCAAATAGAAGTCAGGATTGGACAATACTTATCAACATTTAGAGTAGTTTCCAGTGGAGTATCTCAAGGTTCTGTTCTATGACCTCTACTGTTCAGATTATACATGAGCAACCTTGGAAATGAGATGTCGTCTTGGAATTCCCAAGCAGACGACACCAAACTCCTTGATCTTGATAAAACTCTAAATATACCTGCAAGCCTGAACAACAGTTGTGTTTTGCCTCTCTGTGGAAGTGGAGGTTTCAAGGCCAAATAGTGTTAACTACGAGAAGATAGGATGATACCAGTCAAGAATTTTGATTTTTCTTTTTTAAAATCATCGATTTCATCAACTTTGTTAGCTCATGAAGAATCCCATGCTACTTTTCAGTATGGTCTCCGACCGCTTTTGAGGACAGAACTCTCTGCATATGATATACCCTGCTCAGTGCTGACCGTTACACATGCACAAAGAATGAAATCAAAAATTCTGTTTTCATTGACGCATTTCAAGATTCAAAAGGGAGTCCAAAATAGAATTTCATAGACTGCGTTGCAAGCAAAACAAATTCGTAGTCATCATACCAGGTGTCATGTGCATTCAAGAATACAAAGAAAATGTAGTTTAAGTTAAAAAGTATAAGTGCTTAAGTAAATTTTAGTGTGAGAATAAAAAAGTGAATAATTTTAATTATTAATTTTTGACAATAATTCCTTTTAAATGGTGATTTTTCATTGTTTACAACATTTATTGTGGCCCGCAAAAAGTTATTAGTCAAATGCGAAAGTCCCTTGCAACCATGTGGGGTGAAAACATTGAGCACCTGGTGCACGCGCTCTGCGAGGGTCAACACCCCCTTAATGTAAAAGTAGGTTAAGTTTAGATTTACGAATTTCTTTTTAGTAAATTCAGAAATTCAAAATCATCCCAATGTGTTTCACTGCATATGCACGCAATGGCCTAATATCATGCATGGTTCCATTCTCTCCTGCCTCCCCCCTTCCTTTTAACCTGTAGTTTTGTCCAAAATTCCAAAATGGAGAGTAGAAACGACCTGCGTAGCGACAAAATTAAACAACTTTAATATTGAATTCAACAAAAAAAATTCCTTGGGCTCCTCCACCATAATGTAAACTTCTCACTTGATCACCTATGTCATTATCATTTGGATGTTACACTCTTCACAGGACTGTTGAAGTATTACTGTCGATTCTTATGAACGAATAAGCATGTAAATCACATATGTGAAATAATTTAGCATGGGAAGTATAGGAATTCATCCGGGACTTGCAGAAAAAATGTATAAATGTGAAACACCAACAAGTGCAAAATAATTAAACAGTATCAATGTAATGCAATATTTACTATGATGTTATCCCTGTCTGGTGTCATCCTCTTTATTGATTGCGAATACTGAATATCTGATGAAATTTTGAAGTTATTGTAAAGCTCGCTAATACGGAATCTCTGCCTACTTATGGTTAAGTTGGTACAGCAAGCATTCACAACCATAGCTTTAACAATAAGTTTTCTTGACCACAATTTGCATTAAACCAACTTTAATTTTTCACCCACACACATGTGTTACATTTTGTAATTTATTTGACATGTGTTAGAGATTAAATGGCTTAAAATATCAAAAACAATTTAATTTTACATTGATTGCAAGATTCTGCTCGTTTCTGACCATCCATGCTCCAGAGTAGAAGTCTTCTGAAAAGCAAAGCCTTAAAAAATGTATTAGAAGGTCTTATGTTTTCCTCTTATTTCGAGAGCAGAATTCAAATCAATATAATCTATTCCAGGAAAAAGTTGAATAATTTTTTCTGACTTTCTCTGATCACTAGGGAATGAATTTTCATTTTAACATTTTTACAGGGACAAGACATCTGCATTTGATATTTTTTTAAGTTTTGCTAGACATTCTGAATGAATTAGAATCATTTGTATTTTATATAGTTTAGTGCCCACATGCCCACTCCACATACACAAAAGAAAAAACCTATTTCAGTATCACGAGACCCCAAAACATTTCCATTAAAATCCCAAATCTTCCACAGCATTACATAACTTTCTTTGTACTATGTGCCTTACTATATATTATATAGATACATATGTGAGAAAAGTAAAAATCAGATTACTGACGTAACACAGTGTAGGGAAAAGTGACCACTCCAATTCAAAGGATAGAATCTGGAGTGTGAACCTAGCACACAGCATTCAAAGAGGAGGAGAAATGAATGAATGGGAGGAACAAGTCTCGGCATCATTGGCAGAATCTAAAACGCAGTAAAATAACAGTACATCAGAATTTTGGGGACATCAATTATTTTCTTTCAGTGAAATTTCATTGTATTGATGTAAATAAATTCTTATGAACACCTATTCCAGAATAACTGTTGGAATTATTATTTTTAAAGTCATATTTCAATTCCACTATTAGAGGCCGAAAAACTGGAAAAGTATTAAAAATGCCTTTTTGGCACCAACAGATGTCAGCTGGGAAGAGTGGGGCAACACCCAATAGCTAGCTTTCCTTCGGAAGGGAAGTAAAGTCAGCTGGTCCATGTTGTAGATTTACTGCAGGTAAAAGATCCTGAAGCCTAAAAGAAGCCTCTGAGGAAAATTAAAATCACCAGTTTTGTCACCAGAGCAATCCCTCCTTTCTCTCCTAGACAGTGAAAGGAGTACAGCAGATTTTGCTTGGTCAGATGGAAGAGCAGGCCTGAAGACCTGAGCCTCACCACGTCAAATAAGGCAAAAATTGAATTGAATTGAATTGAATTAAATGTAACATTATATTACACAGTATGATTATTCAACAGGATGGAGCAATTTCCGTATCATTGGTGAACAAGCAGTTTTTATTTCACCCCAACCAACACCTCATGAACCGTATCAACATTTGGTAGTGAAATATACAATGTTTCATTATTGGATATGAATAAGGTAAAATATACTCAGTAAACAAGTATGAAATAATGGACAAAGTAATCTGAACAATGTAATTACCTGAAATTCATTTTCTAATAAGGGTACTTCAAAACAAGGTTTTTCCAACTTTGTTTGTATTTCTCCATTTAAATCTTTCTCCAGAACATTCTCTTTTTCATTATCTTTGTTTTCTTGGAATATCCCAGCAGACTGCAAAAAGAACAAAGCATTAAAACTGTTACAAGTTATTAAGAAGCGGAGGGCGTTAAAGAAAGTTCAGTTTTGCGAATATAGATTTTGAAGGGCTCCTAAATATTAAAGTTCACTTCTTTGACAAAATCATTCTATTGAAAAGAGCTACATATATTAACAAAAATCCCATGACTTCTTTAGGTTATTATAGTGTGCATAGAAGTTTATAATTTCAATGAAATGTCTCTACTGCATTTCTTGGTACTTACCACCCAAAGCTACAGTGCGGCTTAATGTAAAACTTCTGTGCCAAATTTTTAGTCAGAAATGACATTTACTGTGAACCGTAGATTTTTTTCAAAATATTTAATAATAACTGATCAATTCTTGGGTAAGATTCAAACTCATTCTTGCTCAAGTGTTAAAAATAATTAGTAAAAATCAAATTTTCTAATGTCAATGATACTCAGTAGAATTAAAAATAAAAGATTTGCAAACAAAATTGCTCATTATTATTATTATTATTACAAGAAATTCAATTCAGGTACATACTATTATCAATTTGTGGGCCTTAGGAAATAATATAAAAACTAAGCCAAATGTGACTACAAGAATTATTGAAATCAAAGAACTTTTTGGAAATATGTTAATTCAGGAAAGAATGAGAAGGGTCTCGTAAGTATAATGCGATTTGGCTCAGATATAATCTCTGATGAACATTCAATTGTCAATGCATTTGCAAATTTTTCAACTTATGTTGAATCGACTAGTAATTGTAATGGGCAAATACCAAATCAACACGAAAAATGTTGACATCTCAACAACAGATGTTTATAAGGTTGAAAGTTTGAACACAGGTCATTGTCCTGATGTATTCCTCCATCTTTATTGAAAAATAGCTTATTTATTATACCACAGATGTTGTACTACTTATTTGAGAAATCCTTCAATGATAGATATCTTCTGATGGAATGGAAATCTTCATTCATAATACCAATTCATAAGTCAGGTGAAAAAATCAATATATCTAACTACAAGCCAATATCTATAATTTGCTCCAACCTAAAATTATTGAAATCCATTATTTGTGATAAAAATAAAAACTCATAGTTTTTTTTAATCTGAGAAGCAATTTGGTTTCATTAAAGGCAAACCAAGACTTTATCTTGAATTCTTTTAGTAAAAAATACCAAGTTGATAGTATACATACTGATTTCAGTAAGATTTTCACTCTGTCAACGATGATATACTCATTCAAAAACTGAAATCTTTCAATATTCAAAGATCCCCTTTGCATTGTTTATTGCTTGACAGGTTCTTGACAGATAGATACAATTTGTGAAACATAGGAAATCAGATTTTGAAGAAATTCGTGTATTCAGGTATTCCTTAAGGCTCTTACTTTTTATCAACTATATAGATCACATTAAATGTGTTCTGAAGAAATATATCGAATATTTATTATTTGGAGTTGATTGTAAAATTTTGAAGGTAATTGCAACACTAGATGATTATCAAGGTCTATAAACTGCATTGAATAATTTTTCAAAATGGTGTGCTGATGAGTAATTCATCCCTTGTGCAAACAAATAACTTTCTCAAGAACTAGATCACCTATGGAATATGGATACAAAATTAAACAAGCTACTATCTCCAAAATATCATCTATCAGAGACTTGGGTGTTATACTTAATTCTATGCTGACATTAAAGGAGCATATAAATTTGATTATTCATAAGCCAATCAGTCTTAGAAATCATTAGAATTGTTTGCACTTTCATTCAACAAGTGTTTTGAAATCCCTCTATTTGCCACTGGTGAGACCAATTTTAATGTTTGCCTCAGTTGTATGGATTCCATGTATTTACTTTGAATGCACAAAGATTGAGACAATCAGCATAAATTGTTTTTTGAATAATTGCAATGAGAATGTACTGACCTGATCAATTTATTGAGCATGAACATGGTTCTATTGCAACACAACTGAATGTACCATCCCTTAGATCTATGAAAACTGTGTATTCAATGTTCCTAGTGAAATTGACATGTGAATTGTCCTTTACTTTCAAAAAGGTTAACTTCAGGGTCCCACTTGTCATTACTAGGGTGCTGATCACATCTGAGTTTACATATAATTTGTCATATGTAGAAAATTATCCATTGTTAAGAATGACCAGTTAAAGTAATCAGTTCAAGATAGATTTATTTAGCTAAACCTTTTCTCGGATAGAAATAGATTAAAGGGTTTGCTATTTAAAATTCAATTAATTATCAATTTTGGATTTGTTTTAATGTTATTTTCATTACCTTAGACTAGGAAATGTTTATTTCTATTTCTTTTTACATCATATTTAAATATCAAATGTTCAGAAAAGTTGTGTAGTATTTACACAACTTTTCTGAACATAATCTAGAAATTATCATTAGAAATCTGCTCACAAGTCAACATGAGCCATTACTTTTTTTTTTGTATTGTTTAATCAATAAATAAATAATTTTTTTTTAAAAATCCTAAGGCTTCATGTACAGTTCCCAAAAAAATTAATAGATCTATTTGGAAGTCGCAAGGCCTTGAACGAGGTCAAATTGATTTTGGAATACCTACTATTTTAGGTAAAATCCTGCAAACTATTTTGGAGGACAAACATTTCTAAAAACTAGTGGTTACAACAGCACAACTTCTTTGTATAATTGGTAATGATTATTTAATATTATAATATAACTTTATCTTTTCCTAACACTTGAGCCAACACAAACTCAAAAGACATAACTCAAAAATTATGCAAAAACTACTTATATTTTGAAAAAGTTTACATGAAATCATTTAAAGATCTAATATTGAGGAAGAGAACTTTTTCTTACCTTCTCGTGAAGACTTGAAATTTCACTTACATTCCATGAAGACACATTATGCTTCTTTTTATCTTTCTTTGCAATTTTTGTTAAATATGAGTTATCAGCTTCAGTACCATCTGTGCTTTTGTCATCTACATTGTAAATAATTTGTTCTTTTGCATCAGTTGCACTAATAATGTTCTCATGGGTGCCAGATTCACTATTCTGAAGTAATCCAGGATCCGACTCTTCAGTTTGATCACTCAGGGCAAGAGGAATGTCAAAATTACCAATGCTCTCTACCTGATCCTCATTGTCGGATGATTTCTCATTTTCAGAATAATCACTACCTTCTCTGGTATTCTCTACCTCATCTGCACAACTGTTTTCTAATTTCATTTTCTTTGATTTGTTCAACTTGGAAGCATTTTTCTTTCTTTTACCATTATTTTTCACATCTTTGTCTTTCTTTTTTAATCGTTCCTCAAAGTTCAATAAATTCTCAACAGCATCATCAATTTTTTGCTTAGAAAATCGATATTTATTTGTATCCAATAGAGTTTTAGACAGGTTTAATGCCAAAGGATATCTACCTGCTGCCAACTCTTGAAACCTAAAACAATTTAATAATTCTAAATCTCTCAACAAGTCATTATTTTGGAAATATGAAATTTAATTGGATAATTACTTGTGAGCGATCTTCTGGATATATCTTTGTGTCTTCTTATTTAAAGTAGTTTCTGAAGATTCTCGTAAAGCATTTGCCACAGATTCAGCATCAAATTGTAAATGCGGGAGATAAACATTTACTTTACCAGCTCTTGGATCTAGATTATTTATCTTCACACCAGAACGAGTATCTTCTTTTCCCACAAAAACCATATCTTTCCAACTTGTTCCAGGAAACCCAGCCTGAAAGCACACATTTTATACAATAAATCAACATTTTCATTGCAATTATGTTTTTCAAAAATCAATTAATCAAAATATCGCAACTCCACTTAACAAACAATTAAAACATACAGTAGTTTTGATTGTTGTAACTCTTAAAAAGACAAGACAAATTTCAAGGGCCATCCTAAGAGAATCACAAGAAACAATATAAATCGTGTATGCAGATGATATAGCCCCCAAAAGCACAAACAAAGCAGACCTGCAAGTAACACTAATCAAATTAGAAAAATGGGTTGATGAAAACAGCTTCATCAAAATGGAGAAAACAGTGCAGATGATCTTTAGAAAAGGCAGAAAAATCTCTATCAAAGATACAATGTATCTGAAGAACAGGTCACTGGAAACAGGAAAGAATTTCAAGTACTTAGGAATGACCCTACATTAACAACATTCAGACAACATATACAGGAAAAGACAGCTGTAGCCACCAAAGCGATATATGGCATCATTAACATTAGAAGACTATGACTAGCCACAGCCACAGTACACCCTTAGACACCCCAGTCTCATTAAGCCCTCTCTCAAATTACACTACGTGCTCTGATAGAATTACCAATAGGTGATTTTTATGGCTCGCCCTTCACACACTTTGTCCCCATCACATTTTAATGCCAAATTACTTTCAAAGGCAAGTTTTCTCGTTTCGCTTGCCTGGATTCAAGTCACAGCGAGGCTTGGGCTTTCAGCCCTTGTGTTCACTACAAACAACCGTGAGTCTATCCACCCCATAATTAGCAATTCACTTTTATAAGAGCACTTCAATAAGCACTTTGTGAGAAAACATTGAGAATTTGAACTGCTCTGTTGCAAACACGTTGTGAAGAAAGGACACTACAAACTTAATCACAGAGGCACACCACCATGATTGCAGCACTATTTTGTAATGGAGCTCTGTCAGGACCCTAGGGTGAAATTGCCTCCCTTAACTTATAAGGTCACATTCATGACCAATAATGAACCGTTAAAATTTCAGTAGAGTATTTTTAACAATTTATTTAAATCACACACGCCGAAGGATTGGGCCGCACATGCGGTAGCTTAGCCAGCAAAACCACACAAGCCTTGCTTTTTATAAGTATGTTCTAAGTTATGAATATTGCTCACAACTCCTTACCAACCAAAACATTCCCCTTACAGCCCCTTTCTCCCCTCCACCGTGGATTTCCCCCTCCCCAGATCGATGCGTAGTGCTGGTTTAAACGACTTCCTTACATTACACCATGTTCTTAGCTTCAGCTCAAATCTTGTTCGGAGAAAAATATGTCTTTAATATTGTAGATGTGGGGAGATACCGAATAAAATTCAACTGTTTGTAATTTTCATAAATTCAGAGATGTCAGATAAAATTGGATCTAGGCTAACTTCATAAATGTAATTCACTCTATTCTAACAAAAACTTGGAGGGGAGAAGAGAGAAAAGGAAAAAGAGAGAGAGAGAGAGAGAGAGAGAGAGAGAGAGAGAGAGAGAGAGAGAGAGAGAGAGAGAGTGGGAGAGAGAGAGAGAAAGAAAAAAAAAGAGCTATTTGTGACAAAATTCTGAAAACGTTCCAGGAGCTTCATGTAAAGTACTCAAAAATTCTAAAGAATGTTTTGCAAACTCGCAGAGCTTCAAATCAGCAGCAGATCATCTGGGGAATATTAATTTTCAAAAAAAGTCCTATGAATATTTTAGACACTAATGTTGTTCATAGTCTGACAGATGTCATGGGAAAAACAACAATACAGTCTCAGTATCAGCGGACCCCCAAAACATGAATTTCCATTAAAAGATCAAAATTGATTGTTCGCAGCATTACATAACTTTCTCAATATTACTTATATTATTCTGCACATAAGAAAGTAAAAACTATTTTGCATTGAATAACGAGCTTCAGATTCACTTCTTGTGATAATAACCAAAACTCCCTTTCCTCTCACCTCTAGCAAAAGGAGGGCTCAAGAAAAAGTGAATGAATAATACTTATGGCAAACAAGAAAACCTTCTTTTTAACTGAAGTTATTACTACAATACAAATGCACACTTCACAGTCAAATCCTGACAAGAACCATGAACTAAAAATTTAATTTCAACTGTTAGAATATGGTCTAACTACAGATATACCTTTCAAAATAAAGCCAAGTTGTTTACTCACTCGCTTCCACGCTTCAAACTTTTCTTCGTATTCCAATCCTTCTGGGCTTTGCTTTATTAGGCAGTAGAAAATCCTGTCACGAATGGCATCTAGCAAGCGAGAATCATTTTGCCCAGCTAAATGTGACATAAATGGCTTTAGAAAGATCAAAATAATTTCTTCAGATAACTTTCCCCTTCCTACTTTGGCAAGTTCCTCCACAAATATATCCGAAAAATGCATTATTAAACTAATATCACCACATTCATTAGCACATTTAGAAGGAGACAATATCGAAGATTCAAATACTTCACACAGCCCAGATACAGGAACTTTCTTCCAACCTTTATTCCTGCAATACTCTAGGCTCTGACGAAGAAACCTGCGAACAAACTAAAAGCAAATAATTAGAAATGCACTTTATTCACAGTGGAAGCACTACATTTTATTTTCAGTTATAAACATTTCATAACACAAATAGTTCATAAGTTGCAGATTAAAATCATTGACAATAACTTGATCTAATGTAAAGAAAAACAGTCATAATTTTATCACATACCATTTGAAACTTATCAAGTCGGTGATAATCTATTCCATACCACTCTACTAGAAGAGTGTCAAAAAATGCTTTGACAAATGTCAATGCTGTATCCACATGCTGGAAGCAATGTACCAGCTGACTGATCTCTTCTGCTAACTCCTCCTAAAAAATGTTAGTCCATCTATTAATATATACACACACCTAAATGTAAAAATTCGCAGAAATAAAAGTAGTACCTGTATTAACGGTTTATCCGACATCCACATGCAATAAAACAATCCTTTCCATATTCGCATAAAATCGTCGTGAGTAAAACCTAAGCAAACAATAGTGCTCATCTCAAATGTACTGAGACAACAAGAAACAACATAGAATAAGGGAACCACATTCTTTACAAAAACAACTATACATGTAACTTTTTAACTTACTGAAGTTTCCATTTGATCGTGCAATAAAATATTTACGCAATTTCTTCATAGCCCTAGCACGATGCGTAGGATCATTTCCTGCCAATGTATTAGCAAAATGAAGTTGTTGGGCAACAAACACAGCTTTCTCACGTGTTTTCATGCTGCTTTTCGCTGCCATGCTTTTCGTGTGCTAAACCACGCTATACAGACGGGCACAGACGGGCGATCTAAACTGCTTATGACCCATGAGTCACGACTTGCTAAAAAGAGCCGGTTCATCTCAACGAACGGACCACGAACCGCTCTTTCAAAAAGAACCGTCCTCAGCCAAATATTCAAGTCGTAACGAAGCTCCCGATTGGATAACAGTGTCTCCAGCTCCTGACCTTGAGGAGACATTTATTTATTTATCAGATGATAAAATTCTCAGCAGAGAATATATATAGTCGGACCTCCATATATTGAACTTCTATATATCGAAAATATTATATATATATATATATATATATATATATATATATATATATATATATATATATATATATATATATATATATATATATATAGTAATGATTAGTGAGACTAGCCCGCAAGAATGCGTGGGACAAGGAACTTCTACATAAGCAAAGAGGAGCCAATAATGAAAGAAACAATAGACAACAGCGCCGCGTAATAATTATTAGGAAAGTAATAGAAAACAAAAGGGGGGCAATAGGCATTGTGAACAGTGAATAGAACCCAAATTTAGGAACATTTTGAACCAAGAATCACGTTATTCGAGCCACGGGTTCCGTAAATATTATAAATGGTATAAATTGCATGCATGACGGCGGAGTTGAAGACATGGTGACCATTGTTGTACCTCTGAAAGTATATAATAAAACGAGTTTTATTGAATATCCAGTGAATGCCTGGGTGGATTTTGGCCAAACTTACAGAAATTATAGGGAAAAATATTTAGATCAGGGCAAAATTAGTTACGGCGCGGGGGGGAATTTATGTAAGGCTTTAATAAATCAGTATCCAGTTCCATAGCATAGCGAGCTAAGAAAGAATTAAAAGAGCGACCGAAGATGTAAGTGACGTCATCACGAGTGGGGAAGACGGAAAATAAAGGTTTTTGGAAAAAGGAAAACGGGAAAGGGGAATTCGGTAATGTGATAATTACAAACCAAAAGTTAATAAAACTATGAAAGAGAGAGTAAGACGCAAGATGCCCCAAAACAGTGAAAAATGTAAACATTTTCGAACATTTATTATGGTGATGGGCATATGTTTGGAAAAAAGACAGTCACTTGGATTGTGTGGACCAACAATGCAAACTGGGTTACAGACAGAATGAGTTCGGATCTGAGGATGATCGCACGCGTTTTTATGTTGTGTTAAGTTTTTGAAAATTTTTGCGGAAGTGTCGTGTAAAACGTTAAGTTATTTTGGTTGCATAAAAACAATTGTTGAGACTGAGTGTATCGAAAATTTATTTAAATTCATTTAGAAATTCACGAAAAAAAATCCGCATAGACAAAATTTACGCAAATTAGGTGTCAGGAAATAGGAGCGTCGCGAAAGATATACATATCGCGAGATATAGAAATAACATTCAGGGAAGACGCGATTAAGACAAAAAACAATAATTGTGGATGCATTGGCAAACTTTAAACGGAGGAGTGCATCGAGGATCTGGTGGCAGCTGAGGGACTGCGTGCGTAAATAATGCACGTGACAGCTACCAGCGACGGGCGCTGACGGAAGGTGACATCGCTGCAAAAAAGGGAAGTGGCACGAATTGTGCAATAACTGTATTGTTTTTTTGGTTTGTTTACGCTCCATTCAAAAGAAAGAAAAGAAGTTCTGTCGAAGACCAAGTTATGCTATTAGGCTAAGGATAATAAGGAAGGTCACGACAGAATGCGCATTCTGATGGATGGATGAGATTTTTCTTTGTATTGTAATTTCAGTGTGTATGTTTATTTTTTTCTGTGTGTTTATATATTCGTATTGTTATGTTTCGTAAGTTGGAGGGGCAGATTGTGTTAAGGAAAAGGGATATCAGCGAAAAAAAAAATCCTAAATTAAATGCATGAGCATCCCAATGGCTCATAATTGCCGTGATTCCATGTCTTTTTATTCTGTAGTGGTATGAATGTTGACCCAGGCACGCACGAAACGGACCCTTCCTTCAACTCCGTATGGAGTGAGCGCGCGGACTACGACACGGTAAGAAATAAACAATAGTACGAGCTAGCAGAGGTACGGGCAATCGATAATGTGGCACCCAATTATAATTCAGAGCTAGGGCAGGGCAAGATAGTGCGCGTGACGGGGAAAAGGTTACAATCGTCGTGAGGTTTTGTAAGAGAATGGCGCACTAGCGTGGGCCATCGTGGTTGATTAGAGGTAGTATATTGTTACATTGGCGCCGCGACGTGAGGCGTCGCGGTATCAAAGTAAGGCGGAGAGAGAGAGAGAGAGAGAATATATATATATATATATATATATATATATATATATATATATATATATATATATATTGTAACGATACCGAATATTATACCCAGGCTAATCGAAAACAAAGTGTCGCGTAATCACGCACTGGCGCTTTTGCGTCTTTTCTGAGCCGTCGGGCGGCTGATTCGTTACGCACAACTGCTGTCGCGACACCTCGGCGCCGAGCAGACGGGGGGGTGTTTGTTTTCGCCAACGCCGACGCGGGTCTATCCCTGGGGATCTAGCTGGGAAGGGGGGCTGCGCAGTTTGGAAACTCTGGGAGGGACCACCTGCGTTTATTTACGAAAAGTGTGCGAGGGAGAGCGCCTCATGGAAAATTCCGCTCGACACACCGACGAAACGCAAGATATTATTGGACCAAATTTAAGTAAGACGTAGGAACCTTTTGCCAATAGAAGCACATTTTAGAAAAATTTTGGAAACTTCTAGAACATTTGGGAAACTGGGGAGGGGGGGAGAAAAGACTTGCGAGCGCTGGCATGCGCCGAGCAGCCAGATCAGAACGGTGTGAGAGATCCCGGTAGGCGGAGCAGAAGGGTAGGAGAGGTGAGCGCTGAGGTGCGCTCAGCTCACAGAGCAGTAAAGCCGGAGAAGGGCAGTGTCCCTTTGTTTTAAATTGAGGACGAGTAGTTCCTCCTACTGCTCATTTGTCGAATATATTCTCTTTTGATCTCTGCCGATCACGCCCGCTTCGCCCGTCACAATTCACGCGACGAGTATAATCGCGTTACTGGACACCTGAATCTTGAGCTGTCGTCGCTTCTGGGTCGTCGCTTTCGTCGTCTTCATCACGCCGCCGCCGCCGCCGCCGCCGCCGCCGCCGCCGCCGCCGCCGTCGCCGTGGCCACGCTGCGCCACCGCAACCACCGCTGCCGACGCGGGACTCAAAGGGCCTTCCCCGACACCCACGGGACACGCCGCCTGGTGTGAGGTTCGGCGACCTGTAGAGGTTGCCCACCCCAGCGGACCTGCTTGCGAACGGTGACTGTGTTTTGATTGTCGAGCTGCGGCAAGATCTTCAGTGCGCCCTTCAGGCGCGACGCTTGTTTAAAGAAACTCTTATCAAGGAAGTGCTCGCCGCGCATTGGCGACTTCCTTACATTATTAAGTTCCCTGTAATACATTAGTTTTATAGCATAAAAATAGAAAAAGTAATTGCTAAGACCTTAATTTTTTGTATGCTTAAAATTTAAGTTTTTTTCATTAAAGTCCATTTGTGTTCTCAATAATTTTATTTTAAATTCATCATCATTTTTTTAAATATCCGTCCACCATCTATTCTTCTTTACTCTACATGCTTCCTGAGCTAGCCGGCCACACGAGCCCAGGTAAGCAAAGGTAGGTCTGGGAGACCGGGTTCGGTGCAATATATATATATATATATATATATATATATATATATATATATATATCGAATTCTCCCCAGAAATGGAAGACGTTAAGCAAGTAACTCGATCAATAAGCCTCCGTCAGCAGAACAGCCTCCGTCAGCAGAAGCAATCTCACACTATATTCCGAATAAAAGAAGAATGCGGTTGACAGTTCGGTGTGGAGGGGGGCGGCGTTGCCACGTACTGCGCGCTCTATCACGTGCTTTGAACAATAAGACGAACAGCTGAGAGAAATCAGGAAAAATCGTAACACGTAAAAGAAAGAAAATAAATAAGTAACTTACATTTTCTCATCCTTCGCCAATTACTCCCAAACTGCACTGTTGAACAACTGTTTGCCACACTTCGTAAATATTTACTTGTGGTCACTGCATATTAAAAACACAAACATTTTAAAATTATTCCTTTATAAGGGAAACACTCCACTGATATCTGACGCACTGTCAGCACTCTCACTCTCTTCAGAACTACTGCTTTCACTGCTATCCGATGCACCGAGGGAGATTTTTAATTCTTCCACATTCGTTTCAATGCCACATTCGTTTTTCCACGCTTCGATTATCACCGCTTTCGTGCGCGCTACAACTTTTTGCCACTGTTCGCGAGTGGTTCCTTGCACAGCCTCCCGGGAAAGATTTTCCACTTCGCTCACTGTGAAGGTTTTATTATTCCTTGCCACGTAACCTTTCATTTGTGCCCATATTAACTCAATGGCATTGAAGTGGCTATGATAAAGCGGCAAACGAAGTACTCTGTGACCGTCTGCTTTAGCAAGTTCATCAATTATGTATTTGGGGAATTGGGGTTTGATTCTTGCAACATCTTCAAGTAATTCCGCCTTAGTTTTTCACGTTTCAGTTTGCACACTGTGATGTGACAACCACTCAATTATATCTTCCTTCCTGGAAGCAGTAGTCGGCGCCCTGTCCATTACAACAGAATGATAAGGAGCATTATGACGATGAGAGATGGCTTATGCAAGTTCTTGAGTATGTTATCTTCAAACCATTTCCGGAAACGCTCACTATCCATCTCCTCATGATAATCCCCTGTTTTTCGAGAACGGAATATCAGAAGACCGTTTTCAATAAAACCATGGGCTGTGCCAGCATGAACAATAACTCGTCCACCCTTTCCGGTTGGTGCTGTGGCAGTGCCAGCTACTGAATCATCTGTCCACGCTGTACTAATAGTATGGCCAGCATTAGCCCAGGTTTCATCCAGCCACACAATTTCATCAAAATCTTGGGCACAAATGTCTCTCAAGAAACGCGAGCGCCACGCCACAATGTCATTCCTTTCCATAAGCACCTTGCGTTTGTTAAACTTTTTGTATTTAAATCCTAGCTCGTGCACAACTTTGCAGAGCGAAGCTACACTACCAATAAATAATTCTGCATCTCGTAATGAAACATAGTTTTTGCAAGGTTGGATACTCTTTCCTTGAATAATAGGCGTAAATATGCCTCCGCACAACATCCTTCAGAAAAGTGTCCAGGTTTGTGACTCGCCTTTCAACGATTTTCTTCTTACCTGGCGTCTCCAGATGAGAAGGGTCAGCTTCTTCCGCATCCTGCTTCTGTTTACCAATGTTAATGACTGTGTTCTCATGAATCTTGAAGCATCAGCTGTGCGCTTTACTACCTTTGAAACAGGTAATAAGGGCCCACCATTGTTTTACTCCTTTTCAAAATAGACGCGAACATTTACACAATACTCGCGAGCCTGGCCATTCAGAGGAACTCCCCGGCCGGATTTTCTTCTTTCCTTTACGGAATGAATCCTCGGCCGGCCTCAGCCGCATTTGTCACTTCTGACATGTCAAATTAATGACAGCACTAACAAGACGATAACAAAACACCAATAACAAACAACAATAACAAGGAGAAAAAATACAACAATAACAACATATCTAACAGAACACGCTTCTCAGAATTCCCGCTCTCACAATACACTTGGACACTGTAAGCTCAACACACGTCGTCGCTCAGCCGATAAACTGCAGCACTCCGGATACGCGATTCATTTCGCAGTTCAAACGTGACAACATCGGGCAAATGGCGATACTTCTGATTCGCTGTTGCCTAGGTTACGGAGCTGACGTCACCATGTTACCGGGAACTGTCAACCACATTCTTCTTTTATTCGGTTAATAGAACTCGAATCGGGTTGGCCTTATTTTTCAGGGTTGTTTGGCTATGGAAATGGAAAGGGCTTATCTGGCTTTGAAATAACTTCATGAAATGCATTGCAAATCACTCGTTATCCGCTAGGTGCGCGGACGCCGCAAAGTTACACTGTTGTCGGATTATTATTATTATTATTATTATTATTATTATTATTATTATTATTATTATTATTATTATTATTATTATTGTTATTATTATTATTATTATTATTATTATTATTGTTATTATTATTATTATTACCGTACGGGTTAATTTGTGGGGAGACTGCCCGTAGGCAGTGTTCCGCACCCGAGTTTCAACCAGGCTTCCTTCGAAGCCTACCCCCGACGCGGGTCTGGGGACTTTTATCTAGCAGGCGCACCCCGTGGGCAGTCCCGTCTGCGCCTGGGATTTGACTCTTACTTTCTCCGCCAGATGTCGGCCTCAGTTAACTATATCCGAACTGTCTGGTTGGGAGAAAGTGGGATCTCGTTAGGGCGGGATGTTGTCGGAGAGATTTAATTTTGCCGGGCATCCTGCCAGGGTTCTTTCACATGCCACAAGAGTGACATGGCTACTGTGGATTTTCCGCCCTTCGAAAATCCGGGTTCCTTGACCGGGATCGAACCCGCGCACTGGGGGCTCAGAGGCCAGTAAGCTAACCCCTCAGCGCCAGCGGGCCATCCAGCGGGCCATCCAGCGGGGGTAGATCACCACCGTCTCCCGAGAAAAAAACATGAACTACACTAACGGGACTAATGACCAAAGCTGTTGACGTGCTCGGAAACACGAAAAAATCAATCAAACGAGGCATCACACCGGCGTAGTCCGTATCGTCGAGTCGTGCAGCGAACTACCGAGATTATGATAACTGTAGTGGAGTTGGTCCCGCACACACGGTTCAAGTCTCTGGTGTCTTTTTGTCACACTACCTCTTTCACTTCACATCACTTCATATCATCTCTAGGCGTCTTCCAGTCTCTCCTCGCTTCCTAACACACGTCTGTCTCCTCCCACACGTCCTTAGCTTCTCTCACATAGATATATCCCCTCTCACACGACCTTAGGTTCCCTCACACAGGTATGTCTCCTCTGACACGTCCTTAAGTTCTCCGAACGTTTCTCATTGTGTCTCGCCCACGTATCCGGCTCCTTTGAGTCTCTCCATATCTTGCTTCCCCGAGCGTTTCACGTCTCTCACACTCGCCCTCCGAGCGGGTTCGAGCCGCTAACCACGTCTCTACATCTTGCTTCCCTGAATGTCACCGCTTCTGTCCGTTCGTCTCACCGAATTTCACTTTCACTCGCCTCCTACCCTCGTCACGAGTTCTGTCACGTCAGTCTCATTGGTCTTCGTCTCGTGTAGTTGTGATTCGTCACTTAGGTCACGTGCAAGGTGAATCCCGGAACTTTGTCTCCGGGTATCACCGAGTGTTGCATCAATCTGAAGAATTCCCCGTTCCATACGTCACGTCCAGTGAGGGAAATCTCAAAGTTGTCCGTCAGTATCAGCGTTGGGAAAGTCCCTAAATGTATATCACGTATGTCAGCCAAGGGTTTCACCGACAATGTAAGATGCTTTGTGTGAACAACTGGATCTAGGTTGATTCGTCACAATACATTGTGATGGCTGATCGCACAAAGCGTCATATGTAGTCAGGGAACCCCGGGCCTTGGCAATATTGGATTTACATTCAGGACCTTCCCCAAGACATTTGACATTGTGACCGAAGACACTGGGATTCCCTTTTACTGGACGTGACGGATGGAAAGGAGAAATATCAAGACTTCAGGCGGGAGGATGCCCTTGGACCAAGTTCCGGATTTACCTTACTCGTGACTAAATTGACGAATCACAACAACTACACGAGACGAAGACCAATTAGACTGATGAGACAGAGCACGTGGCAAGGGTGGGAGGCGAGTGAAAGTGAAATTTGGTGAGACGAGCAGACAGAAGCGGTGACATTCAGGACCGCAGCGCGTCCGTCTGCCTACAGTAACCTATGCAAGGAACACGTTCGAACAGTCACGGAGGAATCTCCAAAATTAAAAACAAAATGAAGTTGTCTATGAACACTGATACTTACACGTGCATGGATGCTTGGTTCACGCTTTATTCACAGTTAAGTAGTCGCGTTTCAATCACAGACCTTGACAAGTAAAACACACTTTTCCTTCCGAACGGAGTCTCTCCTAAGGGCTGCGCGTCTCGTAGCCTCGCACAGGGTACACAAAATTTCATGCGCCGTCCGCCGTATTCGAACTATGAAAGCCTCGATGATAATCCCTCTGGCGAGGAATATACGAAGAAGCGCGGGAAATACAAAAGACCACGTATGACCGGCAAATAGAAACTACAGAAATACCAACATTTCATCGAGTTTGATAAGTGGACTAATGCATTTAAAATATAAAAGGTGTAATGGAAATTTGTAAGGGAAGTGCCGCTTCCAGCGCGTCTATGGACGCTACGCCCCTGCTCTGGTGATGCCCAAAATCGATTATGGGTGTGCAGTGTAGTTTTCAGCCAGGAAGTCAAGCTTAAGGAGATAAGATCCTATTCACAATGCAGGCCTCCATTACGCATCTGGAGCATTCCGCATTTGTACTTCCTTAAGTCTCTATTGTGAAACCAGTACCATATCGCTACACCATAGACGACAAACACTACTACTCACATATCGAGCAAAAATGCTGTCACTACCAGAGCACCTAAACTATGGGTGCTATTGGTCAAGATGGTTAGATCCAACTTGACAAACATTGACAATCGAAGACCTGCAGCTACTCGTCCAGCCAACACCCGTACAGTAGAAATAATCAGATTCTATAACATCGTTCTACCACCGGTGTTGAAACATAAACTATATGAAGTCCCACCTTGGACGCTTACATGCCAGAAATTCGACTCGACACGACCAGTGTCAAGAAGAAAGAAAGCCCACAGAATTAAAAATCAGATTTACATCACTTCGCGAAGAGTTCATGCATGGCAGTGGAAGAATAATTAATTTATTGGACAAGGGTTTGCAAGACACTACCTTATGAGTGCTGGTCATTGTTCGCAGTAATCTTTTTTGGATAGCAAATGTGCGAGAACTTACAGGAGCATTTCCCCAAAATATTATTCCATATTCAGTGGCGGCTCGTGGGTATTCGCACGTTCGCATGTGCACACCCAAATTAATTTGATGCCATTTCTCTTAAACATCTCTTAGAGAATACAAAGGGATAGAGAAGAGGGGAATACAAGTCCTCTCAGAGCATTTACGAAACATGGTATTTCAAAACACGCGCCGTTCGGAAGCTGCGATTACAGGTCCGTCCGCCTTTCTTTCGTTAAAGCCTGCGGGAGCACACTCGGGAGAATGCGACCGAGGAAACGGCGTCCTAGGCTTCCGTGGGGTTGCAGGGGAAGGAGGGGGAACAACGGTGGCTTATGGAGGACTGGAGCAATCCCGCCGCGGTGCTCCCTCTACGGCGCCGGCGCAGTGGCGATCTCGGGAAATGTCTTGAGGTGTCTCGAAGATATAACACTCGAGTAGCATAAGTTTTTAACAGATGTGTGACATTGAACGAAGAAAGTGTGAGATCTCTCTCCACTTAAATGAGCTTTCGCACTAGCGCGCGAAACGCGAACGCATTGCTGTGCAGTGTTGCATTCATAAAAATGTTAATTGTATATAATATGTGTATTCTCTTGTGTTTTAAAGTGAGTTGCAATTACAAAACCATTCCGAAGTATTCAAACCCCTAGTGTATTTTGTAAACGTAAGTATTAGTATTCAATGTGTTTTGAGAAACCGAAATCAGAGAGTTCTTTTTTGTCAAGGGTGTTTGTGCAACTAACAATGAATAGCGTTGAAAATATGAAATGTAAGAAATCAATGATTTCAATGAAAAAGCCACAGATAAAAAAATTGCAGAAAAGAAACAATGTACTGGAATTATTCGGCATGCTATCAGACTTCATAAGATGATTTTTGTTTAATTGTCATTATTAATGTTAATGTGTGTAAATGCATGCATGTAATGTCCGTGTGTGGGGGGAGAGAGAAAGAGAGAGAGAGACAGAGTGCAAGAAAGAAGAAAAACGTTGCACACCCTAATGGCATGACCACGAGCCGCCACTGTCCATATTTCAAGTGTGAGTGCACGTTTGCAAAATACATTGTCCAAAGTGTCTCAATGTTGGAGCTAGACCTGAGGGTGTATAGAGCATAGAAATATTTGGTGAGCTTCTTATTAAGATTTGAAATCTGAGCATTCCATTTTAGGTTTTCTTGGATTGTTAGACCGAGGAAGGTAGTTTCATGGGATATTGTTACAGGGTTATTATTTATGAGCAAATGCTGTGAGAGTTTTCCTTTAGATCGGGGATTCATGAAATTTAGAGAGACTGTCTTGCTAGTGTTTATGATGAGTTTGTTGTCTTGAAACCATTTTACTAGTGCATGCAAGGTTTTTTTTGTTTCTTTTTCTAAAGATTGTTGTGTTTTTGCTTCGATGATAATGTTTGTGTCATTTGCAAACAAAATTATTTTGTTATTTCTTAAAGCCAATGGCATGCCATTTATGTGTATAAGGAATAGTATTGACGATAGGATGGATCCTTGTGGGACTCCACAATTTATCATCTGAGGGCAGTAGTGAGGAGATATTGTTTACTGTAATGTACTGGAGGGCTACTTGGTACTACTTGGCAACGGTTTGATAAATATGATTTGATACATTGACTTGCAATGCCACGGATACCTAGCATTTCTAGTTTTGTTAAAAGTATATGATAATCAATAATGTCAAAAACTTTTGATAAATCTAAGAAAAGGCCAATGCCAATTTCCTTCTGATTCAGTACAAGTATGTCATTTAGAAAGGAAATGATGGCTGTGTCTGTGGATCTATTACCCCTGAAGTCATGTTGTGCATTTGTAAGGACATTATTTGCATTGAGAAAATGTTTGAGTCTATCATTGAAAAGCCTTTCCAGAATTTTTGAAAATCCTGATAGCAGGGAGATAGGTCTGTAGTTCTTTGGATACTAACTATTTCTAAACAATGGTTTAATTTTTGCCATTTTGAATACATCTGGTAATATGCCTGTTTTTAGAGAATAATTACTAGGGAACGGATTTCCATGTAATCTCGTGTTTTTACAAGAACTAGGTTCCCGCATTCAATTTCATTTTTTAGAGTTTACAAGATCTTCTGAATGAATTAGAACTATTTTTATTTTACATATTTTTATATATTTTGATATAATTAAATTTTTTACATATTTTACCTATTACGACATATTTCTTACATATTTCCCTACATTTTAATATCTTTACAAACTTTATTTTTACAACTTAATACGTCGAAACGGAAGATTTCTGTTGCGTGTTTGCAATATGTGTTACGAAATCAACTTTCTTACAAATCAAATAAAGTGCTGCTGCGCTTCTATGACCACCATATCTTCCCCATGACTTGTCAAACTTACCCCTCCCCTCCCCGCTTACTACGTACTCGGAGTCAAGGATGAGCGGATTTTTAAGAGCAAAAGTAATTTCAGCCACGTGCATGTTCATGTTTCAAACGGCAAACTCGTTACGCGATCGAAAACTAACAAATATCTTTCACAGAAAATTGTCTTACCGCGTTCGATTTGGAGGGAGGGGTATATACCCCTTAACTCCCACCATTGGGATCCATCACTCGCTGTACGGCACTACTATTCACTTGAATACCGGCTCCTCGTAAACATTGTAGTATTATATACTATGAATGTATTTTATATTTCGAATAAAATGTTTGTATGTGATGAAGTCTAGTATAGAAGTATTTCAGTAGACATAGAACCTAGTTTCAGCCACTCCGAATCCTTGTTAACAACTGATCGGCGACGTTCTATGATCGGAAAATGCTTGTAGAAAAAAATTTTAAACACAGTAATTAATTTTTATTTTACATATTTTCAATTTTTTCTTAGATGTTTTGGAAAAACTAAGTACATACATATGTACATATCTTGCATTGTGTATTACAATAAATTCCGTTCCCTAGTAATTGCAAATGTGAGAGAGTGGTTGCACTATACATGGAACATTGTGTTTGATAAGAAAATCTGGAATGTTGTCCAGGCCTGCTGAGAATTTATTCTCCATTTATCCAATGATTTTTAAAATTTCAGAGGGGTGATTTCATATAAAAATATGGAATTTACAATTTGTGAAACATTAGTGTTTGTTTGGTGTGTTTTATTGATTAGGGAATGTTGAGAGATTAATTTTTTACCAATTTGTGAAAAGTGTTCATTGAATATGTCAGCAATTTCTTGTGGGTCTTGTAAAGTTTTTTGGTTTTTGTAGTAGAGCTCTATATTTTTCTGTTATTGTTAGTTGTTACTGTAGTCTTTTTACTTTCTCGTATACGTACGTATATACAGAGTAATATACGTAGTATAGAGAAAGTTATGTAATGCTGCGCGAAAAAACGGCGACTTTCCTGCACAAAAAATTAATTGCCAGGTCCTGACAACGAAAATGTAGATAAATCCAGTTGTTAATTAAGAAAAAATCCTCTAAGGCCCGCAACAGACTACAGCGAGGAATGCGTTGCGAGAAATGTGCGACGTGAAATGTGGAAAATCGAAACAAGTGACACTTATGGACCCTCACACACTAGAAAGAGTTTCTTCGTTCTGCGGAGGGGAACATTTCTGGCAGCGCATCTCTCGGTGTGGTCTGTTGCGGGCATAACACGTGGAGTATCCAGAATCCCTATTTTCTGGGTCTTTGATGCATATATATAACCACTGCATGCCACTAAGGCTCTATAGGTCTTTGTATCTCTAATGCCACCGCTCAGCTTTAATATCAGAACCGTTTCGTTTTCAATTAATCGGCTATATACTTGTTTTCTTAACGTATGTTCGAAGGTATTATTCTCACGAAATAAGGCATGCCTTTTCGCGTCTTTTCTCGGGTCCTGGCCGCTAGGAGTCACTTGGTCTGCACCACTGCGTGATACGGTCGCGAGCATGCGACATCAAAGACATCATGTGACTGAGAAAGACGCAAAAGCTGTGTGCCTTATTCCATTTGAAGACAATACCCCAGGTGTCATATTAAAGAAAACAAGTTTAGTCGTAGTTCGCTAAGATTTATTCCACGTAAGATGTGACCCAGAGAGCTTGGCAATACCAACCTCCCGTAAACCACCCGCCATACATACTACATTGACTTAGGGACTTTTGATTACCATTTAAGTTGGAGAAAGTAGGTGCCAACCCCAACGTAAATTCCCCACGTAATGGAAGTACAGCTGCCAGGGACTTTTTTTTGGCTGGAGACTGGCATGCATGCGAGCGAAATGAATTTGTGCCAACTTCAACGGTTTCAACCAGCAAAACGTGTGGAGATTGTGAGCTTATGCGAGTGAGCCGCATCCCGCACTTGCGTGCTGAAAAAGCAATTTTTTTGCGTTTCCAGTGCGCGAATTGTTTCCTAAGGAAAATCTTGTTGTGCGCTGGGCTTGACATTTTTAGAAATGTCAGGTAATCCCAGAAATAACTCTCCAGTGAAGCAGAAGGGGAAGTGGATTTTATCGAGTGGTGAAAGGCAGGTCCTTCTTAATGTTAATAAGTACAAGAGCGAGAAAAATTCTCGTAAAGAAGTGAAACTTCCTGAGAGCAGTGTCATTGCAAAGGTAGCTGTAATTGTGGGGGTAAGCCATCAATGTCACAATAATTATTGACTTTATTGCATGCCTCAAGAACGTCTTCACAATGAACATGTGTATGTGAATCATAATTATTTTATTGAAATATATTCATATATTACAGAGACCTTATACAACTCTGGCAAACGTTATTAGGGATTATAAGGCAGGAAAATCTATTAAAAGTAAGAGGAAGCGTTCATGACCGTGAGAGATTCAGCTGATGGATTTGCAAGAGAAGCTATTAGCAGCTATATATTTACCAGGAAGCTGATAATGGTAAGATATTTTATATTTAGAGTAATGATGAAGTATGTGGCTCACTTTTTGAAGACTTTCTAAAGACCTATTCATTTGCAACAGGCAGAAGACTCTCACTTACAGATGTTTGGCATTACATGAAGGAAAATAATGAAATTTTTTTCATTCAGAGGGTCATGCACAACATTGTACAGAATTATTAAGGAAATGGTTTAGCATGGAAGAAAGGAAACCCAAATATGCGTATTTGTGAGTCAAATGAAATAAATGTAAAGAGGTTATATTTTGTGGCAGACTATATGAAAAATAAGAAGTCAAAACCCAAAGACTGTAGTGTACCTTGATGACACATGGATCTATATGAATGGTAAAAGATCCCTTTGAAAATGTATATTACTTATGTGTAAAAATTATGAGACAAAAATATCATTTTCATTAGGTTCAACTACTTATTCATGGCAACTACCATTAAAGGCACCAGTAAAAGAGTAATTAAAAGACCACCAGAGGGAAGGAGGCTAGTCGTGGTTCATGCAGGAATGAGAGAAGGTTTTGTACCAGGTACAAATGTTTTCAGTTTTAATGGCATTAATTATGTACAAACTGAGGCATGTGTACGAAGCATCACATTTTGTAGGTGCTGGTCTGATATATGCTACTGACCTAAAAAGGGGGCAAGATTATCATGGAGCAATGAACAGTTCTACTTTTGAATCCTGGGTTAAGAAACAACTGATTCCTGGCATTTGCAATTTAAGACCTTGCATCATTGTCATGGATAATGCTTCATACCATTCAAAGCAGGTAGAGAGGCATCCAACCACAAAGTGGTGAAAGGATCAACTGATTGTAAGTATCAGAAATGAAATGAAACTATTGTGCTTAATGAAATAAGTAATGTAACCAAAGAAAATTATTTTTAGGATTGCCTGAACCAGCGAGGAGTACGAGTGCCAGAAGCTGCAAATAAAATCTCACTTGATGCCCTGGCGAGCCAACATTGTGAAAGGATAAAAAGGTACCACGAGATACATATCAGTGTGTGAAAGAATACATTTCATTAATATTTTGCATCATATTATCTTGTTCTGTTGCATCATTGTAATTAAATATTAAAATATACACTTTAAATATGTACAAATATATGCGTCTACGCTTGTGATAAATAAGTGATATATAAATCTAATAAATAACGGACCTCAGCAATGTATTGGTAAAGGTATGTAGTTGATGACATGCTGGCTGCAGAAGGGCACACAGTTTTGAGGCTGCCACCATATCATTGCAAATTCAATCCTATTGAACATGTGTGGGGCATTTCAAAAGGGTACTACCACAAAACTGTATGTGAAAGGCCAGGGCAAGGAATGGAGAGAACTAAAGCTGTGAGGAATGAGGCAATAAATCAGGTAAAGTTTTCAATACACCATTATAGAAAAATGATAAATATATGCTAACAGTTATGATTATAATTTTTTTCAAAATTAGTAAAACAAGAAACTAGAAAATTATGTTATGGCATTAACAGGGTCACACCAGAAATGTGGAAGAATTCAGTGGAACATGCAGAAAAAATTATTGAAGAGTATTATGAAAAAGAGGCAGTGGAAGAAGATTATGAAGAAATAGTAAATTTGAGCAGTGCTAGTGGAACTGACACAGCTGAAGAAGGCACAGGAGAGGAAGGAGACAATTCCATTTGAGCCAATCCCAGGAACATCTTCAATGTGAAAAAATTGAAAAAAATATTAGAGATTCCACAACTTCATCTCAAGAAACATCTGACATATTAATGCAATCACCCACAGTTGTTAGAGAACATGTTGGGACCCCCTGTGCAACAGAACAGGTAAGAACAGGAAAATACTCCATTGAGAATTGAAGAAAATTTCATTTCATTAACACATTCTCCCAATTTTCAATCAATTGTTCCTGCCCGTGCTTCAGTTGTGTGTTTGGATCGAGTAGGATTGCAAAAGTAAAAACAGTGAGTAAGCATTAAAGCGTTTGGAATAAATGTGATAATCTTGTAAAATATGTAACTCAATATTTCAGATGTGCCTCAAATTATAAAATTCCTGCCCCCGTAAAGCAACCACCAAGTCAAGATTAAGAACAAATTTGGTCACACTGTGTCCCGGAAAAGGTATAGCTTGAATTTACTCGATTATGGAATTGTGGTTATGGCAGGTTATAAATTAATATTTTTAAATTACAGTCAATTGTTCCTGCCAGTGCTTCAGTCAGTCTGTTTGGTCTGAGAACAGTTGCAATGTGAAAGAAGTGAGTGTGCATTAATAGTTTTAATGTGAGTGTGAGATCTTGAGTGAACTCCTGCCTTCTCAATTCAACCGAAGACACTAGTTAAGATCACCATTTCATTAACATTAATTAACCCCAATGAATTAACAGTTAATCAATTTCGTTTACATTATCCCTGTAATACAATTAATCATTACTACCAATGCCTCTTGAGTTTGTGTTCAGTTTAAGTATGGATGCTAAGTGATATAAATGAATACACTTCGAAGATTTGACATGTGTGTGAAACATACATCACATTTATAAATGTTTCAGATACGCAATAATGGAGTTCAGAACATACATCATTTTATTTAAATTTTTGTTCAAATGGTAATCAGTTGTTAAGTGAAATTAGTAAGTACTTATTTCATGATATTATTTGGCATGATATAGAGTAAAATTTAATGTTTACTACTGATGCGCTATATTACTTTTTGGTTATTAACATTTCATTTTAAGTTATTTTTCAATGATTTTCTATTTATGTTTGTAAATTTTATTGGTTTTGTAGGTAATTTTTTTGGTTACATATTATATTGAATACTGTAATGTGAAGCAAAAATTCTTGGGCCAACTTTTTTTCTGGACAATATTGTTTTTCATATGTTGCAGGAGTTTGAAGTAATATATAAGTTAAGTAGCAATTTTTTTCATTTAAATGTGATAATTCCTTTTTTAATTTTTTTGTTTTTCATTGCAAGAACATAATTTCCTAGGAATAATTTTTAATCTTATAACAATAACATGTCTGTTTATTGACTTTATCATGATTGGACAATAGATACTGCATTGATTGTTTTATGTTGCAGGGTTGCTGTGTTTACCGGATTATTCATTTTCTAAATATGGAATTTTTTATGTATATTATTTTATGTATTGTAAATGTCTCCATTATTTTGACGTATGTTTCTGTATGCATGCTAGAAATCGGCCTTCAGTCGTCATCCTGATTGGGAGAATGGGTATGCTATCAATATATGTAAAATTTTCAAGTAGTTTATTAATTTGTAAAGTCAGCCAAATTTCTTAATGTTGATTTTTAACGATAATATTTTTACAATCCAATTGAGGATTAATTCACTTTTTTATTCAATTTTTTTTTATATATATGGTAACATACTTACTCCTTTGTTTTCCCCGATCGCTTAAGGTAAATGCCGGGATGTTTTGTAATGTTTGTAAGCCCAGGGACATTAGGCTTTAAAATTGTTGTAAAAATTCAATAATTTTTGTGAAAATAAATTGCTGTGGACCATCGGTGTTCAAGAAATTTTAATGACTGCTCCTTGCAATTTGTCATTAAAATTGACCACCCATGGTGCATCAAGTTATTCTTCACTGAACCTTCGCATTATATCAAATCATATATCTGATCAATTCAATTTTCATGAAATTTCAAACATTGTCATTTTCATACAGTAGATTTGTTCATTCCTTAGATATGCTTTGATCATGGTCATGTGTCGATATTACGTGCATAAAACCATTATTATACAAATATTTCTAGTTCAGTAAAGAATAGTTTTATTTCACTTCATTGTGTACTGTTTGAAAATTAAAATTATTTTGAGTCTTGCATTTCATTTCATCTTTATTCTATAAATTCCCTTTTTATACCTTTTTTTCCTATTGTATAATAAAACAACTTTCTACTATTTCATTTATTCTTCAGTTTCAATAAGATTTTATTAATTCTGAGAGTTCAAATATTTTTAAATTTATAAGTAATTTAATTAAAAGTACATTTAATATTATAATTAATTAATAAAAACAAATTTCATATATAAATTATAAATTAAATTATTTTACCATATGCCTGTTGCGATTTATAAGTCGTAAAACAACATTAACAAATCATTTCAGCATATCTGGATTTTTGAAGGCCACTACGTACATTTAAACAAGTCGCGTGGGCGCTTTCGCGTTTTATTTCGACGAGGTTGGCAGTGCCGAAACTCCGCCATCTTGACTTTTTAGGGTCTTTTCTTACGTGGAAACACCTATAGGCCTGGTTTTAAAGGTGTTCAGCCAGGGACTCATGGTACACGTGACAAAACATGTTGCAATATTTAAGCCGACAACCGATTGTTTTGTATCATTCTGCAATTATTAATATTTGAAAAAATGTTTCCTCAAGGGTCTAGTGAAGAGTGTTTTCTGTGGTATTCGTGATAAATAGACTTGAACATTGTTTGTGCGGTGCTTTGGTGATTTCCCCTGTGGCCAGTTGTGCTGAGAAATGATAATTTTAGGAAAGTGCGTTTTGTCAGTATAATTGATACATACGTGCGTTCTACTATGGAGCTGTGGAACAAGAACGATATTTCAATGCCTCCCAATAATTCTGTGATTATGAAGAAGAGAGATATTGATATAACACACCTGAAATCTATTCTTAATGGTGCGTTGAAGGCAATGGAAGATGAACATCTTCTGCATAGGGAAGCAGCAGTACTTTCACGACTCATATTTAAACTTGCAAGGCCATTGCGAGGACAAAAAGGGTTAATGTGTATTTATAAGGTGAATCGGGGGCTAAAACGTTACCTTTCTCTGGATCTACAGTATGTGTACAATAACTTCAGTAAGATACTTTCATGTGTTGAGGATATTAATGATTGTGTTTATGTTCCTACTAAACAGATGTTACAGTATTTATTGGTTCGAACCCAAGGCTTTTGTAAAATAATGAAATATGTGTCTGAGGCATGTGAAAATGCAGCTCACTATTTCAAAGGAATTATTCGACTTGGCCACCTTCTCAACATTTCCCTTCTTAGTTTAAGTCTGGTTAGTAGGATATGGTTCTGTGCAAGATATTTAATGATTTGTGCATGTCAGTGTTATGATCAACTTTTGCCATATCTTGAAAAACTGAAAGTAAAAGGCCCTTGTTGGCTCCCAACAGAATATACATTTCCTGAAAACTTGGGATCATGGTTAGGATCAAATCTAATAACTGGAGATCTTAAATGTGATGTTGATATACAGAAAATTAGTGAAGATTTATCACTAATCAAAACTTTTAAAGATTTGGGGACAGTGGTGAACCGTGAAGATTTTATTGCCAGAAAAAATGAAAAGGTAGGCATTTTGGGAAAAAGTGTAAAAATGGATTTCTTAAATAAGAAAGGGAAATTAAGTACAGATTTGACTGCTGAATTAATGATGAACATTACTAACTCTTCAGAAACTGGCAACAAACCTGTTGAAAATAGAGCAGATAATTTAAATAATTTGGTTGCTCAAGATGTAGAAAATAAAAGTGTACAGTCAATCATAAATGTATCAAATTCCATGCCTCTTAAAAATGATTTTGGAGAGCAAATCTCACGTGATCAATTTCTTGCACTAAAGACAAAGAAGAAAAGCTTTTCGTCCACTGCTAATGAAGAACCTAACGGCAACCCAGAAAAATTATGTAGAGATAATCAAAAAATCTCGCTGGGAACTGTTAGAAATGACACTGGTGAAACTTGTACATTTATTAATGGTGAGATTTCTGAGAGAAAAAGTAAGACACAGTTGAGGAAAGGATTGCAACCACCCCTAAAATTAAAATCCTCCATGTCAAATACAAAATCTGGAGTAAATATTGCAAATGAGGGAAGGCAAACAAGTGTAGCAAATAAAGATCTTTCCCCAAAGACATTACCAGATGCATTTTGTTTATTGGGTGCTTCTCAAGATGCAGAAAAGAAGTTGGTTTCAAAAGATATTAGTGATTTTAAAGTTCTTAATGTTGATAAGAAGAAAATATCAATGGACCGTTCATTCAAATGTATGCAAGTGGAAAATGAGTTTGTTCACAGTATCGAATCCTCGATCACATTAAATGACAATAAAGATAGTGGCTATAAGTTTGAAATTAAATCTAATGCAGAACATATATCAGATATTTCTGAAGTCCAGCAGGAAAGTGCTATTAATTCAGCATTCAAAAAGAAAAAAAAGAGTTCATTAGGAAATTGGGAGATAATTCATGGAATCAGGACATTAAAAGATGTGAAGGCATTTCTGATCAGTGAAAAGAAGGCTAGAAAAAAAGGAAAAAGTTGTGTTACTTCACAGTTGAATAACTCAGAGTGGGTTGTTCTTTTTGAATCGATAAACAAACATTTCAAGAAAAAAAATGTTTCAAAGCTAAAAGGAAATAGACTAAAACCTGTAATTGAAGAAATAAGAAATACTTTAATAGCTTTTGTTATTTGATTCACCTCAAAATTATTTTGTGTTCCAATTATGTGGAACATTTTCATAAAATGTGGGCATAATTTTTATATAGTATGAGAACAATTGATGTAGCAAAAGAAAGTGTGTATATTTGTTGTTTAAAGAAGCAAATGAATGGGAGGAGAATTGGTAAAGAAAGTGATGTCTCCGAACACTGTTTATTGTGAGTTGAAGATTGGAATAATTTATTCTGTTTCTTTTCTTTTTTGTGAAATGTATAAACTCTTTGGCCTATGTAGGATCAGATTGATTTTATTATCAATGTATTGATTGATAATTATGTGTATCATGATTTTATGTATCAATTAATTTTATTATAACATATACTGTTAATGCTGGATTGAAAAGTGCCTTACATTAAAAGTATATTTTTGATTAGTTTTGGGTACATTAAATTTATCATTAAAAAATTAAAGCCTATTCATTATGATTAAAACTTCAGAGTAATGGATCCCCTCTTTTCTTCTGATAATCAAGGAAGGTGTAACACCATACCTTTAGTTTTTCTCACAAAAACAGTCTTACAGGGCTGGGACTGTTACGTAAAAGCCTATTTGTTCCCCTTTCTCTTAAGCATTGAATGTGGAGTGGAAATTCAAGAAGTGCCCCATAGTTAACATATACCGAGTTGCATATCACCTAGAAATAAATATTTTCATTGTAAACAAATATTACTGCATATGTCGCTAAATTTTATATAAATACATGAATATTTTCAAGATTAATATTTTGGAGTTTTTGGATATGTGGTGAAAGACCTGCCAATTTGGAATGCAGTGGATGGTCACACATCACATATTACTGTGTGACTTCCCTGATTGAGTTAAGGGAGTCTGGTAGACACCCTGTCAAAATGTCTGAGGGCTATTTCTAACACTTTTTGTTGATTCAAGCAATGACTCTCTGAGTGAAATTATAATACGAGTAGCTCCCAAAGTTCCTCAGGTTGTGCAACTGTAATTTGCAGTGATTGAGAGGGTGACGTCATGATTTTCTTCGAGGCTTCTCTTGATTTTGGTTACTGGTTTTCATATGGGTAGTAAATAAATATTTTCATTGTTTTAGCACAACCTTTTCTCTTTTTAAGTATATAAAAAAATAAATATTTTCAATTTTCTTAGCACCTTAATGTCTGAGCTGTTTTTATTTAGTGCAAAAATTATCCACACTTCATTAGTGTGTAAATAATCATCTTTCACATGCTAATCTCTGTTGACGAGACAAAGGCTTTGTGTATCTATTGCTAATAAATTAAATTTCATTTTTTTCTTTTACATACAGGTTCTTTGTTTTATCTCCCAACTGGGAGTGCTTGCTCTTGTGACAATTTGGCAACATGAATTACCTTGGTATACCTTTCACTTGTAGTGACCTTCCAGCAGTTGTGTGCCCTCACGTTTAAGGGGAATGTTGTTTATTGTGAGCAGAATGTGGCTACTTTAGGTGGGAAAAGAAGAAAGCACTTATTCTGTCTGTGGGGAGTTATTCTTTCTTATTTCATTCGTTCTCATAACAACTCATATTTGTTTTAATTTTTATTTGAAAAAAGATACAACAGGCTATGTAGCCCGAAACATATTTGAAAACTGTTCATATTAGAAGCTCCGGTTCAAGCATTGCAATAACAATTACAAAATAAAAGACAAAACAGTAATGACAATTATACAATTAAGAAGCATGTTGCAAAATAACATACTTTTTGCAATACTTATATAAACAATGTTTAATAGTTATAGAAAGTGAGTACAGATTAAAACTCAAATCATTGCATTTTATATTTTTATTGCAATTCTAGCAAGTCTGAGAGTCGTGGGGACATACATGAATTGAAATCTACAAAAAATTTCTAGAAGTAACTTAACATATCTAATATTATATGGATTTGAATATTCAGCAAATTGATTCCTCTATAAATCAACATTGTAAGAAGTTTATTCATAAAGAGTACATTACTTGTTAATATCACAGATTCCAATGATGTTATATTCAACAAATTAGCAATCGCCAAATACTTATAACTATATCTAGGATTTTCAAGATTAGCCAATATTTTCGAGAAATGCTACAAATGAGCAAAATATGTGCTGAACTATTTCAATCTTTTTAATTTAAAAGTACTAGGAGACTATACTGAAGAACAATACATGAGTTTAGATTTAACTAAAGAATTTTATATTATTGAAAGCACATAAATTTGAGTGTTAGTCTTTTTACATAACCTAATAACTTTAAAGAACTGTTCTTCACACAATCAATATGTTGATCAAAACACATTTTATTATCTACAATAATACCTAAATCTTTAATTTCAGTAACACACTCCAAGTTTGATCCATCAATAGAATAGCTCTTTAAAATAACATTTCACCCCCGATTACAACAAATTTACTTGAATTTATTTATATTTAAATTAATACAATTTCTTTGACAGGGCTATTCAAGTCACGCAGCAAAGCTACAGCATCATTTTTGTCAGATATTACCCTCCAAAACAATCATCAGCAAATAAACTAAAAGAGCTATTTTTAAACACATTAATTATGTTGTTAATAAATATCAAAAATAACCAAAGACCCAAATGAGAACCCTGTAGTACTCCTGATGTCACTAATATTGTACGAGGTGTATAGTTTTTGTACCTATTTGATTACGACCTGTTAAATAACTAAAGATTCAATTCAATGACAATTTATTAATATTTAGTAAACTCTATTTGTATTGTAATAGTTCAATATTTACACTATCAGAAGCTTTAGAGAAATCAGTGTAAAGCACATCAACCTAATGATATGTGGCTAAAGCAATTTTAACTTCATTTGTAAACAATAGCAAGTTTGTTATTGTAGATCTACCTGTAATAAAACCATGTTGCTCAATTACATTGGTTACAAATTGAGTAAAGTATGATGCTTTCAAAAACCTCTGCAACAGTACCAAGAAAGCTAATCTCTCTATATAATCAGTCTATAATTACTAGCATAATTTTTATTACCCTTTCTAAATACTGGAGTGATGTAACTGGTTTTCCAATTCAGAGGAGATATTTCTGTTTAAAGATTTATTATAAAATGTAGTCAGAGGCATAGTCTTTCAAACTTTCTTCAGGGATACTATCAGGTGTTATAAGAAAATTTCAATTTTGGAAGCTTGTTCAAGGAAGGTTTAGGATAGAAGAATTGCCCAAATTGTCATTTTAAAGAACCATAATGTTTTTGTTCTTTTTTATCATCATTATCAGTGATTATTAATTCACTACTTGTTATTACTTTATAAATATTTGGATTAATTTAATTCACTTTTTCCTGTTTAATATACAAGACTTTGAGAAATAGGTATACTGGAATTGAGTGCACTTAATAATAACAACAATAATAAGGGGTGGTAATAGTAAAAGGTGTTTGTTGATTTTGTTAGCTTTCCAGAATTTCAGTAAAAATGCCAAAACCATGACTCGAAAATGTCACCCGGAAATGTCAAATAATGTAGAAACCAGCCATGAAAGCCTACATGGTATGTTAAAACCATGACTTGTTTAACTTTCATTAAAAAATGCAAATTTTTTATTATGTTCTTTTGCCTATACATAATGCAATTATAAACACTCTACTATCATGCTTATTCTCATATTGCATTCATATACCACCTAAATTCTCATTTAAAAAAATAGTGCATTATTTCCCATAACATAGGTGACATGTGCAACAGCAAGGCTCTGAAGAAGAGCCTGCTCCTTTTAAATATTTTTTATTCACATTTGCATTATGGAACTAGCTTGTTTTATATGTAAAGGACTCTGGTTCTGGATAAATACTATTCTACACTTAGTTATCTCCATATTAGTGAAGTCTTTCTGGTAAAATATTTAAAGTATTGCAGTGTTACAGGCAAACATTTTATTTGTTTTTCCTTGGGCAATGTGAATGCTACTTTTTAGAAAACCATTTTGTGGAGGGTTGTTCAGTATTTTTTTGCTGCTCCAAGTCACTAGTTATAAATAATAAAGAGTTTGGACATAATATTTCACGAGATTCTAATTTCTCTCTGAACTGGCTTTCAGTAGACAATAATTATTGTTAAATTATGGCTAATAAATTGATCAAAACTTACTTCCACATCTTAAATATCAGTTTTGTTTCTAGAGCGTCACAGAAACAGACATTTTGTTTGCCTGCACATGTCTCAGCTCTCCTCATCCCACCCTGCCCTGCCTCGCACAATCTGAAAGGATTCCGACCTGTGAACCCTGTACTTGACTCTTGAGTCCGAATGGGAAAAACCCAGAAACAGGAAAGTCACTTCAGCTTATGACTTGACTCTCTCCTCCTTCAGTGTGTCATCCATGACTGCGTATTGACAAAAACTTTGATTTTGATATGAGTAAATTTCTCCCTTCACTGCATACATTTATTAAGGAATTGGAAGCCATCATTAAATGATGGAATGCACATAAGAATACAGAACTCAAACAGTTCAAAAATGTATTCCTTGACTAGAAAGACCTCCTTGATCACATGGTTTATTTGAAATTCATAAAGATGACTTACTTATGAGGCCAGTGCTTTCTTTCATTTGTTCTCTACATTATAATATTTGTAAGTTTCTTAATTTAAATTTGAATAATGAGCAAATGTTAGTAACAGTTTAATGTTTATTAAAATTCTTGATGATTTAATCATATCAAATAATTCTCTTATTTCAATGTAAACGTTTACCTTATCATCTGATAATCTCCGCTTTTGAAGAATATCTTCCTCTGATATGTAATTTGGACATTCATGTGGATGATATCGTTTTAAACTTTAGGAGAATTCTGAATCGCATGGAGTTTCAGTTGGACAATGTAATTTGTAAATGGACCACAGATACACCTATTGGTACTGCTTGGAGTTCAATATTTGCTGAACTAATGAGAAAATGAAAGAATTCTGTTTTACCGAAACCTTAATCCATACTCTATTAAAGATACATTCTTCTCTACTCGATGGTGAAAGGAGTACATCGAAATTTGTGCAGTGAGATAGAAGAGCAGGCCTCATGGCATGAGTCACACCATGTAAAATTAGGCATTATTGAATTGAATTGACTGGCTTATTCATTATTATACAAGAGGCTGAGATCCTCAATTTTTACACTTGCACTTCATACAATTCCACACTTTAGTTTACATTAGGACAGAAATTATGGAATATAAAGTTTTTTAGATTTTTCTTTTAGAATTCACAGGAACACAGTGTGTATAAATTGGATTCGGAACTGAGCTACTGGTCGAACATTAAATTCTTTTTTCAGGCTTACCACTTTCTGGAAAACTGGGAAAAATGAAGGAATTTTATTGCTGTGGAAAAATCAGGGAATTTGTAGAATAGTAATTAGAAATTAGAGAACATTCTGAGAGGGCTATAAAACTAGATATTATTTTTTTAAAACACGAATGCAGGTTTTTTTTACTCAGTTTATATTTCTTACAAAAATATAGTTAATTTGTAGTACGTCCTAGCAAGTGTGCTGTGAATTAGATTCATGTTGCCTTTCTTTTCTGATTTTGTTTAATTTTACATATTTTATCAGGAAAAAATGTTAAAAATTTAACTGCCAATACGGGAATAGTTGGGAAAATTTGTTCAAGGAAATGAGTGGTCATTATGGTTTTCTAAACATCCTTTATCACAATAAATTGGTGTAGTCTGTAGTTTAGGTGACAGAACAAAATTATCTGATAACTGTTATCACTAGATAACATCTATAGAATGTTACTTTAGTACAAATATCTGTTTTTGTTTGTTTTCAAGAATATCAAGAAATATTTGTCACTAAACAATTGGCCCCAAACCATTCCTGTTTCATCAGAAGTTGCAGCAGCTCAGTACACAATAATACCACCCAATATTCCTGGAAATAATAATTCTTTTAAAAAAGATATGTTGAAGTTACATTTCCATGATGATATCAGTAGAAGAACTTACCTTAATTAGAAATGTGATAGATTTAATAATTTTACAGGACAATGAGTGTGTACTGTATCGAATTCCCTAATGTTGACTGTTCGTTTACATATGTTAGTCAGTAAATGTGTGTTGAAACCAAAGCATAAGGAACATCAAAATAATATTAAGTATCTATATAATATTACTTCTCTTTAGCTAGCAGCTCATGTCGAAATATTAACAACGCACATCATGCATATGGTGGAACACGCATTTTTATTAAAGATACTATTAGTTTTGTACCCAACACCAACCACACTCATCTTATAAAAGAAAAAGACTTTGAAATATCCATCACTGACTTAACTGCAGTAGAACATGGGTCTTATGCACATATTGCAGCCCAACTGGGAATTTGAAAATCTTAAAAAATCTTGAAATTATTCTAACAAAACTAAAAAATGCAGACAGTATAAAATTATTCTATGCGGTGACTTGAACATAAATTTCCTCACATAATCCAGTAGTGAAAATCTATTTAAAGACCTATTAAAATCATACAATCATCTGCAAACAACCATAAATACACCAACCCGAATATCCAAAAATAGTAGTTTAATATAACAAAAATAGTTTTTCTGTTGCTACATTTATCACAGGCTTCAGTGACCACACTGCCCAGATTCTAACACTTCAAATAGAAACAAAAATTACAGAACCCACAACTTACCAAGAAAATCGAAACTATTCTTGGTAAGTTGCGCAAATACACACCAAAATCAAAAAATCTTAGAAAAGATCTGAAACCGCACCCAAAATTTAAGACTCATTTGAAGCTCAAGGAAAAAAAATATTCCGGCATTTATGTTCCAAAAATCAGGGTTGTACAAAGAGAAACAATTAACATTGGCTCTTACGGGTGCACACAATCGCGCGCGCGCGCCCACACACACACACACACACACACACACACACACACACACACGCACACGCATACGCACACGCACACACGCGCGCGCACACGCGCGCGCGCACACACGCACGCGCGCGCACACGCGCACACACGCGCGCGCGCACACGCACGCCACGCACGCGCACACACGCACGCACGCACACACAGAGACAAAAAAAGGACGGAAAAAAATCTGAAACCCCGCCTAAAATTTGAGGCTCTAGGAAAAAAATTATTTCCGCAGTCCTATTCCAAAAATCAGAGCTGTACAAAGAAAAACAATTACCATTGATTCTTATGGGCGAATAAACGCCAAAATCAAAAAACCTCAGAAAAAATCTGAAACCCTACCCAAAATTCAAGGCTAACCTGAGGTTCTTAAAAAAAGCATTTATATTCCAAAAATGAGGGCCGTACAAAGAAGCGTGCGACTATGTTTTACGCCAAATTACACAAACACTCATATTTTCAAAAAAATTCAACATGATCTTATTTGAAGATCTGTTTATGATTAACACATTTCATTAAGAGAAAAAATGTATCTTCATAATTGTAGTTGAAGGAAGACGCTGAAAATTTTTTGAATTTTCGAAAAATCAGGTTTTTTAACCATCACGAGACACCACCATTCCCTTAAACGTCCATCAGACTATCCACCAACAAAATTTCATCAAAATCGATGAAGCCGTTTTTGAGAAAAAAATAAAAATAAAAATACATTAAAAATTGCCTATATTTCACGCAAAATTATGGGGAAAATACTCAAAATTTCGAAAAATTGTATATGACCTCCATTCAAAATCTACCTTTAAGCAGCAAATCAATCTTTAAACAGATTTTATTAAGGGAGAAAATATCTATCTTTAATATTTTAGTTGTAGAAAGACGCCGAATTCTTTTTTTTTTAAATTTTTTCAATTTTCGAAAAATCAGAGTTTTTAACGACAATGAGACCTACACCATTCTCTTAAATGTACTATCCAACAACAAAATTTAATCGAACACGATAATTTTTTTGCAAATTATGAAAATGTACCAGAGGCTTCAAGTGAAGTACCCCCAAAATTTAAATATCGGTTTCAATTTCAAGAGGCTGCGATATCAGCCAGATCGACTGGGGAATATTAAGTTTGGAGGAAAACGGCTAAATGGTTGGGCGCTAGCGTTGTTCACAGAGACAGACTTTTTGCCGTTAATCGATTTTGCGGTATCAAGATCCACCAAAACATAGATTCTGGCTAGAACACGTGTTAGAGGATTTTTTCCCTAAATTTAGCATTTGGATTTATCCACTTTTTCGTTGCCAGGGCCCTGTAATAAGTTTTATTCTGTGAAAAATTCGCGTTTTTTTCGCGCAGCATTACATAACTTTCTCTCTACTGCGGTAACGGTAGCGAGAAAGTAAACTAGAGGTGCTACAGAATGGCACAGACTTTCACATAGCAATTTTCTGTAATTTCCTTGGTGTGGATTGGCTTTAAAGTCTTGCTCCATTCTCTGGCCAGCTGCCATCTATCGTCACAGAAAGGATATTTTCTTGACGTTTTCTCAACCTTTCGGTTTCTTAATAGTAGGACCGAAATATGACTTCAAGAATATTAAAGAAGAGTAAAACCTCGTCGAAAATAAAAAAAAAAAAATTGAAAATTTTGAAGCCGTTTTTAAGAAAATGGCGATTAAGCTTTACTGTAAATACCAAATTGGAAGCCCTTTTTCACAGGAATCAGGAATCTGCGTTTTCGAAAAATTTAATTTGAAGTTATTTGAAGCACTTATACACACGCGCGCGCACACACGCGCGCGCACGCACGCGCACGCACGCGCACGCACGCGAAATGTAGTACATAACTACGAAATGTAGTACATAATAACAACGTGATAGATATTTTAAAAAAATACAGTTGTGTAATTTTCGAAAAAAAGAAATAATAGACTAAAATTAATTTTACGTCATATTAAACAGTTCAATTAGCACTACCCATTGGAAAAATTCGAAGAAAAAATTTGGAGCCATTATTGAGAAAATGGCGTGTGAGCGTGTCTGAAAATGCGGAATTTAGAGCTTATTTTTACAGAAAACAGTTGAGTTTTCGAGAAACTTTATTTGACATTATTTAAAGCACTCATAAATCTAATAATGTGAAGAAATTGCCTCTAATGTAAATATTATTGACGCGAGAGACAAGTTAAAAAATACATTTTTATGATTTTTGAAGAAAAAAAAAGAATAGAGCAATGTGACGTTTATGTTATCGGATAGGGCGCATTTTGTACTACCCTGACAAGAAATTTAAAGAAAAAAATTGGTACCATTTTTGAGAAAATCTTGTTTTTAAAATTGCAAATTTTACACGGTTTTGCATGTAAACTACTCAAATTTTCAAAAACATGTACATAGCCTTAATAGAAGATCTACTTACGGACAAATTCTATTTGAAGGGAAAATCCTTGTTTTCAATTTCATAGTTGTAGTAAGACGCCGAAAAAATTCAAACTTCTGCAATTTTCGAAAATTCCGTGAAAATCGGACCCATACCACCTTTTTATGTGTAGTTTACTCTATTCTATCAAGAAATTTAAAGAAAAAATTGTAGCCGTTTTTGAGAAAAGTTTGAAAATGTTCAAGGGGATTTTTGTAAAGTACCCCCAGATTTTAGAAAGAATGTTTCTCAAAATTTCAGAGCTTCAACTAGAGCCAGATAGACAGGGGTTTCTTCAATTTGGAAAGGATCGTACTAATGGTTTAGGCGCTAGGTTTGTTCACATACGACAGACAGACGGACGGACGGACGGACGGACGTTTTGCTTTCAATTGGTTTTTCGGCATCAAGGACCCATAAAACAAGGATTCTGTCTACTCCACATGTTAAGGGATTTTATTCTTAATTTAGCAACTGGATTTATCTACATTTTCGTTGTCAGGGACTAGCAATTAATTTTTTGTGCCGAAAATCCGCTTTTTTCGCGCGGCATTACATAACTTTCTCTATACTACGTATATTACTCCGTATATACGTACGTATATGAGAAAGTAATAATTTAGAGTATTTTTACATTAAGCCTCAGGATCATTTTCGTAATTTTCTGAAAAAAGTCTCCAAATTTTTTCTTACAATTTCTTGGCAGAATCGAGTAAAATGCACTTAAAGCAGTGGCGTAGGGCTTTCTTATCTGAGGAAGCTGTCTTTTTAAGCGTTGGGTCGCGTAAATGTGAATATCCATGGGTCAGTTGAGAATTCAGGATGTATAATTTTTTAGATGTTTGGAATGAAGAAATTTATTTCATCAAATTTTCATATAATATTTTAGATCTTTGGAATGAAGAAATTTATTTCATCGAATTTTTAACTTTTCGCACTTTTAAACCATACAAAATACCGGGTGATCAGTATAAAACGCAACCCTGCTCTTCAAGGCACTGAGAGAAAAGTGAAAGTTTCGCAACACCGCTTCTGGAACAGCTCCTTCGACTCGGTAGATCTTTATGTGGTACTGAAATATTTTCATTTTCCATCTATGAAACAAAATTCATTCGTATAATTAAATAAAAGTCATCATAAGAGTCTCTATTTTGTTTATATAGGTCTCGCAAAACCCATTTATATCGCAAGTAAATATTTTTGACTGTAATATGGACTCTCAATCTACTAGGGAATATCTCGCTCTAACCACCTTAAGCCTTAAGCCTTTAAGGCCCATTCACAATGCAAACATAAGCATAAGCATGGCGTCAACATAAAAGTTAGGACTACGTCTACAAGTGGACTCATTCACAATGCGTTCGCATAAGCATAACACGTAAGACGTTAACTTAAGAGCTTGCAAGCTTCAAGCTTCTGTGCTTATGCTTATGTCAGACATAAGGAATGAGCCAATCACAGTTCGTTAACTCAAAATCGAGTATCGAAGTCGATAGGCGAACTATTCGTGTCGATTCGTGTGCTGCGTCTCATAGCCAATAGAAACTCTTATTTTGCCTGTGTTTATGTTCGACATTGTGAATACGCCAACTCTTCGCTTGTGTTAATGTCTATGTCTATGTGTTATGCTTATGTTTGTGATTGCATTGTGAATGGGCCTTTAATGTGGAAGTCCGCCGCCTTTGGGATCATCTCCGCCACTTCGGGATAATGGGGTGCAAATTGGCGCAAGCCTAGCATACAAAGAAACGAATACAAAATGGGCTTCTCTCCGCGCTCTCATCCGCACGAGTCATACATTTCACCGATCGTGCTCGCAGAAGGCTTGTCATCCATTTTGGAAATCACAGATACGCAAATTGACAGTTGCTTGAACTCTGCATTAGTTTTCAATGATTAGTGCATTAGTTTTCATTCCCGCCTGAGATATGGCATAATATTCTGGGGAAATACATCTTATAGCTCCCAGACTTTTAGATTACAAAAACGAATTGTACGAATAATAACCAAATCCCACCCACGTGATTCATGTAAGCCTCTCTTCATTAATCTAGGAATTTTACCATTACCGTGTCTGTTTATTTACGAATCAGTGGTTTTTGTCAAAAATGACTTGCTTAAGGGCGGGAATATATTTTCAGAAAATGCCGAAGTCTATTACTATAACACTCGACGTAGAAATCATATTCATCAGGTGACAGTATCAACAGCTCATTACAAAAAATTCACATACAATACATGTACATTATTTTACAACACTTTGCCAGATGACATTAAACGATTAAATTCAATAGAAAAGTTTAAATCACAAGTGAAATCGTTTCTGCTGCATAACTGTTTCTATACAATTAGAGACTATACTGAGCATCACAAGAAAAGTAACATTAATTTTAACAATGATACATAATGCATTATTTACCATTTGGACTGTATAAATGAGTATAAACAACCTGTAACAACTATTGTAACACAGCTTCCGGGTCAATGACCCCCATCTCGATCAGGTTTTTCGTCCAGTTTCCCTGATCCATTGAGCAAATGCTGAGATGGCCCCTTGTTTTGCTTCTGGACATAAATGTAACTTCATTTTCTGTGCACGTCTTCTAGAATTCAGTGAGAAATACAATTATTCAAATTATCGTTTCCATGTTGTCGCGGCAGGAAGTAATAAGAGCCAAAATTTATTGCTTATTTATCTTTGAAAATAGATTTTATTACATGGGAGTTTTTTTGTTGTTTTTTTCTCCCTTTCAAAATTCAAAATTTATTGCTTATTTACCCTTGAAAATAGATTTTTTTACATGGGAGTTTTTTTTTGTTTTTTTTCTCCCTTTCAAAATTCAAAATTTATTGCTTGTTTATCCTTGAAAATAGATTTTATTACATGGGAGTTTTTGTTTTTTTTCTCCCTTTCAAAAATTCAAAATTTAAGTAGTATATGACTTAGTGTAGGGATCACAGAATTTTGAAAATGTGCACACAATTCACTTTTCCCCATAGCGTCATACGCAGTTTTTAACTGTTTTTTGACGTAAAATAAATAAATAAATAAACCTAACATCCTTCGCCAATTTTGATACTACACTCTACTTATAGCCTGAGGTTGGGAAAAAGTAATGAAAATGTTTTTCTGAAATGACTTTATTGGCGGCTATTTACATAAACACACCTTCAATATGATTGCCTCCGTTATTAATGACCTTTTGCCACTGAATGTTAGGGTGGCGTCGTACACCATCTGCGCGTCTTCTGTTGATATCATATTGACCGCCCTACGGGATGAATAATTTCTTCTCTAATATTCTTTCCGGTGGTTTCGCTTCGCAATAGTTCTTTCATTTTGCTGAAGAGGTCATAATCATAGGACGGGTGAATAAGGTAATGAGTAAATATCGGGTGAGGAAGATGGATGTTCCAGAATCTTCCATTACCAGCGGCGTAAGAGTTTTCCACGTGGGGTCGTCCTGTAGGGGGGTTATCCTTCACATCATCTTTGCCTAATCTAAACGCTTTAACCCTTCGTGAGACTGTGGAATATGGCAACTTTGCATCGTCACATGCTTCACACAGTCCCTGAAAACATTTTTGCTTACTCCGATCTCGTGTCACTTCAAATTTGAGTCACTAACGTTGCTCTACCTTAATAAACATGATGTTAGGACGCTTGCACAATTGCTAAGAAGTTCAACCATTTACACGCTGCAGTAGACTGACGGAATACTGTTTCCGCTCGCTGCACACATTCGTTTAATGGTGCTTCCTTTTGTCACGTCAGATGGCAGCACCTTCTGACAATGGCGACTCACCGGCTTATGAGTATATCGACTCGTCACCGGCTTATGAGTACAGGCTTAACAAATTGAATCTCTTCGGTGGTGAACGCACAAGTCATTAAAAAAGGGCAATAGGAGGTTGTACACATTCACACTACTTTGCCCACCCGCCTGTACGTACCTAATTCAAATTCCACATATCGTACGGGGCTCGGGGGCATTAGGGGAGAGCTCCCGCTGTCGACCTTGGCTTAAGCTATTGGGATTGGATCGTTGTCGTTATGTGCTGCGGTACCAAAGTGCGGCACGAATTGCACAGTTTAATCTTGGAAGAATAGTTTGTCCCAGGGTTATATCTAGCACCCAGAGAATACTGATATGGAAGAATTTGATTCGGGTTAATCAGAAAACAAACTTGGGATGAACGTGAAACGAAAATAAAATATTTTTACGATTTCCAAATAGTTGGATGGTTGGTGATTCATGGCGCGTCAACAGCCTTGGTCATTAGTCCCGTAAGTGTAGTTCGTTTTCCTCGGGAGATGACGTTGATCTTCCCCCAGTGGATGGCGAGATCCGGCGCCGACCTACCGTCGGCTAGTGCGGTTTCCCCCTAACCAGGACTCTCCCACCAGCGGGGCACCGCCCCAGCCGGGACAACACCCTCTAGAGAAGACTACTTTGTCTACTCTAGGAAGTATTGGCCGGGACAAACTCTAAGCTCCCGACCGGTCTCCCGAAATATGTGGTAGTGTAGTGCATGTTAGTGTGTGTGTGTGTGTGTGTGTGTGTGTGTGTGTGTGTGTGTGTGTAAGGGGAGAGGTTAGGACAAGGAAGAGAAAGGACAGATCGCGTGCGGTCAGTTACCCGTTTGTTAGGATACTGCTCCGGCATTCAGCTGGTGTTGATTGAAGAAACCACAGAAAACTAACGATCGGAGCAGCCGGCCGCTAGAATTCTTCTTCAGACAGCGACTGAATTCGACCTAGGTGAAAAGACAGTGTTGAAAATCCTTCCGCCGTCAGGACTCGAACCTAGAACCTCCATGTCAGAGGCGCTGCAGTGACATCAATTGATGCACTGAGTTATCGCTCCCGGTATTTCCAAATATAAATATTGTGTTTTGAGATATAGCAAATATTCTCAAGGAAAATTTGATCTAAATTTAGACTACACTAACTTATTTTAGAACTCCCCCCCCAAAAAAAATGTAATATAAAAAATTTCTAGCCGATCTGACCGGAGTCGGAGCTCTGCAATTTTGAAAAACTTCCATTATTTTTTTTGGGGGGGGGCGCAGGGACATTTTAATTTTTTTTCCAATTTCCTAATTTTAAATGAAGGCGCAGGGACATTTTAAAAATTTTAAAAAATAACTAAAACAAGATTGTTTTAAAAACGGGTTCAGATTATTTCTTTACAGCTTTGGTGGGGATAGTGCTACATGTACTCTATAAGATGATATAAATGCCATATTGCTCTATTCTTTTGTTGTTGTTTTTTTTAATTACAAAAAAATATTTACAATTTTTTACTTGTCACTCACGTCGATAATATTTGCATTAGCGGCGATTTGTTCACATTATTGCATTTACGAGTAAATGTGCTTTAAATGGTGTAAATTTTCTTGAAAGATCGAAAGTTTTCTGTGAAAACGAGCTCAAAATTCCACATTTTCAGAAACGCACAAATGCCATTTTCTCAAAAGGGCTCCAATTTTTTCTTCACACTTTTCATACATTGTTACTAATTGCACGGTTTAAGATGACGTAAGTCATTTTCCTGTATGCTTTTTTTTCTCAAAAATAGCACAATGTATTTTTTTTAAATATTACTACACAAACATATTTTTTTTAATATCACATGCCTTTGATATGCATATTTCCAGCGATTTGTATATATAACTGCATTTATGAGTGCAAGAACTTCAAATAATTTCCAATGAAGTTTTTCGAAAATTCAAAAGACTTCTGTGAAAAAGTATCAAATATCGCATTTTTAGTAATACCTAAACGCAAATTTCTTAAAAACAGCTCGAAAGTTTTCAACAAAAAATTCCTTTCAGGACGAGATATTACTCTTCTTTAATATTCTTTAAGTATTGTTTCAGTTCTACCGTTAAGAAACCGAACAATAGAGACAATTTTGGAAAAAAATACTTTGGACGGCGATAGATGGCAGTTGGCAAGAGGGTGGGGCGAAATTGTAAAGCTGGTCCAGACGAAGAAATTAGAAAACTAACTAGTAGGAGAAAGTCTGTGCAATTTGTAGCACCACTAGTTTCGATTGCTGAGTCGTAGTTAAAAAATAAAAACCGTACTTTACCATTTCGCCGTCTTTAAATCACATTGACTCTAAATATACTTTGAAAATGGCTGCAGCAGTTCTGTGCATTTATTTTAGTTTATTAAATTTGTGAAAATTGTTCTGTTGTCCAAAAAAACAATGAAACTTTTTTGTTATAATAATGAAACCGACATTATGATTAAAACCACAGATTCGAGTTTATAATAAAAGAAAAGTAAATTTTTTATAATAACATTGAATATAACAGAAAATATACAGGTTCGCTTTTTTTCACAGTGTACACTTGACATCAATTAAATATCATGCATTTACTACATTATATCGTACATTATAATGGGAAAACATACTTACAATTTATAATACGTATAATAAAACATTTTATTGAACAACATTCGAATATTTTCACTTTCTCACTTTTTCAAAAATTGCAAACGCGCAGTTTTTTGGTCTCTAATACACTATACGTTCACGCTAGAACTGCCGGATTAGAAACGTTAGTCAGTTGGTGCCTTTTTTGCAGTGCCAGATTACCGAACAGGCTAAGTAGGCTGCAGCCTGGGGCGCGCAATTTTTGGGGGCGAACGAATTTCAGCAGATTCAAAATTTCATAAGGCGAACTTTTGAATGCTTTTTATAGAAATATTTCTTTCCATGTTTGTAATAAAAGAAAGTGTTAATTAATCAAATATAAATCCATTAATATATACAGATAAAATGAATACAAAAATATCGTATATTTAGTAAATCAATATCGTGGTGAGAATTATTTATGCACATACGTATAATCAATTATTTATACGTACACTATATTTTCGTCGATGACAAATATCGCACAACACATTTTTATTCAAAATATTATAAATAGCTTTAATGTTTTAAAAAAAAGCAAATTAAAAGGGCGTTAAAATAATTTACTGCCTAGGGCGCACATAAGTCAAAGTCAGGCACTGCTTTTTTGAATTCGTTCGTTTAGCAGTGTTAACAAATTTCTTCTTTTTTTGAAGATCTGTTAAAGAAAATCGTTTTACTACATGGACAGCGGCCTAAAGTTTTCAGTTTGCTGACTACGCTTCCATAGATTACAAAGAATTCTAGAAAAAACACCCATGATTTTTATCGCACCGCGGACCCACGAATCGTTATTTGTGACAAGCGCCTATTTTTCGGCATTTGAAATTAAAAAAAAAATTGTTGCGTCTACAACTCGATACGGGTCTCCAAGCCCCTTAATGGGCGGTGAGCGTTTTGCGCTGGGGAGTAATCCTCTCTTAACTTTGTGCGCGGGGGGGGGGTAATCCTCCATTAATTTTATTTGTCATGTCACGTCACGTAGTCAGTTTTCTAGAGGACTCCAGGTAGCATCTACGCGTATGTGCCTCCTGCTACGCGCTCCTGCTTCACTAACCATCAACCAGAATTGGGAAGGAATAAGGATAAAGGTAGAGTTAAGGACACTTCACAGGGGTTGGACTAGCCCTTGTGAAGCAGCCAAACTCGTTTTGTTGGAACAAATTTCATATGAGATTCGACGGGAATCGAAGCCGAATCTCAGTAGTGAAAGGCTAGCGACTTCGCTATGTGCCACGAGCGAGCTAAGAAGTCTAGGAAATTTGTAATGGAAATGATTTATTTAATCATAATATATGTTAATTCGAGTGTTATGACTCGTTATTTTAGGCACTTAGAAACTATTAAATTTCTAAGTAAATAACATTTAAAAGCAATATAATTGAAAGAATTATTTATATCGAATATTTGCAGTAACGCTGAATCTTATCCCGCGCGTTTAATAATGCGGAACTAGAGTTCACCAATCTATTAATGTATCTTATTAGCCCAGCTCAATGAAATTATTGTTCGCTTAATTATTAAATTTCTTCTCAAAATACAGAAAAAAAATCATCATTTATAATATAAAATTTGAAGATCCGCGAAATGAAATGTTTAAAAAAATGTTCTAACAATGGGGGGGGGCAGTTGCCCCCTCTTGTCCCCCTCTGAATCCCGCCTCTGCCCTAGATACTTATATATTACTAAATGAAACATGTTTTGGTTTATCAGTTGGGTTTTTGAAAGTTTGTTGCGCGGTGCGCGTTTCTTTCAGCATTTCTTCTCTATGGAAGCGTAGTGGGCAAACTGAAAACTTAGGCGTTGTCCGTGTAGAAAAATGATTTTCTTTAACAAGTCTTCCAAAACAGAGGAAATTTGTCTACGTTGCGAAAAGTACGGATTCGAAAAAGGCACCGACTGTCTACCTTTTTTGTAATCCGGCAGTTCTAGTTGAAAACACAATGCGTTAGAGACCAAAAACTACGCGTTTACAATTTTTCAAAAAGTGAGAAAGTGGAAATATACGAATGATGTTGTGTAAAACGGTTTATTATACTACGTATTGTATGTTTTTCCATTATAATGTAAGGTATAGTGTAACTAATGCATGATATTTGTTTGAAGAAAAGTATATACTGAAAAAATCGAACCTGTTACCTCAACTGAATATTTTCTATTTTACTCAATGTTATTATACAATAATTTCACACTTCCGTTATTATAAACGCGAATCTTCTTGTTTTAATCATAAAGTCGGTTCCATTATTATAACAAAAAAGTTTCATTTTTTTTTACTACAGAACAATTTTAATTACAAATTTATAATAAATACTCAAATAAATGCGCAGAACTGTTGCATCCATTTTCAAAGTGTATTTAAAGTTCATGTGTTTAAAAGACAGGGAAATTGTTTTTAATTTTTTTAATTACAGCTCAGCAATCGAAACTAGTGGTGCTACAGAATGGCAGGGACTTTATCGTACTAGTTAGTTTTCTAATTTCTTTGGCCTGGGAGAGCTTTACAATCTTGCTCGATCCTCTTGCCAGCTGCCAACTATCGTCCACAAGTTAATTTTTTTCAAAATTTTCTCAATTTCTTTCTGTTTCCTAATGGTAGTACCGAAATATTACTTTAAGAATATTAAAGAACAATAAAATCTCGTTCTATAAGGAAATTTTTGTTGTCAACTTTGGAGCCGTTTTTAAGAAAATGGCGTTTAAGCATTACTGTAAATGCGAAATTGTAACTTTTTCACAGAAATCTTTTTAGTTTTCGAAAAACTTCATTGGCAGTCATTTGTAGCTCTTCTATACACAAGTGCAATAATGTATACAAATCACTGGAAATATGCACATTAAAGGCATGACTGACGATAAAAAATACATTTGTGTAATTTTTAAAAAACAAAAGAATACAGCAAAATGACTTTTATGACAAAACAATAGAGCAATATGGCATTTATTTCATCTCGTAGAGTACAAGTAGCATCCACAACAAAAGTTAAAAGAAAATATTTGGAGCCTTTTTAAGAAAACCTTGTTTTTGTAATCTTTTTAAAATTGCACATATTGCTCACAATACTGCGTAAAAACGATTAGTATTTTCAAAAAAATGTACATGACTTTAATGGAAGAAACTAATTAAGGACAAAAATTTCATTTCAAGGAAAACTTCTATCTTCAATTTTGTAGTTGTAAGAACTCGCCGAAAAATATTTAAACTTTTATCAAAAATTCAGTGTTAATGGTGAAAATAAGACCTATGCCGCCTTTATAATCGTATTTCACTCTATTCTTACAAGAAATTTAATGAAAAAATTGGAGCAATTTTTGGGAAAATTTTGAAAATGTCCCTGGAGATTCATGTAAAGTATCCCCGAAATTAGTTAATATTTTTCAAAATCGCAGAGCATCGACTCAGGCCAGATCGGCAGGGGTTTCTTCAATTTGGGGAACATCCTACGCATGATTTAGGCGCTATACTCCGAATAAAAGAAGAATGTGGTTGACAGTTCGGTGTGGAGGGGGGCGGCGTTGCCGCGTACTGCGCGCTCTACCACGTGCTTTGAACAATAACAAGGAGAAAAAAATTCAACAATAACAACAAATCTAACAGAACACGCTTCTCTGAATTCCCGCTCTCACAATACACTTGGACACTATAAGCTCAACACACGTCGACGCTCAGCCGATAAACTGCAGCACTCCGGATAAGCGATTCATTTCGCAGTTCAAACGTGACAACATCGGGCAAATGGCGATACTTCTGATTCGCTGTTGCCTAGGTTACGGAGCTGACATCACCATGTTACCGGGAACTGTCAACCACATTCTTCTTTTATTCGGATAATAGTGTTGTTCACATACACCAAACAGAAGGACGCTTCTCGTCATTCTATTTTTCTGTATGAAGGACCCACAAAACATGGATTCTGGCTACACCACGTATTAGAAGATTTTTTTATAAATTTAGCAACTGGATTCATCTACTTTTTCGTTATTAGGGCCCGGCAATAAGAGTTTTTTTGCGCAGCATTGCATGTTTCTCTCTACTGCGTAATCGGGAGCGAGAAAGTAAAAACCTAAAAAGACCACAACGATTAGTGTTTGGAGAGGAACTTTTGAGACTTTTTCAAGCCTGTTCCACGGTTCGCGGAAAGTGAAATTTTTTTTTTCCAAAAATGTTTTTTGCGTTTGAATTTGGCGCTGAGAAAATACCAAACTAGTGGTGCTACAGAATGGTACAGACTTTCGCGTAGTGAAGTTTTTTAATTTCCGCCGCTTAAAGTACATTTTCTCCAATTTTCGGTTTCCGAATAATAGAACGGAAAAATTACTTTAATAATATTAAAGATGAGTAAAACCTCGTTATAAATAGCAATTTTTATTGAAAAATTTGAAACTGAAATTAAGAAAATGGTGTTTAAGCGTTACTGTAAATGCAAAATTTGAAGCTCTTTTTCACAGAGAATTTTTGAGTTTTCGAAAAACCTCATTTGAAGTCATTTGAATAACATTAACTCACATATGCATTAGTGTTTAAAATAGCTGGAAATGAGCATATTAATGGCGTGAGAGATATTGTAAAAAACATTTGTGAAATATATTCATTTTACTCTATTTTTAAGGAAATTAAAAGAAAAAATTTGGAGACGTTTCAGAAAAAATTTCGAAAATGTCCGGGAGGCTCCATCTAAACTGTACAGCTCGTCCAAATTTTGAGGAAAGTTTTTCAAAATTGCAACGCCCATTTCGAGCTAGATCGACCGGGGAAAATCCATTTTGGAAAAAATCCTACCAAGGTTTAGGCGCTAGTGGTGTTCACTTAAAAAAGGTACTACCTAAAAAAAGAGGTACTACTTAAAAAAGCTTACAACACAAATTATTAAATGTGGGTTAGTTCATAGGGTGAGTAGAAGCACTATTAAACAGTTTTGGTTAAATGTGTTGCACTAGTCTACTTAAGAATATCATTCTCTAATTCCCGGCATTCCCAGTCGCTAATATTCTTCGTCATCATCTTCATCATCATCATCTTCTTTATCTTCATCATTTTCTTCTTAATCATCGTCATCTTCTTCGTAATCGTCATCATCATCTACTTCTTTTTTTCGCGTTGCTGAAAGCTTGTTATTGCCTTTCCCACTTTTGACGTTCTTTTCGGAGATTTCCACATCTTTCTCAACAGCAGACGCATCTATTTTACCAGCAGCTCTTAAACTCATTTGAGCAGCATAAGTCATTGTGGACTCAGATACTTGCTTCCAAAACTCTTGTTTTGCGACGTTTGCTGCTGTCACTTGAATCTCCAAATTCCTTTCTCAGTCAACCCGCCTTTTGTTTAGTCCATAATGGTAATTTCACAGCATAGATAAGCCACTTTTGAATATTTTTTACAAATCTTTCTTCAATATTAAATGCAGCTGCTCATTTTTGTTTGAATTCAGACTTGGAAAATTATAATTTGTTCACACAAATTCGTTCACTTTTTCCGATTAACAATTTGTGATTTTCAACAAATGATTCCCCATATATTCAATCTTATCATCAATTAAATGTTCAGAACCCTGCTTGATATAGCTGTAGAGTTCTCCTCTAGTCATCTCGTTAACTCTTTCTTCGGAATATACAACAAAAAAATCTTATCGATATTCCTAAATTTCACGAATTTTGTTACGTATCACCAATCATTAAATAAAGTGCCATAAACTAAAATTGTGGAAATATGTGGGAAGTTTTTCTTTTTTAACGGTTAGAAAACAAACTTTAGAACCACTTGTAATAAAAATTTTTGCTTTACACGTCCTGACACTATAAGACACTAATGTTTGATAAAAGTCAACTCAAAATTTGAATGCATTATACGGTGATTTAAAACGTCTTAAAGTATGTAAATATGATTCTTAAATGTGTCAGTTTTTTTATTTAAAACACAATACATACCTGGAACTTCAATATTCATCACGAATTAATCCACTTGACAACTTTCAAAGCTCTCACGAAGCGAAGAAAGGATCCCTTTGTACGCAACTGCTGGTAGCAAATGCTTGCAGCGCATAAAACGACTCACTTTAGACTGATGCTACGACGAAAATACTAGTCTAAGTCTAACAGATATCTGTCGTATGACGTAATATATATCCAAGTTATAGGAAATGGTGTTAGTTTTCTCGTATGTTAAAATTTTTAATTTCGACTTTTGGCCAGCTTTTCTTACAAAATACCCCTCTGTGGGACGTGTAAAAACTTTCGGTGTCAGGGGACCTCAAACGTCATTTCCCTTGAAATCCCGAAATCGATTTTCTGTAGCATTATGTAAATTTCTCGTATAATACTACGTATATTACTCCGTATATATACGTACGTATAGAAGAAAGTAAAAATGTTTTTCTAATAGTATTAATTATAACGAAAAAAATTAAAATTAAAAAACGTTTTTCTGACTATATAGCGGTGTAAGTGGTGCGGGGGCCAAGAAACCTTTCAAAAATCTATATTTTATGTTAGAGTTATTGTGTAACTACTTATATGACTTTTGGTTTTGGGGGAACTTTTTACTATCTTATCCGGGGGGACGTTTTGCTCCCCCAATAAAAGATCCGAAATCTCGCTTCTAATTATACTAGCCATTCATCTTGTGATTTTGTTTTAATATTTTCATTCAAAGTACCTGTCTTTAGCTTGTCCAGTAATATGGTACTTTCAACTACAGCACGGCGCGAAAACATTCAAACCAAGCCTTCTACATTTTGCCAAACAGGTATTAGTACCCTATATTTTGCCAAACAAGTTCAGTAATAACTGTAGCGTGAACGTTCCGCGGTCCGTTTTGAGATGCCTTGCAGTAGCGATGAATCACTGCACCCATCTCCAAGTGCCGAGGCGAAGCGAGCGAGTCGAGGAAGTGGCATGCGGTTTTCCTGGTCTGGCCTTGGGTTCAAGAGACTACGGTGCTCCCTGCGCCCGCTACGCTGCGGGCGGGCAGACGGTCGCCTCGCCAGTCGTCAGTGAATCTGCGAGCCGAGTAGTCGGGTAGGTCCGGCTCGCACTCTCCAGCAAGATGACAGTGAAACAGATTTTCTTTAGACTTGTACTTCTAGTGCTTATTTCGGGAATTCACAGTTACGAAGTTCCTGAAGCTACTCTCGTGGCGCTTAAACCTAGAGGATTCCGGGTTTCAATTCCAGGTAAGAATAATAATGTAATATAATTAAGACGCTTATGTACGCTATTTGACAACACATTCACGGGGATGCTTCAACAAGCTTCGTTAAGTTCTATTTAATTCTTTAAATCGTATTCTGTTCAAACAATCAAAATGTGTTGTTTAAACACCGTAAATCTTACCTAATGCGCTCGACGTTTCACCGTTCTAAATAATAAGTTCCAATACAAATCGAAGGGAAATGGAAAATTATCATTGGGACGTCGAAATAATTTTGAATGATATTCATACATTACTACTTGTGACACAATAAAACACATTTTGCTACCGTGTAAATATCTTTTGTTAACTCCGGCAACACCAATTATTTTATAGTGTTAGTACCAGAGCTTAATTTCAGGCGGAACGTGACGGAACCGCGATATTATTATTATTATTATTATTATTATTATTATTATTATTATTATTATTATTATTATTATTATTATTAATTATACTACTACTACATTCACATAGAGACTTTTACTGTTACTGTTATTAAGTATGATTTACAATTATTTAATTACAATATATAACTACTGTTATTAAGTTAGTAATTAATTTAGGGCATTCCTGGTCCTAAAATTTAATAAATCAAACACTGATAAGTGCCACTATAATATTTAAAGTGTTTGTGTCTGTGTGTGTATGATTGTATTTATGAGGGAACAAAGATGAGGAAAAATTGCGCGCAGTGCGTGACCTGTGTGTTAGGATTCTATAAATAAAATGAGCGGGAATATTTGAAGCATTCTTTGAGAAAACGTCGTTGGAGTGTTTTGGCTGTTCAATTTTGTGCTTGCTTTCAGTGGAAAACAATTGAAAGTTGGAGAAATTTCATAAGAAGTTATTTGAAACGTTTGTGTTCAAAAATACATAAAATTACACCATACACTTGTAATGTACAAATTAAAGACGTGAGAGATGTTAAAAAAGACAAACGATATTTTTGGAAAGTCAAAAGTTTCATACAAAATATCGCAAAGCCCATGTGATTTAACGCATTTAAAAAAATAAACAAAAAATGAATAATGTTTGAAAAAATATTTCTCATTTTGGAAACTTGTCGCAATTTGACTCATTTTCGCGTAATTTTATCTAGAAATGTAAAATATTATAAATATTTATGAGTAAAATTGAAGGTTTGGCTGCACGCATGGTCGATAAAGTGCTTTGTATCCCTGAATCTGTTAATCTCAATTACATTCGACACTGTAGTTACCAAAGTAACTATGTCAACAAAGTTCCATTAGCTATGAAATCTTTCTACCTCGCACTCATTAATGAACAGCTTTCTCAAAATCAATTTACATAATCTATTTCTGATAGCCTTCAAAATTGCAGAGATGTTTCGAAACGCGCTAATGCAGGTCCGCATGGGTATCCTTCTGATCACATCCTACTGAGAGGTCGAAAACCTTTTTGAAATGTTGCCAAGCGATTACTACGGAGGTAACCGGATCAAAGAGTGCCTGTTAGTATTAGCGATTTCCGCCAACAGTAATTCTTACCCTCAAGAAAGTCGTAGAAAAGCGGAGATCAAGCAAAAAATGTAAAAAAAATCCAATTTATACTGTAAAAAATTATTACCTCATTTTTTATAAAAAGATAACTACGGGAATTTTATCTTAGTCATGTGCTGTAGACGACGAATGCTAGACCTCAACGCATATATCAGTTTCCAGCAGGAGAAGAGACTTAAATTCACAGTTATTACTCATTTGGTAGCGTTAACATACCTATGAATAATTGTGGGGAAGATAAATTACCCGAGATCAAACACAGAGTGGCTATTTGAACATGACTGAAGAAGCACGCTTGCAGTCTCCTGCGTCATTGAGGTCGGGGCGCCCCTGGCGGGAAATCCCAATACAACCACGAAGCATTGCGTCATTCCACAGACTGGTCATTAGCCACGAAAGCAAATGCTGCGCCAGGGGAGCAGTGCAAGAGGAAGCGTCAGGGTTGGCCGTTTCCTGAACAGTCACGTGAAATCTGGAACTATTTGTGTTCAGAGGATTATAAAATAATTGGTGGTAGAATGTTTCGTGAAGCTTTGAATTTAAAATTTGTTTGAAGCAACATTTGTTTAAAATTTGTTTGAATTGGGCAATATCTACCCAATTGTAGAATAAAACTTATATCTAAGTAGATATATAGTACCATTAAATAGGAATGTTTATTTGAACAATCTAAAATTTTCAATTTATTACTTACGGTTGAAGCACCGTCCAAAACCTCCCTTGATGCGCCCTTGGGGCCATATCTCAGTTAAGAACCTCCCGTTCAGACCGAACAAAACGTGTTTGATCTTAGCCCCCCCCCCCCTCTGTCCTATACTACGTATTACCAAACATGCCCATGATTGTACGTGGTCTCCATCTGATTGCTTGTGCCATTGTACTTGGCGTAGGGATACAGTTACTCAGTTACACATATAGGGAGATTGCACGCAGATTTCAAACATAGCAGCCAGGACGGGATAATGAAGATTTGGCGTAATGTGAATCTCACAGGATTGGCACGAATGCCACAAACTGAACACTTCACGCACGCCTTTAGTGCCCGCGAACTTGGGTGAAATTGTCCCAAGCTTGTCAACGAGTTCCTGTAGTGTAATATAATAATAGTGATAACAATAATAAAGATGATAATGATAATAATTATAATTATTATTATAATAATATAATAATAATTATGATGCTAATAATAATAATAATAATAATAATAATAATAATAATAATAATAATTAGTGATCTGCAACAGCAAAAAATGTTCTGAACAAGACTACTTGATCTCCAAAAAGAATTACGCGCACTGAGCAAGAACAACAAATAAAATATTCTCACATAACACAACAATAAATTAAATAGTATATTAAAAAAATTCTTCATAATAATACAATAAATAAGTACATTACATACGGAGATAAAATATAACGGTTCTTTACGTCTGAAGGATATTAAAAATGTTGCTGGGTCAATCAGACAGACTGCCGGGCCAGATTGAACTGTATGCCGGTCACAATGATACATCTGCTATCTAGTTTAAAACTTTTAGTTTTCAAAAATGTGCGTTTTAACTATGGACGTAACGTGCTGGTTTGCTGAAAAGAAACTACAGTACTTAAAGTACCACAACGGACGAACTGCTACCCCGTACGCCCGTTCCCTTGCTGGCCCGCCCACTATGCAGGCCTCGCCTCGCAGAAACAAAGCCACTTAGATGCTTTGATGATTGCTTAAAATAATTTTGTAAAATCAACACTTTTGGGGTAAAATTTTTTAATCGTATTGGTGAAACACATCCATTATAGATTCAATCTATTATATTATAGACTACAAAGGCGTCGCTCATTATCTGATCATAGTTGAGAACCCCCTTGAAGTATTAAATCCACTCCGATTTCTTCAAAAAATATGTTTATTCATTTTTTCAGATTCAGACGGTGTGCAAATTTTTGCTTTCCATGGAAATGTGAACAAAGAAATGGCGAATCGTGAAGCTGGAGAAATGTCTGTTGATATTCTGCGCCCCAAAAATGGTCGTTGGGTGTACGAAAATCCCCGAATACGACTGAAAGTAGGCGATGTAATTAATTATTGGTTGTATGTGCAAGTAGATGGATTAGGTTACCCTAAAGATGATTTAACGTGGAAAGTAACAGGTATATAAAGACTTAATGGTAAATATATTTAATTGAAAAGTTCGATGTGTATTTTTATTTATATTTTTACAGAGCTTGTTGATAAAGATTCAACACAGACTACTCCTTCAACACCAACTCCCGGGAAATGTCAAGCCTTGTCACCTACTACTGTAAATGGTGTTCGTAGATGTGAAAATGAATTAATATTTGAAGAAACTTTTGATAATTTGCAGCGACCAAAATGGGAAAATGTTGTGCAGTTTGGTGGAGATCCAGTATGTAATACTTCATAGATTCTAACCTTTTGACTACAATTTGCAGTAATGATTTATTTAAATATATTACGCCATAACTTAATATATTAATTTCTCAGAACATTTTCATCAATCATATAAATGACATATCCGAAGAAATGTAATGAAAATTCAAAAAATATTTTTATCTTCAGTAGAAAAACAAGATTTTTTTCGTCCCTAGAATGTTAAAGCTGTTATTTTATTTTTCAGTTTTCTATCTGTGCTATTTGCAAGATACCTGCCCTCGAAAATTAAAACCGCGATGAAAAAATATGTTTATTCTGATTCAAATAATCAACCTTTTGTTATGATTTTTCACTTTACCTTTCACGATAAAATAATCTCTATTGTACTTAAAAACCACTGAAATTTTATTGACTTTTTATACCAACAGACAAAACCTTTTGAAGGAAGGAGAACCGCAATGCTCCAATTTAACAGAGAATAAAATGATTCTCTCGGGCTACAGTCTTGTTCCGATCCACGAACATCTTTTCACTTTCTCTTTCTTTCACTTTCTTTCAAAGTAAGTCGAGAAAGTATTAAAATTATGCATCGCAAATCGGTGATTTTTCGACAGAAAAACTTTATTTGCCGAACCCTGCTAACAACAAAGTGGATAAACATTGTCACTATATGCAGTAAATTACCGATGTTGTAATTGGGGGGGGGCGGGATTAACCTAAAGTATCGGACCAATGGCATCTTTAAATGTGTATTTTACGCGGGACCCTTCATGTAAAGTACCCCCAAATTTCAAAGAAAGTTTTCAAAATCTCAAAGCTTCAACTAGAGCCAAATCGACTACAGATTCTGTCTGACCGTCTGTCTGTCTGACCGTCTGTCTGTCTGACCGTCTGTCTGTCTGACCGTCTGTCTGTCTGACCGTCTGTCTGTCTGACCGTCTGTCTGTCTGACCGTCTGTCTGTCTGACCGTCTGTCTGTCTGACCGTCTGTCTGTCTGACCGTCTGTCTGTCTGACCGTCTGTCTGTCTGACCGTCTGTCTGTCTGTCCGTCTGTCTGTCTGACCGTCTGTCTGTCTGACCGTCTGTCTGTCTGACCGTCTGTCTGTCTGACCGTCTGTCTGTCTGACCGTCTGTCTGTCTGACCGTCTGTCTGTCTGACCGTCTGTCTGTCTGACCGTCTGTCTGTCTTGTCTGACCGACGTCTGTCTGTCTGACCGACCGACCTGTCTGTCTGACCGACCGTCTGTCTGTCTGACCGACCGTCTGTCTATCTGACCGTCTGTCTGACCGACCGTCTGTCTGTCTGTCCGTCTGTCCTGACCGTCTGTCTGTCTGACCGACCGACGTCTGTCTGTCTGTCTGACCGACGTCTGTCTCTGTCTGTCTGACCGACCGTCTGTCTGTCTGACCGACCGACCGTCTGTCTGTCTGTCTGTCCTGACTGTCTGTCCTGTCCGTCTGTCTGTCTGTCTGACCGTCGTCTGTCTGTCTGTCTGTCTGACCGACCGTCTGTCCTGTCTGTCTGTCTGACCGACGTCTGTCTGTCGTCTGTCTGTCTGTCTCGACCGACTGTCTGTCTGTCTCGTCTGTCTCTGTCTGTCTGACCGACCGTCTGTCTGACTCTGTCTGTCTGACCGACCGTCTGTCCTGCGTCTGTCCTGTCTGACCGACCCTGTCTGTCTGTCTGTCTGTCTGCGACTGTCTGTCATCTGTCTGTCTGACCGACCGTCTGTCTGTCTGTGTCTGACCGACCGTCTGTCTGTCTGTCTGTCTGACTGTCGACCGTCGTCTGTCTCTGTCTGTCTGACCGACCGTCTGTCTGTCTGTCTGACTGACTGTCGACGTCTGTCTGTCGTGTCTGTCTGTCTGACCGATCGTCTGTCTGTCTGTCTCGACCGTCTGTCTGTTGTCTGTCCCGTATCCTGCGGTCTGTCTGTCTGACCGACCGTCTGTCTGTCTGTCTGTCTGTCTGACCGACCGTCAAATGTCTGTCTGTCTCTGTCTGACCGACCGTCTGTCTGTCTGACCCGTCTGCAACCGTCTGTCTGTCTGATGTCTGTCTGTCTGCCGTCGACGTCTGTCTGTCTGTCTGTCTGACCGACCGTCTGTCTGTCTGTCTGTCTGTCTGTCTGACCGACCGTCTGTCTGTCTGACCGACCGTCTGACGTCTGTCTGTCTGTCTGACCGACCGTCTGTCTGACCGACCTGTCTGACCGACCGTCTGTCTGTCTCCGACCGACCGACCTGTCTCCGACCGTCTGTCTGTCTGTCTGTCTGTCTGACCGACCGTCTGTCTGTCTGTCTGACCGACCGTCTGTCTGTCTGTCTCTTTTGTCTGTCTGTCTGTCTACCGACCGTCTGTCTGTCTGCTGTCTGACCGTCGACCGTCTGTCTGTCTGTCTGTCTGTCTCTGACCGACCGTCTGTCTGTCTGTCTGTCTGTCTGACCGTCCTTATCTGACCGACCGTCTGTCTGTCTGTCTGACCGACCGTCTGTCTGTCTGACTGTCTGACCGACGTCTGTCTGTCTGTCTGACCGACCGTCTGTCTGTCTGTCTGACCGACTGCGTCTGTCTGTCTGTCTGACCGACCGACCGTCTGTCTGTCTGTCCGTCTGTCCGACCGTCTGTCTGTCACGACCGTCCGACCGTCTGTCTGACCGACCGTCTGTCCGACCGTCTGTCTACTGACCGACCGTCTGTCTGTCCTGTCTGTCTGACCGACCGACCGTCTGTCTGTCTGACCGACCGTCTGTCTGTCTGACCGACCGTCTGTCTGTCTGTCTGACCGACCGTCTGTCTGTCTGTCTGACCGACCGTCTGTCTGTCTGTCTGACCGACCGTCTGTCTGACCGTCTGACCGACCGTCTGTCTGACCGACCGTCTGTCTGACCGACCGTCTGTCTGACCGACCGTCTGTCTGACCGACCGTCTGACCGACCGTCTGACCGACCGTCTGACCGACCGTCTGACCGACCGTCTGACCGACCGTCTGACCGACCTTCTGACCGACCGTCTGACCGACCGTCTGTCTGACCGTCTGTCTGACCGTCTGTCTGACCGTCTGTCTGTCTGACCGTCTGTCTGTCTGACCGTCTGTCTGTCTGACCGTCTGTCTGTCTGACCGTCTGTCTGACCGTCTGTCTGTCTGACCGTCTGTCTGTCTGACCGTCTGTCTGTCTGACCGTCTGTCTGTCTGACCGTCTGTCTGTCTGACCGTCTGTCTGTCTGACCGTCTGTCTGTCTGACCGTCTGTCTGTCTGACCGTCTGTCTGTCTGACCGTCTGTCTGTCTGACCGTCTGTCTGTCTGACCGTCTGTCTGTCTGACCGTCTGTCTGTCTACTTGTCTGTCTGTCTACTTGTCTGTCTGTCTGTCGGTCGGACCGTCTGTTAAGTCTGTGCGGTCTGGTAAAAGAAGGCAAGACCGTAAAGCCAGTACACAGCAAGGAACTTAGAAAACTTTACCGACAGAAAATCTGTGCCATTCTGTAGCACTTCTAGTTAATATTGAATTCTTTGAGCTCTTGTGTCATTCTACTGTTCATTGGTTTGTAGCGATGGTGACCATTATAGCTGAGAGAAAATATCATTATATACTATTGGGTTAGTAGACAGATGAGGCGGCTTTAGATGCATACTTGTGGTTGAGCGTTTTCCTTCGATGTTCTAGTGAGGTTTCTTGGATTTTAATAAGTATACTTCCTACAGGGCTGATGTGGAAGCATCCAGTACATATTCTAAGCCCTTGATTGTGTATTGATTCTATTTTCCTAAGCTGTTGCTATTAGTATATTAATGAACCAAAAATCGATTTTTGATCGAACCACAGCTTATAACATATGTTAGTAGCTGGAGGTTTTTATTAGCCCCCCTTTGTTGTTGTTGTTGTTGTTGTTGTTGTTGTTGTTGTTGTTGTTGTTGTTGTTAGTTAGTTATTTAATAATGTTAAGTCTGTTCTTACATTCAATCAATCAAGCCATCCAACCACGATCAGTTCACCATCGACAGGAGAAAGGACGACGAAACTGGCGGTTTAAATTTAACTCGGAGGCTTCCTTTAGGCTTGCGGATCTTTCATCTGCAGTAAATCTGCAACATGGGATAGCCGGCTTTACTTTCATTCCGAAGGAAAATTTAAGAATGATTTTCCCGTAAAAACGGCTTCGATCGAGTTTGAAACTTGATACTGCAAACTTTGATACAACAGCACGATATGCTAATCATTATACCACCAGTGTAATTCCATGCATTCCATGGTTAATTCTTACAAGTGATTTTTCAAAGATTTTTTTGAGCAAATCGGAGAACAAGATTTTTCATTTTGTTAACAAAACAAAGGGATTGCATTTTGAGCTGAATTTTAGGAGATGGTGTATCTGTTATCTTAAAATTATCTGTAAAATATATCTGTTATCTTAAATACATTTTTTTGAGAGAAAATTTAAATCTTGTGTACATCAAAAATTGTATTTTATTTTTGTTTTGCAATGTAATTGGAGTACACGAGAAAAATGTTTCTTTGCATAGTAGAGTTATGTCATCTGTATATTGAAGGGTGATAACTGAAAGTTGAACCCCCTTGTCTATATCATAAATTGATAATAGAAAGAGTCATACTTAAAACGGACCCTTAGGGCTTAGGAACACCATTTTCAAGCTGCTCTATATCTGAAAGTTGACCATTGACCCTTACTTGTAGTCTGTGACCAAGGGTAATGTTTTTAATGAAATCATACATATTTCCATTATTCCCATCATGTGCAGAATATTCAAAATTCGTCGCTTCCATACCACGCCACGTTATACGCTCTCTTTATATCCAGGCTAACTGTAATTGCATGTTGATTGTTCATAAAAAGCCTCTTGAATGTGGTTATCAACGCGTAGTAGATGTTACATGGAGTAACCGGAATATTGTCTGGGCCAGGGGAGGAATTATTAGTAGATTCCATGGTTGTAAGAAGTTTTCAATAGATGTAAGAAGTTTCTTCGCTTTATTTCCTCTTCTTCTTTCTTTCTTTATTTAGTTATTTTTTGTTTCTTTGTGTATTTATTTCTTCGTTTGTGTTCATTGCTTCCTTTCTTTCTTTCTTTCTTTTTGTGCCTTCTCGATTTCATGGCTATCGAGAATACTGAATCAAAAGCTAGAGCTTCAACGTACTGATAATTCTGTGAACAACTCTGACTCTATTCAATTTTGTGGTTTGAGATTCAATCACACTTTATCAATCACACACTCAATGACTAACCTATTCTAAAAGTGGAGATTTGTTAAAAATCGTTTCACAAATTTCCTGAAACTCTGCTGGTTCCTCATATGTATCTTTTTTTTTTTTGTTTGGCAAGGATTCAAATGCAATGTCATCTTTGGAAACTTTCTCTTCTCTTCGTGTTCTCTCAACATTTACTCAGAATTTACGGAAGTAAATGACATTTAAAGATCTACCGTTGAACAAGTTAGCAGAAAATATCCAAGCCACAAGAATCAATTTGGTTCAAAAATGGATTGGAAAGTTGGTCATATGTAAAATTACCAGCAGCAAGGATGCACGCCGAAAATTCAATATATATGAGGTGGCTGTAGAAAAGTTAGAAACGTTCTAGATATTCACTATTTACAAAAGAAAATTCCCCCAAAACATTGTTTCATGTCATTCAGTATTAAGTCTGAAAGCCTAATGAAATAAGGGAGGTTTACACATTCTGGAACCACAGAATCACTATACACTGTGAAGACAGAGTTCAACGTTTTTGAAAATGTAATAGAAATGTTTTATGTTTACTAAGATCTGTAGATGTGTATTATCGGGAAATATTGAAAGAAATTGTGTGCGTACCTATCTTAAAAATGTAATGCACTACATATAATTATTAAATTATTAATCTCTGTTCTTGTGTGTGTATGTGTGTGTTTTGAGAAAGTGAAACTGCCTAAACTCATACAGGTAATGAATACTTTGACCAACAAAACAATCAAATTTGTGTTGACTAACAATTGTTCTGTTTTCCAGGGATATCCATTTGTATTGTATACTAACAAAGATGAAAATTGTTTTGTCCGTGATGGATTTCTGCATATAAAGCCAACTCTTCAGACTGACGATGATGTTACTTCAGGAGCGCAGCATCTGAGTGGGTAAGAAATTCTTTGAGATTTTGATATCCCAGGTGATCTAAGCACATAATGCACTCGCACTCTGCCAATTCAAATTGTGGGGTTGGAGGGGTAAAAATGTGCAATGTCATCTGAATAAAAGCAAACTGAATCCCCTGGAAATCCGTGTAAAAACATCGCGTAAATATGTTACGTACAGTAGCGTGCACGAAAACAATTTTGGTACTTTCTAATCAGTTAATGAATCGGTTAGTCGGTACCATTTTCTTCTTCTTTTGAAGTTTTATCTTCATGATTAAACCGAAAAAAGGAGCTCTAACTGTTTTGCAAGGAGTGTTGGTGATGATTCTTATGTAATGACAATATTTTTTCTCGCATACTACTTATGTAGTATAATGTTGCGGCAAACACGGCGATTTTACCATTCAAGTAAAAGTTATTGTTAACAAAATGGACAATGCATGTTGACGTCTACCTGCACGTCCCGCTGGAGCTTCTCGTCCTCTGCTGCACTCATGTTCAGATCCTCAGAAAGAAATGGGAATGATAAATACAGCAGATTAACGGCGGCACTTAAGTGAAATCCAAAGAATTGAAAGTCCTTTTTCGAATTTCATGATCCAATATTTAAATATCAACTCCCAACACTTGCTTCTTCACAAGTGCTGCAACCAAAGGCCTTCCCCTTTTGTATACAGATTCCAGTGACTTGGCGGTAAATTTTAAATAATCAAATAATACTCGAAATATTTTGAGAGAGTATTAGTCACGTATTATCTCACGAAATGTAATTAATGCACGCGACCACTCTGTGGCGCCACCGAGAAACGCCGAGCCCCTTTACACAGCCTCCGGCGAGTGCCATTGACTGCGAAGAACAAGGATTCGTAAGTCACACCGCTGTAGGCGTCGGTTGATTGATTGATTTATTCATGTTTCCGGGCGCGTCAACTGCTTTGGTCATCGCTTAGTTCCGTTAGTTTAGTGCATGTTTTTTTCCGCGGGAGTTGGCGGTGATCTTTCCCCGCTGGATGGCGAGATCCGGCACCGACCTACCGTCGGCTAGTGGGGTTTCCCCCTAACCAAGACTCTCCCACCAGCGGGGCACCGCCCCAGTCGGGACAAGCTCTAAGCCCCCGACCGATCTCCCGGAAGCATATTAGCATCCTTTACCTTCATACACAACCATATGAAAATTACGGCTCGCCATTGGTTGACGTCTTAAAATGGCGCGGCGCGGTTGATTCAAATAAAATATACAGGTCTAGGCCTACAGTTGACTTTGGTTTTCATTTGATACTGATTTTTTTTCGATTTGCAAACCAAATCATTGTCTAATACAAATTTTTAAAAAATCTTATTTGTCTACCATCGTAGGAATCATTGTTGGTAGACCTTAACAAATCTTTGGTGATGTTATAGTATTAGGATAGATGTTAACGTCGTGTTACTTGTTTATTTTGAGGAAATGTTGCCCTCAGTATTGTATGATGTTAATTTGTGAGATATTCTCAGTGTAGCCTTTAAGGCTTATAACAGACTTCAATTTTTTGTCACTTCAATAATTGTTCATTCATGGTGGCAAAATTATTGAAAACTCAGACTTTGAACTTTGTTTGAAAGCTTCTGTTTTAAATACATATTTCCATTTATCATTCTTTTCTATTTAAGTTCACATAGGGAGGAGAAAATGTTAAGAAACATTTTTGCTGCAGTTCTGACTTTTCTGTTCTCAAATGTTTTCTGATTTTTGTATATTCCTTACATTTATATACGACATATGACATAAATGGAATGTTTTAGACCAAAAATGTGCATTGACAAGAAAGTGCCATATGTATGTATATTGCTACTTTAAAATATTCAATTTGATACAATATTGCATCCATGGTACCAAAAGGTATTCTGCAGGTTCCTAATTTCTTAAATATCTCATTTTTGTATTGAAGAATTGTCTATGGGTTTTTAATCATTGCTGTTTTAACTAAACTCACTTGATGAGTGTAAACTAAAAAATGGAAATCTGTTATTAGCCTTGATAAGGTCATATACGCATAGTTACAAGATTGGCAATGCAATAAAGACTTAAGAAAATATAAATATTTCAATGGCTCTTTACAAGAATTACAAACTTACTAGTTGCAAATAAGGAAAAAAACATTAAACTATATTTTAAATACTTTTCTTCTTTTTTAATGTTTACCAAACTAAATATAGGTCTTGCCCAAATTATTCTACATAAATACAACTCATGTTCAATTTTATATTAAACTATTTTTTTGTGAATCACTTTAATTTTAATATTATACTATTGATCATCATACTTAAACATTTAAAAATCAATATTAATTACAATATTCAGTGTAACAGAACAAAGTATATTGCTCTAATGAAATTGATAAATAATACATTACATACAACTGAAATTATACATGAAAAAACTTAAATTCTAAAAATACAAAATTGACAGTTGTGGACTTGGAATCCATTGCCCTCCAAACACGAATACATTAACATTTTTAAAAATCATGAAGGATACTTTAATAATGAAATGAACAAAAAAAATAATTAATAAAACATAATGTAAACCAATATGAGCATGTATAAAATATTGATATGCTCTAATGTTAATATTATTTTGATTTACATTTCAACTCCCATATTCAATTAAAAGTTTTATTTAAATCTACACAAAATCTTAAATACTTAAAAATAAAAAAAATGTATTTTAATTTCTTCCCAAAATAAATGTTTATAATAATATTACAAAATCAAAACTATAGGCCTACTACTGATTAATTTATGAGTAATAGAATCAGTTCCAAAACACAAAAGGATTTTTTCTATAATGTATGTATGTATGTATAAAGCTTATGTTTCTAAAATGAGAATAATTTTTTGAGATAAGTATCATTTTCAATAAACAGCTATAATCACAGGTTTCAAGCATAATTGTTCCTTTCTTAGTAGGTGCTATGTGCAATGGTTTTGCACAGAGGCACCAAAGTAATATGTACAGTTCTGTAGTGACTTTGTAATCACTGAATATGAAGAAAAAAAACACATAATTGAAATATGGGTGGATTTAAAACCAGTCATTCAAATTGCTGACAGATTATTTGAATTAACCTTTCCTTTATGAAATCCAATTTCCACAAGATCATGACAGAAATAATCACGTTATGTTTCTACTTACAATCAAACACATTTCACCATATTGGGTTTAGACTTTAAAAAATTCCACTGTGTTTGTGTGTTTCTTTGAAATTCTTCTTTCCATGCTTCAATATCATTCACTGAAGAAATAGAACTTCTGATATAAACTACATTTTCAGAAATTTGCAAAATGATATTTGGCAATTTGAAAAATGCCAAAACATACTCATAGATAAACATAGAACTACAGAAAATATCTACATTTATGATACGACCAGAAGTTTCCACAAAATAAACAGGTAACTCGAAACAAACGTCTAACCTAATATCATAACATCAACACAAATTTGTTAAGGCGTACCAACATAGATTCCGGCGATGGTAGACAAATAAGTAGTGGTAATTTAACGTTTATAATTGAAATTTATGAAGTATTAAGTAAAGAACCAAGAATTTGTTTTTACACTATAGTTTTGTATTGCTAATCGAAGAACATATAATATGAAACGAAAACCGAAGTCAACCTGTGGGCCGACTTGTGTATTTTATTTGAATATGACCGCGCCCTGCCATTTTAAGACGTCAACCAATGGCGAGCCGTTATATTCTTATGGTTCCGTATGAAGGTAAGGGATGCTAATATGCCTCCCGGAATATGTGGTAGTGTAGTGCATGTTAGTGTGTGTGTGTGTGTAAGGGGAGAGGTGAGGACAAGGAAGAGAAAGGACATATCGCGCGCGGTCCGTGGCCCGTTTGTTAGGGTACTGCTCCGGCATTCGCCTGGTGTTGATCGGAGAAACCACGTAAATCTACCGATCAGAGCAGCCGGCCGCTAGAATTCTCCTCCAGACAGCGACTGAATTCGACCTAGCTGAAAAGCTAGCGTCGAAATTCCTGCCGCAGTCAGGTCTCGAACCTATGACCTCCCGGTCAGAGGCATAGGCGTCTGCGGCCGCAGGGCAGTCAATATGAAAAAACAGGTTCGGTCTAGTGTGAACGCTGCCATTTAGAACTACTCGGCTTGCGATGGTGCGGACAAGCGTCACGAAGTGCCACAGCGAGATTACGCCGCTCGTGTGAATACTTCCACTTGAACCAATGCTTCGCCAGCAGACGTGCCACTCGGAAGCGCTGCTGAGTGGCGCTTCCATGTGAAGGGGCCGTATCAGCCACTCTGGCATTTAAACCATTTGAAGGTTTCCAAAGGAAATCCAGAATACAATGGGGTTGTTGTAGGCCCGCGTGGGCAACTATTCTACATTTGTCTTTTTCCCAGGAGGATGTTATTCCTTAGGGTGGGCACCTAGGCGTTAGCCTTTAATCCACGGCCATGCAAGTACACCTGTGGGCTGGCATCCGGATACGCCGGAACGCAGCATACCACCGGGGCGCCTCCCCATGTAAGCCTGGGTAGCATCCACCTTGACGCTATCGACGTGAGTATCGCTGGAATCTAGAGCAACATGACGGGAGAGTAGTGCGTCCTCTCGGACTTTAATGTGTGGGTTTGGGAGCAAGTCCCGCCCCCGTCCAGCAGAATGGTCGGCGGGTAGAGGCCCAACTCGTGGGTTACCGGGTGATCCCAGCAACCAGGAGCTTAGCAGCGCCTCCTCACTGCACTCACTTGAGCGCTAACGACTTAAGTACCGTCGAGAAACTCAGTTCCGGGAGGGGAACGTTTCCAACCTCCACCAAGAACGTCAGACCGTTCGGCCGTCGGTCACCCCTGCGGGGATACATAATGGGGCAGAGAAACGCAGTCTTTGTGCCTATCGGACCAGCCCTATTCTCTACGCAGCTTTCTCTTTCCAGTTTCATAACCCAACCCACCTGAGTTAATCCGCCAAGCGGAGACGCAGTTGCTCTGTGTGAGTAGGTTGCGTTTAGAGATTGAACGGGGTGGAGCGTGTGACGGGTAGAAAGTTGAATAACATTACCTTTCTTCTAAAGAGCCCTGCTTTTATGTGAATGCCATAATTCCCTACCTTCTTTCCCAGATTGTAGTAATCTTCATTAAAAACTCGTACTGCTGCATCTTCAAGTTTACGGTTGATTTGATATTGATATTTTTGCAATTTCATGATATGAGTGTTAATTTTATGCATACTTTCCTGAAAGTGTAGTGGATATACTTTAAACAGCATGATTGTGAGAGAAATAGACTTTGAGGTCTCAATTTTTCTGGAACGTTTATTCTCATTCCAGATGTTAGAAATTGTAACTATATTTTCATTTACACGAGCTTCCTGGCGTTATTCGAAAGCTTCTCAAGATTCTGGTCACAAATTTGCCTTCAATATTCAAACTTAAGGCATTCAAGTGATTTTACTTCATTCAACAGTTTTCTGTGCAAATTAGCTCAAAATTCCTCATTTTCAGAAAAGTTCAAATGTCATTTTGTCAAAAATACCTCAAAATTTTTTTCTTCAAACGTTTCGTACCGATATTGATAATTGTACTGTTTAATATGACAAAGTTGATTTTGGTGAATCCTTTTTTTTCAAACATTACACAAATGTAATTTTTTTAAATATCTCTCACGCCGTTAATATGCACACTTCCCGCGATTTGTACACATTATTGTATTTGTGAGTGCAAGTGCTTCAAATTGCTTCAAATGAAGATTTTTTTTAAAACTCCAATTTTAACTTAATTTTAAAATAAACTTTAAATTTTTCAATGAAAATTATCATTTAGGATGAGCGTTTTACTCTTTTTGACACTCTTAACGTAATATTTCGATTTTACTGTTACGAAACCGAAAAATTGAGAGAATTTAAAAAAAATGTACTTTGGGCGGCGATAGATGGCAGCTGGTCAGAGTAGAGGACATGGCCGCAAAGCCAGTCCACACCAAGGAAATTAGAAAACTTTACTACGAGAAAGCTTGTGCCATTCTGTATCACCACTAGTTATCTTTCCATCTTTCCGTAATCGATTTTATGATTGGCCTTACCCGTTTGCAGACATTTATTTTATCCTGATGTGAACACCAGAATTGAAACATGTCATTGGTCGTACATTTCTTCCTCATTACATCATACGACGCGATCTAATAAAAATATTTTTATCTAATAAAAAATATTTTAAAATCAGTCACGTCCCAAATCATTGAGGCGTTTAATTTCTATTATAAGCCTGTAATGTCTATTTCAGTCTCGAACACAAATTAGTCCTGAAATTCGCGTTGTAATATCTGTGTTTGATTTTCGTCACGCCAAATATGGTCCACTTCGTAAATGTGAACTCGTATATTGTCAATTGCGGTTTCCAATGTCCTAAAATAAGTTGTTTGACTAATTTTATGACATTATATATAAGTGGTGGTGGACTCTTTCCCCTTAATTCCCTTCAGGTCCAGCCTACTTGCATTACACTCTACGACCGGGGGCGTGCTAAACTACCCAGTTTCACACCATTGTTATACCGTAATCGGGAGAATACAAATGAGGAGGGAGAACGGCGGACCCGGAATGTATTGGAAAACTATTAAGAGAAAATTTTTTAAAATTTTTTTATCTAGGGCTTTTATCCAGCCGACAGCCGGTTACCCTTTACGCCCCGATGGGACGCATATTCGACCATACACTAGACACCAACACACTTGCGGGCTCCTCTGATCTGGGGTCAGCAGAACGCGAGGCCCTCTGCGACCACACATACATACAAAGTCAAGGGACAAACAGCCATGCCCAAGGCGGGACTCGAACCCGCGACCCTTCGGACCGAAGCGCTGAGTCGATACTCGCTCTTAGCCACCTCGGCCATCCAGGTCGGCGAAAATTTTATTAATTTAAGAACTAATGCTGCATATGAACAATATGCTACAAATACACTGCAAGAACATTTTCTATTCTTGCGGGCCTTTCCACTGGAACAGAGAGCCACCCATGCAGGGAAGGCTTAACATTGAGGAATCTCAGGAATCTCATACGCAGTTTTTAACTGTTTTTTTGACGTAAAATAAATAAATAAATAAATAAATCTCGTGTACCATGTGCCAAGAACCTCATTCTTACATCCGCACGTATATTGCTCTGTTTATCCGTTGTTACGTAAGCCAGATCGATTGGGGAATATCAATTTTGGAGAAAATCCGGCTTATGCTTTACTCGATAACGTTGTTCACGGACGGACGTCTTTCTGCCGTCGATAAATTTTTCACTAAAGAACCCCCAAAACATGGATTTCATCGATTCACCGTCTAGTTTTTTAGTAATAATACAGTCCAAGTTTGTCCTTTTAACATGCGTTTTAATGGCGACTGGGCAGACCCGACCAGAAATTTTAAAATTGTGAGAGAACTAGGATTGGGAAAGGATTGAAAAAAACAAACAAAACAATTGCTTGGATAGACGAAGATTTTTTCCTCATATAGAGGAAAGAACGTTGAAAAAAATGCCGCTGTTCTCATCTTCTTTGAACTCCCATCATTTTCGAAAATTGCACGAATGAATAGCTGTTGTAGCACCACTAATATAAAGCCCCTTAAGACACGATTGTTGTTATTGCTATTGTTGTTATTATTATTATTATTATTATTATTATTATTATTATTATTATTATTATTATTATTATATGCGCTTTCCGCCATTTATGACCACGCTACACGTTATCTTCGGAGGCCCAGTCACATTTTGTACCGGAGAGATTAACGTGTGTCATTATGGGGGATCCGTTTTTCGGCTGTATCCCTTGGTAAGAGAAGGTTGTTAAGCCTTGAATTATGAATTACGGGGTGATAAGATGATGACGAGACGTGAAAGGACAATCACAAATACATTCCTACGCTGCGCTCTCAACGGCGCGGTACTACCTTCGTTCCCAGAATGTGGCGTCTAATATGGCGCATGTCATAAATGTTTCGAAGAATGGAAAGTGATCCTGGTTCAAATTATACTTCATAATTAAGTTCTATTTCAATGAAATACAGCCAATTTTAATTATTAGGTAGCAATACAAAAGTTTTGAAAACTGTTTAACATTTTATATTAATACATTAATAAACATTACATGATCGCAAAATTCCTGTCCTCCTTGCGTCTTGCTTAGTGGCGCATGTGCATATTGTGCATGTAGTACCTTTGTTTGTTAAACATTTTGCACATTATTACTACTTACTATTTGAAGTCACTGCAATCTTGTATTTATGTTGTATTTATAGTTTTCGAAATATTGTGTTTTCCACTTCCCTGACGTTTACAACATCGAAAAGTATAAAAACACGAAATAAAAAATTGTTATTTTTATCACTGTGAGCCTTTCACAAAGTAAAAGATGTCTGGTTCTATTCATTTCTGCAAATGAGAATATCACAATGTCAATAAACACTGTAGAATAAAACACTTCAGTTTCCATGAAATAGTATTGTACCCGTTGTTACCTAGAGCCCTTTTTTTCAGTTGTACTGGTACACCGAACAGTGAAGAGTGCAGTAAGCGAGCAGCAGGAGGATTCTACATCCCACCTGTGTTTTCAGCTCAGTTAAGAACAAAACAATCCTTCAGTTTTTGTTATGGGAAAGTGGAAATAAAGGCAAAACTTCCCGTTGGAGACTGGATTTTTTCAGGTATGCCTAGTTATTTTTGCAAGGAAAGACATATATTGTATATGCTATTTCGAAGAGAGCATTTGAACCCTCTCACTCGAAAGATGGACCATTCTCTTGTGAAGTAGTATAGTTGTGAATCTAAGAAATATCAATCTTAGTAGAAGGTGTAAATTGGAAATTTTCTGCAGGAGGAACATAAAAAGAAAGTGAACAATCAGAGATGCCAGATAAAACCAGAATTTGCATGCTTTTTTGTTTCAAGTGACCTTTGATGTGAAGAATAATAGACACACAATTGGCCTATTATTACCTTTAAGTAGGCCCCCTCCCCAATGCAACTGGGCCAATAAATATTCTCATATTAATATTTTTTTTTGGATATGTCAAATTTTGCTTTATTAGTTATAATTTAAGTGTTAGTTAAAATTTTCTTAAGTTATTACAATGTACCTACCTTAAAATGCAGAAATAATATTCAAATAATATATAAATTTCCATTTTGATGGATACAAATAAACAAATACCAATATTATGAATTGGAAAATATTTAATGTAATGTTTTATCATGGCTATTTAATTGATTTTATATGTTGTTGGAACTAATTTGCTTTATACCGCCCATTCTCTATTTCATATTAAGTTTATCAATTAACTAAACAAGGATATTATTAATTATTTACAACAGTCGTTTTATTTAACTTTCTTAAAGAGCTTTTGCTGCAACCTAAAGAACTGGCATATGGATCTACACCAAAACTCGCATCTGGACAAATAAATCTTGCACTTCTAAGAGGAAACAAGGATTTAGTGAGTAATGGGCAAGAAATTGGTGCTAAATGTCTTCATGGAGTTTGTGAATTGGCTTTGAATGATGTATGCCATAGAGAGGATTTTAATGAAACAAGGCCGTCTATATGGAGTGGTGCCTTCCATGTATATGGTGCAACATGGACTCCTGGTATGTGAATGTTTCCTTGAAGAAATATAGCCAGTTTTTTTAATGAATTTGTCATTTCATGCTTCATTTGACATTTTTAGATTATATCGCTTTTACTGTGGATGGAAGTGAAATCGGAAGAGTCGTTCCTCCTCAAGGAGGCTTACATTCTATGAGCGAATTTTCAGGCTTTCCTTCTAATCCGTGGGCAGCGGGTACTAAACTTGCCCCTTTTGACAAAGAGGTATGAAATAGAGTATTAAACCAGTGGAATATATGAGTTACATCATTATTAGTATTCTGAAAAATTATTTTTTTTAAATTTAGGAATAAAATTTGCAATTGTTATTTTCAGTTTTATATAGGTCTAGGATTAGGGGTTGGCGGTTTCACTGAATTTCCGGATGATTCCATGAGTGGCAGTTACAGGAAACCGTGGAAGAATGGTGAAGCAAAGGTATCTAATTTGAACAACTGTGCTAGAATATAAAGAATAATGAAAGATGGATTTTGTTGTTGATGTTGTTATTAGTTGTTATTATTATAGTCATTATTATTATTATAGTCGTTATTATTATTGTTATTATAGTCGTTATTATTGTTGTTATTATAGTCGTTATTGTTATTATTATTATTGTTGTTATTATTGTTGTTATTATTATTATTATTATAAATAATTACTATTATTATTACTATTACTATTATTATTACTATTATTATTAGAGACCGGATTTTTATGTAATTACTTATTTTTTGCCTTTATTCTTACCGCTCTCAAAATTTTAATTTGGCGAATTGTCGCCGTCCTAACACAATATCATTTTTTTCGTTACACACTTTTACATAATTGGTACTATATTACATATTTTGCATATTTCGCTATTTTCACAACATATTTTTTGATTTTACCAATTTTCGTCGATTTTCTTGTATATTTTTATGAAAAGAAGTATTTTAAAAAAACTCCGCAATTCTTCCGATATTATTTACTGCGTACTAAATTCGAGGTTCGCTACGTGAAGACGCGGTCAGATATTCTCACAATCCGGGGCGCCTGATTCAGTTATCTTAGTGGCGGAAAGAGCGTGGCAGTGACAAATCATTTTCATTTTTAGGTGTAAAAAGTATCATTGACGCCGCGTTTGGCGACCTTTAACCTTAATTTCCAAGGAACCTTTGCGATAGCTGTCTGGTAACACTTCGATGAGAATATTCCATGCTGCAGTGATAGTTTGCTGGTCGTAGATATCGCCAGTTTGTTCGATGGCTACTATTGCGTCAAATCTGTCTGCTAAACTACATTCCTGGATTTCAATTTGTGAAGATTTTACTAGCTATGGGAGAGTTGTATAGTGCAAATGTGCATCAACTTGTGCTTTCTAATGAATTTTAAACCGTTTGGATTGTTTTTAAAAATTGCATAGGAAATTTCATTTCCTAAGCAATTTTACGTGCACATAAGTTCATATTATGTAAATGTATTGTAATATTACATATAACATCCGATTTTACAGATTTATTACACATTCCTACTGTTTTCATTACATATTTATGTACATATTTTGACGTTTCATAATACATATTTTCCGGTCTCTAATTATTATTATTGTTATTGTTATTATTATTATTATTATTGCTGGTATATTGTTTATTTTGTTATTAATAGTATCATCAATTTTTCTTTCAAAGGCAATTGCAAAATTCTGGAATAAACAAAGTGAGTGGTATCCTACTTGGAATGCAGACTCAACTCTTCAAGTGGATTATGTTAGAGTTTGGGCCCTTCCCAAAAACCCTTGATGCCAAAAGTGGAGAAGAGAGAAAATTTCAATTGAACTACTTAATACCAGTTTACATCTGAATATTAAAGTTATGAATCCAGAAAATTGTTCAAGATATTTAGAAAAAATATTTGAAACTATTTCGTCTTAAATTATTTTTTAAAATATCTACACGACACAAAGTAAATTGTTCAAAATATTTTTGTCAATAATTTATAACAATAAAGATATTTTTAATACTTATTGAATTGATAATTTATATGTCCAATAAATTTTATGTTTATACACTAGCGAAAATCAAGCATCTTAAAACATAGCAGTATTATTTTATCAAGAAAAAAGTGGTATTTCAACAACCCATTCTTTATCACATTATGTGTAACAGCTACACAATACAATACACGAACCTTGAAAAATATTTCCAACCAGCAAACATTTTTTTAAGAGCAGGATACAGGGCACTAACTCAAATACAATGCGTTTTAGAGCCTTAAAAACAAATTTTGGTGTTTTTAGGGGTTTTGTTTATGTATCCCGTAATTTACAAAATGCTATTTTTGAGACTTTTATTTCAAGTTTAACGTTTAAGGCACTCTAGTTTATATTTGCATTTGAAAATTATATTGTTAACAGTATAATTTGGTTTCTGAAGAACCTTGCTCTGTGGGTGGCTAAGGACACTAGACAGTTTCTGTTGCGTTTCCCACACATGCGGGACAGGGATAATCAAAATGATTCCCCTGTTGGTTCATCACTAATGTTAATTCAAAATAATACGCTTAAGTAACACAAAACATAAGTTATTGTGTTAAACCTGATCCTGCTCAAGATATTAAACTTAAAAATTTTAATTTTCATTTAAGAGTTGAATATAGGTTGATAAATTATAGAATGTCAGTATGTTACGTGCACAAATATACAAAATTTTCGCAAGGGTTCAGGTAGTATAAATGAAATACGCAGGCTAGGCTGCATCAGTGTGATTATTGGGACCAGGAGACAGAGCTGTTGTGAGTTGGCCCCCTCCTAGAGAAATATTGGACAGCGCGAAGCCACGTGGCTCTAAAAACGTAGATTATGATGACAGTTCACATTAGGCAGTGCGGTCTAGTGTATCTCTGTCACCATTTATGGACATTTCATACATAGGGCGACCCGGCAAGATTCTGGTACGATTCTGCACATCGTATATCGATTCTGGCAATAAATATTGTTCAATACAGTAGTTTCTCATCGATGTTTACAAACAACATAAAAATAAAAACAACCTTGCTGTCTGAAATCAGAATTACAACTCTGCCAATAAATAACAAGGCAACAAAGAAAAAAATATGATAAACGATAAAAAATACAGAAAACTCTTTATTGTAATTGAATAATATACAGTATACACCGATGTATACTGAAACAGTATGTGAACCCCTTTTCTTATCTTAATTGTAAATTACACTTTACATTTTGTGTGATTTCCATATAGAATTTTCAGTTCTGGAAGAATGGTTTCGTGAATGAGCTGGTTAGTTTTTATCACGAATTTTAAACGACGCTGTTTCTTTATTGTAATTATTGCACCTATCCCAGGTTTGTGTATCAAAAACCCATTATCCAGAACGTGGTACTCATAGTCAAGTGCACATAGAATATAAGCCTGGAAAGAAAAGCGTCATTAATTTAACACATGAAGTGAATGAGTTTCATACACATAAATTTATGTTCCTATTACAGTTGTATACATATTTGTTGCCCCAAAACGGCAAAAAACCAAACGTATGTGACATATGGGGGAAGAACTTTCGAAGTATATATTCTTGAGCTCCGGAATCACTATCCCTCTTTTACATCTTAGTTGTACAGTGAAGCAATGACCGTTTCGGCAACGTTTTATTAAAAAAGTTAGTTCCCTTACAAAAGAAAATAATTTGTTTCGGCAAATCAACTACAGTTCTGATTTGACTATGTCCTTTATGTGTTTTGTCTCTAAAGATAAAAAAAAGATTTAAATTTCTCAATCCCAGGTGTCTATGAGCAAGAAATTAATAAATGTTCCAGTGTAATTATTCGTCTGTTTTTCATGCATTCATCAAATCTATTTACTCTGCTCGAAAGTTGCGTTGTGTTCTTCAGTAAAAAGAAAATAAAATCCATTGAAAAGTGTCAGTGAAACTTATCGAACAGAAATCGATATCGATAAAAAAATAAAAGTTTTTTAACGCCCAAAAGGAACACATAGAAGAGAGGAAAGATTCTGGAAACGCTTCCAGTGGTTCGAATATGAAAGAAATATAAATTTTCATCCCAAATATCAATTGAAGAGATGAAGCATGTTGAGTGACTGGACTGCAGGTAATTGTGTTTTTAATAATTTTCAATTAAGGTGAACTGAAGGTAAATGTTATAACCTGACGATGCTCAGATGTTTGCGATTGACTCTCTCGGCACCTGCTAGGAGCGGGATGGATGCGGGATTATATGTCCCATAAAACAAACACATTATTACAATTCATTTAATTAAAATTAGGATGATCGTGACGGTGAAAATAAGCATTCAAATGAAATGAATGATTACAGATAAATTTACAATTTGTTAATCTTTGCGTCTAATTGAATAGATAGACACTTGGAGAAATTTCCTGCCGCAAAAAATAGCATGCTGTCTTGACTTTGCTTTGAATAGCTGGCTCCCTTTATTTGCAGCCGCCCGCATTATCAGCCGAAAAAGGAGCGGGCCCGTCGGCCCGACTAATAATCACCGATAATATTACTGCCGCATTGCGTAGACTTTTCACTCCACAGAACAGCAAGAACGCTCTGCCGCAGGTATAAAGGAATCCGCCTAAAAACGAACCAAAATGACTGTTCTCTAAACAAGTGAACATCACACGTAATTCAGAGAATGAATGAATACCTTATTTTACGAGGCGAGACTCAGGCCATGAGGCCTGCTCTTCCGTCTGACCACACAAATTTCGTTACGCTTCTTGCACCTGCTAGGGAAGAAAGAAGGTATTACTTGGGAGACGAAACAGGCAATTTGAATTTAGCTCAGAGGCTTCATTTAGGCTTGAGGATCTTTTACATGCAGTAAATCTACTAACATGGGACAGCCGGCTTTACCTCCCCTCCGAAGGAAGGCGTACGAAGTATTTTTTCGCCCTTAAAAATCCACGGCTTCGATCGGGTTCGAACCCGCAAACTTGGAGTATAACAGTCCGATGCGCTAACCGTTACACCATCGCCACCACGAAAACTGTTCACGCCCGCCTCTTCGTAAAGCGTTCTATTCATATGGCTCCAGCGAAAACCACCATGCAGAAGTCTAAGAGTTTCGCTGAAGTACATGCACGTACGGCGAATCTGAGAAATATTGAAATTTAATTACGTAAGTGAAAAAAAAAACTCAAGGAAAACTGCCACGAATGTAGATACAGCTCGCCACCTTACAGCACAGGCGCCGGAAACACGTGAACCAGTACGCTCCTCACATTCAGGACTCTGTTTTAAAATAAATCTAATACTTATCACATAAAATGTGAATTCAATGCAATGTTTATAAAAAAAGAATTTTTAAAGAAGAGCACATATCATTGTACTTCCTAATTTCAATTATTTATCGCAGCGCAATATATTTTCGTCGGACGAAGACTTCACAAAAGGAAGTGCCGAAGTCATTTACAGTTAACCAACTGCAAACGACGAATGGAGGAAGGAGAAACTAATGGGCTTAAGGACACAACGGTCACAGAAACTTCAGTTATGTTGCCAGCACTATCTGCCAAAACTGTCCTTACAAAAATCGCTCTCTAGCAGAGGGTGGGCGGGCGGCTTCCTCCATTTGGGGCGCTCGTAGCGGTCACCTGCGGTGTCACTTCCCGGCGGCTCCCGGCACGCGATGCTCCGACCTCGCCGCGCTGGGCGACGCCATGCGCTCGATTCTGACGGTGTCCCGGACACGATGGCCCGATGGTTGGTTGGATATTGGTGTTTCTGCGTGCGTCAACTACTGAGGTTGATTGATTGATTGATTTTTTCGTGTTTCCGGGCGCGTCAACTGCTTCGGTCATGAGTCCTGTTAGTGTAGTGCATGTTTTTCTCTCGGGAGATGGCGGTGATCTTCCCCCGCTGGATAGTGAGATCCGGCGCCGACCTACCGTCGGCTAGTGGGGTTTCCCCTTACCCAGGACTCTCCTACCAGCGAGGCACCGCCCCAGCCGGGACAAGCTCTAAGCTCCCGACCGGTCTCCCGGAATATGTTGTAGTGTAGTGCATGTTAGTGTAAGTGTGTGTGTAAGGGGAGAGGATAGGACGAGGAAGAGGAAGGAAAGATCGCGCGCGGTCCGTGGCCCGTTTGGTAGGGTACTGCTCCGGCATTCGCCTGGTGTTGATCGGAGAAACCACGGAAAACTACCGATCAGAGCAGCCGGTCGCTAGAATTCTCCTCCAGACAGCGACTGAATTCGACCTAGCTGAAGAGCTAGTGTCGAAAATCCTGCCGCCGTCACGACTCGAACCTAGGACCTCCCGGTCAGAGGCGCTGCAGTGACATCAGTTGATGCACTGAGCTACCGCTCCTGGTTTGGATGTTGGTGATTCTGCGTGCGTCAGCTACTGTGGTCATTAGTCCTGTAAGTGTAGTACATACTTTTGTTCTCGGGAGATGGCGATGATTTCTCCCACCTAGATAGCGAAATTCGGCCTACCGTCGGCTAGCGTGGTTTCCCTCAACCAGGTATCTCCCACTAACGGGCTGCCGCCCTATAAGAATATTTCCAGATATTTTCCAAACAACAAAAATAAAGCCACTCAAAATCTCGGAAACTGCCATTTGTTCTTTTCTTAAAGATGCTGCTTCATCAATGTACCAAAATGAAGCACTCATTGGAATATTTTTAGATCTTTCGAAAGCTTTTGACGTTATTGACCATAATATCTTCTTTGTTCTTTGCAAAAAAGAAACAATAAATAAGCACAATTTCAGAAGTTTCAAATTGGATGTGTAATAACAAATTAATAGTTAACGAAGGAAAAACTGTCTCAATGCAATTTTGCGTTTAAAATCGACAATCGCATGCTTCATTGAAAATGAACAATGTGCAATTAACTGATGTTAAAGTAACAAACTTTCTAGATATCCCAAGTCAGTTAAACCTCAAATGGAATGTTAATATATCAGAATTAAACACTAAATTAAGTTAATTATGTTACGCATTCAGAATTCTTTCAATTTCTGTCAGCCTTAATGCAGCTCGTTGCGTGTATTTTGCAAATGTACATTCTCGCCTGAGGTATGGCGTAATATTCTGGAGAAGATCATCCTGTAGTACCCAGACCTTTAAATTGCAAAAGAAAATTATTCAAATAATGAAAAAATGCCATCCACGTGATCCCCGCAAGCCTCTTTTCATTGAGCTTGGAATCTTACCATTGCCTTGCCTATTTATCTACGAATCTGTAATATTTATCAAATGTAAAGGTCGGACTTACTTAACGTTGGGAACATATTTTCATGCAATACTTATATTTATAAATACAATACACATCGTAGAAATCACGTTCATCAAGTATCAGAATCAACAACTCAGTACAAGAAATCCACAGACAATACATGTACGTTACTGTACAACGCATTGCCTGATGACATTAAACAATTAAAGACGGTACACACATTTAAGTTAAAAGTAAAATCTCTTCTGCTGCATAACTGTTTCTATACAATTAGAGACTATATTGATCGTCAAAAAGAAAAACAAAGTTTACTTTAACAAAACAATGATTTAGCATAATGAATTAGTTCACATTTTCATTGTATAATTTTAAAAAAAAGACTTAAATGCCTGTAACAAGTAATGTACTTCAGCTTCCGGGTCAATGACTTTCACGTCAATCAGGTTTTTGTTCAGTTTCCCTGATCCACTGAGCAGATGTTGAGATGGCCCCTTGTTTTGCTTCTGGATATAAATGTAGCTTCACTATGCGCACGTTTGGTTGAGGTCTCCTTCGCTTGTAGTGGTAGCAGTAGAGCTGAGGGTGAGTTACTATATTGTTAGCAATGGAGAAAAATCAAATCTGCAGTTCGTTTATCGTTGCAAATAGTTTTTCTATTACTTAGGAACGAAATTGTCTAGTTTTTCAAATGTTGATAATCTCCCGCCTTTCTAAATCTTATAATAATAATAATAATAATAATAATAATAATTATTATTATTATTATTATAATTATTATTATTATTATTATTGTTTTAACTTTCAACTATTTGTCGTTAAAATGTTGGGATGGGATTCTGGTACTCAAGAAAACGTGCGCAAATATTCTTCTCCCCCATACGTCATATGCAGTTTTTACTGTTTTTTGACCAAATAAATTAAATCACTGTAATGAAAAAAATTAAGTAATCTTCAGCAACAGTACCAGCCCCGAATTCAGGTGAGTTTTGTCATAATTTGCATTATTTTGGTAGATTATTTGTTACTTAGATCTTCAGTGACTAATATAAAGGATGAAAAGAACAATTTATGATAATTTCATCCTTTTTATAAGGTTTTGAATAGTACATATTTTATGCGTCGTTAATGCATCTATACCTATTTTAAATATCATAATTACATACATATTTTACATTTTTTAATACACAACTATCCGAGCCCTAATAATAAATGTTCTGGAGGCTCTGCTCGCGGAATTACGAAGACTCGAGCGCTGTCCTTCCGCATGCCTTCCTGTTTCTGGTTGCTCAGAACGAGCTTTAGGGTGGGGTTGCTCAGAACGAGGGGTGGTCTCGCACCAATGGCGTGCTAGCAATTAAAAAAATCTTCCGTTACATTTTGGCGGGCAACAAATCATCTCCGGACTTGCACGTTTGGGCGCACCTTCCCTCCCCTGCGATCAAAGGAAGGCGTCACAGCTGTGCTCAAAGTTGGGGTTGTTTTTAAGATAACAAGGCCTTCTTCACCTCTTTTACTATAAAAAAAAGAAAAAAAATACCACGGTTTTACCGCGCGCATCTGCGAGTTCGTGGATGCCCCCTTTTTTTCTCGTGTGGCGCATCGCGTGTGATGCCATTCACATTGAACGCCTCTTTTATTCCTGATTTTCTAGCTAACCTAGTAGAGTGTGGCGGGATTAGTATATCTGTTGACTCCTAGTGGCGTTGTTTCTTCATGGTCTGTTAATAGTCTATCGGCTTGATCTGTGCACTCATATGCAGGCAATGTGATACCCAGGCGTAGGTCATGTGGGAGTAAATTTGGCTATCACAGTATTTTTGTTTATGTGAGATACAGTAAAAAATTTAAAGATAGCACGATTTGTGTATTTGAGCACTTAATCAAGGCACCTGCAACAATGCACTTAAATGAGTTGTTTTTCTTAATATTTAAAGAGGCGCCGGTCAGACACCGCGCCTTTGTAACACCTGACCAGTATTTCTATATAAAACAATATGCGACAAAATATTGTTGCGAATGAATCGGAACTAAAGAGGCAATCAAATGAATGGCATGGCCGTGGTTCACTACGAAAACACAAGTTTCGACACAATTCATCACCCACGAAGGTCATGCTTATGACAGCCAAGGTATTCTCATGTGTCATCCTGTCCGTGAGGGCAACACTGTCACTGCCATGTATTACGGATCATTCCTGCTAAACCTCTGCGACATACATTGGGGAGGAAACGTCCAGGGCTTCTCAACAATGCAATACTCCTTCATGATAATGCAACAAGGCACACAACAGCACCGAGAAAGATGACTCACAGCATCAGCTGATATCACTGCAATCCCTCTGTTCAGGTCCTAAGTTCGAGTCCCGACGGTGGCAAGATTTTCGGCGCTAGGTCTAATTCAGTCGCTGTCTGGAGGAGAATTCTAGAGATCGGCTGCTCTGATCGGTAGTTTTCCATGGTTTCTCCGATCAACACCAGGTGAATATATGTATTGTTCGCGATTTCGAACCCGATTTTTAAGGGCGAGAAAATTCTTCGTACGCCTTCCTTCGGAGGGGAAGTAAATCTGTCTGTCCCATGTTGTAGATATTCTGCTTGTAAAATATCTTCATGCCTAATAGTAGCCTCTGAGCAAAATTCAATCCGCCTGTTTCGCCGACCGATTGATACTTCCTTTCTCTGCCAAACGGTGAGACAGGACGTTTATATTGGCGCCTCGCTTTTTAAAGGTCGCTGCCGGAATGTTTACGTTGCTGCATGCCGCTTGCCTCGAGAGTCGCCCCCGGCACGGTGTGATGTAATGGCGGCTCGCCACAAATTGCTTTCTTTCATTGATTTAGAAGCGTTTACAGAAGCTACCGAAGCGGGAAAAATCGTTGCTAGTTTTAATATTTTTTTGAATCGACTATCGCAAAGTATCAGAGGAAGTATCAAGTAAATATTTCTTATAATCGCAAAACCGTTAGCCTAAAAGTAGACTCTGTTTTATCTAGGCCCGCCCCCATGGCGGGCCTTGCGGGCCCGAACATTACGCCACTGTTTTTTTTATATATATTTATTTTCCATTCGGATGTACATAGTTCAGTAACATTTTACTTTTTCATATGTATTGCTGGCTTACAGCTATTCTTATTTCCTAAACTTAAAAACTAACTAACTACGGGAAGGGGTAGGAAGCTACACTCTGCACCAACTGTTCACAATTGTTGGAAAATAAGTTTACGAAGGCGTTAAAAGGGTAACGTTTTTTATGCGTGTTGGAGTATGGTCTGTTGAGGCCAGAAGTGGTGGATGGCGTGTGGTATTGAGTTGATATTTGAATAGAATGTATTGGATAGATGGGCTATGTGTTTGGAGACGGAAGTTATATTCAATTCTTTGTGTATTTGGTTGTTGGATTTGCGTTACGCCGCTGTGTTGCGCGTGGGCCCTTACTTGAATCATCCTGTCGCTGCCGCCCTCCCACGACAGTCGCTCGTCGTGCGGCGGCTCGGCCCGAGTGCCGATGAAGGTGGCCTCCCAATTGGCGAACTTCCCGGTCCGTTTGCTCACGTTGAACACGTGCAGCGAGTCACTCACATTCGCCGACAACCACTCGCTCAAGTGAGGCACGTTGTGGCACCGGAAACACGACGAGTTATGGAACAGTCTTGCCTTGCCACTGTTAATCATGTCGACCTGGAAAACCAATTATTTATTTTAATAATATTATGGTAAACGGACAAGTATTAACGCTTAGTATACGTTGTACGCAGATGCCGAAAAAGTGCATTATACAACGGGCCAAGGACAGCGCTCAGTATTCCCTTCCATTTCCATTTTTCCTTACTTTTTATCTTCTCGCTACTGGTTAAGCAGAATAGATAAAGTCATGTAATGCTACGGGAAACTAGTGGCGCTAGAACAGCACTTACTTTCTCGCCCTTAGAAACATTTTATTTATTCCGTGATTTCTGTCCGAGTTACATCTCAGTCATCATTTTTTTGTAAAACTCATTACAAATCGCAGAACATTAGGTACGAAAACTAAATATTTTGAAGCAAATACCAACACAAATTCGACAATTAAAACTTCGTTCCATTCAGCTAAAATCATGCCCCACCAATGAGACGGACTTGACAAAATTGCAACTGCCGTCTCGCGGAGCGCAATAACATTATCGCATTCCAATCTGATATTTCCTGAAGGCTAGCAAGTGGAGCACGAGAAATTAAAATTTGAAAATAACACCAAACTAATTACTCATATTTTAAAAGAAATGTACCTGACATTTTTTAAACATCTGATTTTCTAGAATAAATTTCATTTAAAAAAACAACAAACAACTGTAATTGAAATTGTACTTTTGCAATGTTGATTTTTTGTACATTTGTAATTGTATTTTTTTCGCCAATAAAACGTACGGATGAGGACGTCACAAAACGAAGCGTCGAAGCCAATTACTAGTTAGCGAACTGCAAACGAACGAATGGAGGAAGGAGAGTCCAATGGACTCAAGGACACAACGACCACAGAACCTTCAGTTATGTTGCCTGCACTAGCTGTCAAAACGGCCCTTTCTCGTAAAAATAGCGCTATACCATTTCGTCGTTTTTTTCTTCAATTTTCAAAAATACAGAGTGTGACGAATATGGGACTAGCATCTCTTTCTTTACCGTTCTTTTCTACATATGTGAACTAGTGGTGCTACAGAATGGTACAGACTTCCTCGTACTAGTTTTCTTATTTTTTTGGTCTGGGTTAGCTTTTCGGACTTTCCACATACTCCAGCTACATATGCCGTTAAGGCTATTATAAAACCTAAACGAATTTCTTACCTTTACTGATTTAGAAACAGCTCCAGAAGCTACCGATGTCGAAAAAATCGTGATTGAAGATGCTGGTTTCATCTTAAAATTGGTCATGGGTGGTTTAGCACTATCCCTATAATAAGTTTAAAGAAAAAAATTGAAGCAATTTTTGCGTAAATTTAAATTTTAATATTGCCCATATTTCACTTAAAATTTATAAATTAAAAATTATAAACTTTTACGAAACTTAGTATAAAATTAAAAAAATATATAAATGACAATGAAAGACCTAATTGTGGAGAACATTTTTTCATTTGAAGAGAAACTTTAATGTTGTAGTTTTAGGATGATGTCGAAAAATTTCATACTTTTGTACTTTCCGAAAATTCAAAGTTAACAGGGACAATCTGACACATTCCAGCCTTTTAATATTTCATTCAATTATATTATTTCAGCATATTTATATTAGGAGAATTTCACATTTCAGTATATTTATAGTACTCTTTATAGTATTGCACTATATTCTTATAAGACATTTAAAGAAAACAGATCCATTTTCGGGAAAATTTAGAAAATGTTTCAGGGTTTCCCCTCCTCCCCCCCCAAGCTTGAGAAAGTTTTTCAAAATCGCAAACCTTTGTGTCGGGCCAGATCGACCAGGAAATAAACTACGGATAGTTTAGGCGCTAGTGTTCATGACGGACGGAAGAATAGGACGGAAGGGCAGACGAACGGACGGACGTTTTGAAAAAAAAACAAACACTTTTTTGGTATTACGGAGCCCCAAAACGAGTATTTCCGTTGAAATCTCCCAATCGATTTTCCTCATCATTACAGAACTTTCTTTATATTACGTATTTTACTCTCTTCTACTATACTACCTAACTTACTATATATTTCTACGTACGTATACGAGGAGGTGAAAAGAAAAAGAAGACAAAAAAAAAACAGAAAACAACGATCAGGGGCAGATTTACGCATAGGCACAGGAGGCACGTGCCTACGGCGGCAAAATTTTAAGAGGGGCGACAAAAATTGTGGACTAAAATTGTACCTAAAGAGACTCTTCTTCGCCGCAGGCGATGTTTCTTTTTGAAAATTTGTATTCTATGAGTTTTTGAATGAAATAATTAAATACTCGCCAATTAATTTATTAACAGGTTGATAATATCCTCTGCTACATGACTTGTGCTAAGTAAAATGAGTGATGTTTACATTTTCAGGAGTCTTACAAATAACATTATTATTTATTTTCTGTCTGTAGATTTGGTTTCTTGTGCTCGCGTATTGCCAATGGCCTGAAGGAATACTTTGGAGTTCAAGGAAAGCTTCTGCCTGCCGCCAAATGGATCCTGCTTGCAGGGCTGGTTTAACAAAACTACATTTCCGGCAGCATATAAGCGACTCTACAGTTCGATGCGCTGTTGCCACACATTACTCCCACAAGGAACTACCAATATGACAAATAAATGAAAGGTCAAAACATTATCACTTATCGACAGAGGTTGACACTTCTTGGTATCATATTCACAACCTTTGCCACAGCCAGATCTTTTCGCCTCCACGACTGCGTGCGAGTAAGATGAGCAACAACGCTGAACCCTGGCTGTGAGAAAGTACACAAATCCTCGCAAGCTGATTGCTTCAGAGCAGCTCACATGACGTACTACAGCACGCGACGAGAGGACTACCAGAGTCGCTTATGCGCTGACGGAACTGTAATGGTGCTACAGAATGGCACGTTTCGGTTTTGCCACTTACTTTTGCCAGCTGCCATCCTCCGCCGCCCAAACTACATTTCAAAAAATCCTCAGTTTTTCGGTTTTCTAATAATAGAACGGAAATATTACATTAAAAATATAAAGAAGAGTAAAACTTAGTCCTATAAGGAAATATTCGTTGAAAAATTTGGAGTCGTTTTTAAGAAAATGGCGTTTAAGCATTACTGTAAATCAGAAATTTGAAGCTCTTTTACATAAAAAACTTTATTTTTTCGAGAAATTTCATTAAAAGTCACCTTGCAATGCTTCGAGTCGAGCCAAATCGATCGGAGAATATCCATTTTGGAAGAAAATCCTATGTATGGTTTAGGCGCTAGTGGTGATCACTGATGGCAGTATTACATAACTTTCTCTATACTACGTATTTTACTTCGTATATGCGTACGTACACTAGAAAGTACAAAGATGTGGGAGACCCTCGGCTGACAAAAATGTGGGGTCTCTTTAGGTAGTATAAATTTTTTATATTTATATAAGTATATACCCCGGGGGTATAGTCTATTGATCGCCGAGGATTCGGGCCGTACGGGGCGTCGAGGGCTCGCTCATCCAGAGAAGCGCTGACACGACTCCCGTACTGACCTGCGAGAACTATCGGTGCGCTTAAGTGACCTTAAAGAAGATACTGAAAGTGGTGTCCTTCGGCTCAAATGCATTCTTGGCACCTCCACATCACCTTCGGAGCTAGACTTAGCAACAGGGATTTAATGGAACAACTCACCAGCTGCGTCTTGGTTTGCGGGGGCACCGTTCCCTCTTTGACCTCAAACGTCGGCAGGGCGAACACCTTGCGGGGCGGGCTCTGCGAAAGGCTTGGTTCGCGACGCACCATTTCCAGAAAGGCAGAACTCAGTCCCAGGGACGGATACATTTCGATTTCCGTCACCAGCACCCAGTGCGTGGTAGCCGACTCACGTGCTATGTTCCGTGCCGTATTAATTGGGTACAGTATGCGTTGCTGGCCTCTGTACGTGCGGGCGGCGCTTACATTTTCCCAAGGAGGCGGCGCGCTGCAGTTGGGGGCAAGTCCCTGCAAATAAAAGTATCCAAAGTTTTTTATGACAATCATTTATTTCAACAATTGCACAACGTTTCGTAACTCGTTTTGTTACATCATCAGGTGCTACCACATCCACTGAGTGAGAGTGAGGACATGTGGTATCAACTGAGTGAGAGTGAGGTATTTCATAATGTTTTCTTGAAAGTTCTGCTGCAGAGATAATTCAGTGGGATAGCGTTCCCTTCACTAAGCACCTGATGATGTAACAAAACGAGTTATGAAACGTTGTGCAATTGTTGAAATAAATGATTGTCATAAAAAACTTTGGATACTTTTATTTGTAAACATATATTGACAATCAAGAAGAAATATTGATTTACTAAGTCCCTGCAAATAGCGGGCAGTAGAGTCACAAGGGTGTCAAATCGCACGACTCCAAATTCAAAGTGATACTGTCGACACTGCTCTAACACGAAAAAATGATCGTGTTAACATAACATGGACTCTGATGTGCACATGTGACGTCGTCGTGATGTGAAAAACAACCCAGACACGGAGATTTTTTAGTACAGGTTTATTTACAATGACTATATTACAATGTTTATTTACATACTCCTCCGGAAACTACCGCTGCACTCCACAGTCTACAACTGATGTCACTGCAGCGAATCTGACCGGGAGGTCCTAGGTTCGAGTCCTGACGTTTCCCCCAAGTTCTTTTCATACAATAAGGCTCGTTTATATAGTAGATTTTTCGTGCAGTTTCTTGTACAGAAACTTCAAGATCCCAAACTGTAAGTAAAAACGCGAAAGTTGGGATTACACGGTCTGCACGTTTTCATTACGTTTTGCCATGGGACGCCGCCAGGGGCTCTGCCGGCACATAAGTGAATAGCCAATTGCGACGTCCGAATTCATCCATTCGCGACTTTTGTGTATGTAAGTTCTGAGCTACTGTATTAATTTTTTTTTAATTAATGAAACTTGCGGGGAAATATTGAAATACCGTCATCGTTGTTGCAAGTATGGTTGTGGTGGTTTTAGCGGGTGCACAGATAAAACTCTCCGAATAGAGGAAGTCCTGGCTGCAAAAGTGAGATTCACAAACATCTCATTTACAAAAGGCACTAAAGGATGGACGATATCCGCCGTTAACCAATCGCTTAGTGAACGATTCTACCGTCGGATGCGCTAGAGTCAAACCCTACGTTTTCTGTTTGAGACAATTTGAAGATGCTCAAACGTGCAATCTGGACTGCACATTTCTGTACGTCCAAATAGCATGAAAACTCTACACTGAAAAAGGGTCTTTACTGCCGAAATGTAACTTCAGCAGTATTCACCCGAACTCGTCAGACGCCACGTAACCGAGCGTGCTCTCTGGTGAGTGGTTTTTGCGTTTGCCCGTCCGAGGAGAGCTGAGGTGGTACCTCCAGGATGGTGTGGACGCACGGCAGGGGCCGCGGCTGGTGCTTCCGCTCGAAGAAGAGGTGGAAGGACACGCGCTCGGCCACCTGCTGCCCGGGCAGGCACGCGCGCGCCCAGCCGATGGCGTCGAGCGCGCGCTGCATGTCGTCGCCCGGCGCGTGCACGGCCAGCGACACGGGCCCTGCATACGCACGCGCGAGGAGCGACGCCCTCAGAGCACCGGAAGCCCACGAGCGCACGCGGGACAGCTGGGGGGGGGGATTAGGCGCCGGACTCGCCAGCGGCTAGCGGAAGTCAGCGGTACAAATGTTAGCGTATCGGGCTATTATGCTCAAGTTTGCGGGTTCAATCCCGATCGAAGTCGTGGATTTTTAAGGGAGAAAAAGTCCTTCCTACGCCTTTCTTTGGAGGCGAAGTAAAGTCGGCTGTCCCATGTAGTAGATTTACTGCATGTAAAAGATCCTCAAGCCCAAGAGAAGCCTATTTCGTCTTCCTAGTGATATCTGCTTTCTTCACTAGACGGTGAAAGAAGTGTAGCGACATTTCTGTGAACAGACGGAAGAGTGGGACTGGTGGCCACGTAAAATAAGACAACTGAATTGAAATGAATTGAGTTCTGGTTTTTCCTGCAAAGACTCGCAACGGTGACCTTCATCCCAGAATCTACGGTGCAGAGCGGATATGCCGCTCTCACACTGCGGCACCACCGAGAAGCACCGGACCCCTTTACTCACAACCAACGACCAACGCCACTGGGCGTGGGAAAGGAAGGATTCGTGAGTCGCACAGCTGTGGCCGCCGGCGGCAGCAAGGCATTCAACATGTAAACAACTTAACACAATTGCGTTTCCCAATGGCCTAGAATGGAGATTGCCATTTAAAACTGTTGGCGATGACGCGGAAATCCTTCTGCGCTGCTGGTAGCGAGAGTGGGCCACGGAAATAGCCACAGCGCCGCTCCTGCGAATAGGGGGAATTTAAAGCAAGACCTTAGCAGCAGACGAGACTCTTGGGAGCGCTTGTGTATGACTCCTCGTGCATGGTGTCTAATACACGGCGCCTCTAGGTGGTGGAGACCAGTGAGTGCGGCAACGACGACCGCGGAGCCAGGAAGACTTCTCTTCATCGACGCCATGACTCCACTTAGTTAATGCCTTATTTTACGTGGCGAGACTCGGGCCATCAGGTCCGCTCTTCCGTCTAACCACGCAAATTTCGCTACGTTCCTTTCACCACCTAGCGCAGAAGGGAGATATTATCGTGGGCGACGAAACAGGCGGATCTCAATTTTGCTCAGAGGCTTCTTTAGTCTTGAGGATCTTTTACATGCAGTACATCTACTACATGGGATAGCCGGCTTTACTTCCCCTCCGAAGGAAGGCGTACGAAGGATTTTTTCGCCCTTAACAATCCACAGCTTCGATCGGGTTTGAACCCGCAAACTCGGGTACAACAGTCTGGTACGTTGACCGTTATACCACCGAATCCACTTCTGAACACCTTGGCTCCACTTCATTCATACCGTTTTTTAAGAGAATCTCTAAGATTTTCAGAATATCCTGTTATTTCTTAGGTTTCTATTTTATTATACATCACTTAGACCTATTGTGTTTGCAAATGCGTTAAATCATGTAATGCATCTAAATATTGTGACAATCATTGCACTTGCTGGATTGTGCTCTCAGCTCACCTTCAGGTGAGCTGAGAAGGGCGCGAGCCCCGTCTCCCTTTTATGCTCACTGGGTGGTTAATGACCTTTGTAGAAAAATATTTATCTTTAATGATAGCAGACATCCCGTTGATGTCTGCTTTCCTGCATCTTAAAACTTGCTTGAGAATCTTTCCGTGCACGTGTGTTGTCCCATTGTCAGATCCCGCGTCGTCTACGAACGGGTCTTTTAGTTTGTGAAAGGCATGAGACTCGCGTGCAGTGATTTTGTACTGCGATCCTAAAATGTAAGTCTTTTGAATTATGTGTGAACTATTGACGGCTCTCTGATAATTGTTCAGCGGTACTTGTATAAAAAACGCGTCGTTAACGACGCAAGGGGAAAATATGACTTTTTGTCATATCTCGCCTTACAATTGAGAATTCTTGCGTGATACTTACATTCCGGCATTCTTATAATTTGCACCTTCGAGTCACATAAAGGTTTAAGTACCCACGATATTATTTCATTGTTAGAGACTACAGATCTCGACGATTTGGAAGGAGACTTAGAAATTTCAGACCCAGATGCTTATCGTCTCAGCAAAGACGTGCTTCAACTCTTGTAGAGTTCTGGATGAAAGAAGAGCAGTAGGTCTGAGAGAACATAACATTAGGGATGTCACATAGTGTTCAGTTGTACGAACAGGAAACAGACAATTTTCAAATTTCTTCTTTTTCAGTGCTTCCATCCACTCGAGAATAAACTTGGGCTCGGACATTTTTTCTGAATTCGTTTCTCGGATCGCACTGACTGAATCAAAAAAACGAATCATCAACGAAAGCCTCTTGCAAACCATGATATACCAATTGATTTTTTGAACTATTTTGTAATGAGCCTTTGGTGACATTGTGAAGATGTCAGTATTACAAGGTTATTATAGGGTGGGGTGGACCAAATGTATCAAAACATAGCCTGTTCCAGAATTGAAGGGCAAGCAGAAAGAAGGGGCTATCCCACATTTTGTGTGAAATTGAGTTATTAGCATTATAAAAAACTTCAAATATTGTTCTTTTAGTGTAATATATTATTTTAAACTAGTATGGGCTTATGTGCAAAACTACTGTGTTTAAAAGTTTAACTGGTAGAGCTGTAGAATGGCACAGACTTTCTCGTAGTAATGTTTTCTAATTTCCTTGGTGTGGACTGGATTTACGGTCTTGCGCCATCCTCTTGCCAGTCGCCATCTATCGCTGCCCGAAGTACATGTTTTTGAAATTTTCTTACTTTTTCGGTTTTTTATAGTATAATCGATATATTACTTCAAGAATATTAAGGAGTAAAACCTCGTCCTAAATTACAAATTTTATTGAAAAATTACGAGCCGTTTTTAGATAATGGCGTGTAAGAGTTACTGCAAAATTTGTAACTCTTTTTCACAGAAAATTTTTGATTTTTCAAAAAATTTAATTTCATGTCATTCGAGGCACTGTATTTAGTCATTTGAATCACAAATGGAAGAGTGTTTACAAATCGCTGGAAATGTGCGTATGAACGGTGTGAGAGAATACATTTGCGTAATTTTTGGGAAAACAAAAAAATATAGCAAAATAAGTTCTACGTCATCTTAAACAGTGCAATAAGCACTATCCGTACGAAAAGTTTGAGGAAAAAATTGGAGCCGTTTTTGTGAAAATGGCGTTTGAGGGTTTCTGAAAATGCGGAATTTTGAGTTCATTTTTACAAAAAGGTGATGAGTTGACGAGAAACTTTATATTACATGATTTAAAACACACATACTTATAAATCAAGTAATGCTAATAAATTGCCACTAATGTAAACATTAAATCACGTGCAAGACAAGTAAAAAAAATAATTTTTGTAAGTTTTGAAAAAGCAAAATAGAACAATATGGGGTGTATGGTATCTTATAGAGTGAATTTAGCTTTATTCCTATGAAAGGTTAAATGAAAAAATTGGGGGTCGTTTTCGAGAAAATCTTTTTGTTTATTTTAAAAAATACAGATATTACACGCAACATTGCGAGAAAACTACCAAACGTTGCCAAAAATGTACATTACCTTAATGAAAGAACTAATTATGGACAACACATTTTATTTGAAGGAAAAATCTGTCTTCAATTTTGTAGTTGTAGGAAAACGCCGAAAAAAAACCAAACTTTTGCAATTTTCGAAATTTCAGAGTTAACAGTGAGAATCGGTCCTGTGCCACCTTTATAAGTGTATTTTACTCTATTATGACAAGAATTTTAAAGAAAAAAATTGGAGCCGTTTTTGAGAAAATTTTGAAAATGTCCGGGCGACTTCTTGTAAAGTACCGCCAAATTTTAAAGAATGTTTCTCAAAATTTCACAACTTCAACTTGAGCCAGACGGATAGTGGGTACTTTATTTTGGAAAATACCTACGTATAATTTAGGTGGTTGTAGTGTTCACGGACGGACTGGCAGGCAGACGGACGGACGGACGGACGTTTTAGCGTCAATTGACTTTTCGGTATCAAGGACGCACAAATGAGAGATTCTGGCTACTCAACGTGTTAAAGGATTTTTTCCTTAATTTAGCAACTGGAATTATCCCCTTTTTTATTATTAGTGTCCGTCAATGAATTTTTTTCTCCCGAAAATCTACCGTTTTCTCACGCAGCATTACATAGCTTTCTCTATACTATGTATATTACTTCGAATATACGTATATGAGAAAGAAAAATGTATTGAGTAATATACGAGAATTTCAGGTAAAACCCTCATTACATCATAACTATGTGAGTGTGAGATGGCCCCTTGTTGTACTGAGCCTTTCAAATAGCATTAAAGAAGAATCTAGAGATGCTTTAGAATGACACAGACTTTCTCGTGGAACATTTTTCTAATTTCCTTGGTGTGGACAGGCTTTAAGGTCTTGCTCCATTCTCTGGCCAGCTGCCATCTATCGTCGCCCAAAGTACATTTTTTTACATTTTCTTAACTTTTCGGTTACTTAAAAGTAGAACCGAAATATTACTTTATTAACTATAATTTATTTACTTTATTAATTAGAATATTAAAGAAAAGTATAAACTCGTCCAAAATAGTAATTTTCATTGACAAATTTGAATCCATTTTTAAGAAAATAGCGATAAAGCATTATTGTAAATGCGAAATTTGAAACTCTTTTTCACAGGAATCTTTTGAGTTTTCGAAAAACTTCATTTATTTAAGTCTTTTGAAGCACTTCCAATCACAAATGCAATAATGTATACAAATCGAGCGACATAATTTCAGCGATTTGTACACATGATTACATTTGTGAGTGAAAGTGCTTTAAATGCCTTCTAATAAATTTTTTCGAAAACTCAAAAGATTTCTGTGAAGGAAAGCTTCAAATTTAGGATTTACACTAGAGCTTAAACGATATTTTCTTATAAGCGGCTCCAAATTTTTCAACGAAAATTTCCCTATATGATGATAATTTACTCCTCTATATTATGCTTAAAGTAATATTTCGGTTCTACCATTAGGAAAACGAAAAATTGAATAATAATGAACTTTGTCCGGCGATAGATGTCAACTAGCACGAGTATGTGGGAAGTCAGAAAAGCTAGCTCAGACCAAAGAAATTAGATAACTAACTAGTACGAGAAAGTCTGTACCATTCTGTAGCACCACTAGTTTCTTTAAATAATGATAAACACGAAAACATGTACGATTTCTTATGAATACGTAAATATCAACTTTCTCCCGAACACAAATGCATTTTTTTGCAAGAAAATAAGTTTTTAAAATGTTTTTATGATAGAACCAATTAGAAATTGATATTGATTACCCAGAACGAAAAATTGTTTCACATGGTGTTATTTTCTACGCTTGGGCCAATCAGGGAGATGAGAACATTTGGTGCAATACACACCTTCCCAGCGCTGCAACAGCGGCCGTAGATTTTCGAAGTAGTGGAAGTGGCCGTGCGTGCAGAAGGTGACGGAATTTTGGGAGCTGAAGTGGCGGCGCGCAGGGATCGCGTTGTAAAACACAACAAACTTTCTTCTCATATCAACGCTCGGCGGCCACCAGCTCGTCTCCTGCGGGAAAATATTACGAGAGTGTATGTGCCATTGTAGCACAATAGTTTACTTAGTACTCTAAGGCTTTCTTTCTGACAGAACGCCACGGAACGGCGTTCCGGTACCTTGGGAATAATTATTAGAATATATTATAAATACATAACTATTTCTATTAAATTAATAATTTAATTTGAGAGCGTTCCGAGACCTAAAAATTTATAAATAAAGCACTAATTCTAAGCAAGCAGGCAGACACAGAATCTCGTGAGTTATTCTAAATCAACATGATTTAGCGCATGGAATTATTACAACACAACTATATTTAGGGAAGCAACGTTTCCTAATTAAGTCTAAATTTAATCTATATTATTTGTAATTACATCCATTACCCAACTATTACATTTATGGTTTCTTTTATTGTCTCGTTCTTTTCTCTTGCTTTAAAACTATACGTATGTTGCCTACAAAGTGTTGAGTGGTCTTAATTTGTTTATTAATAAACCAGAAATGAAAACTAGAAAACGATAAGAAGGAATGAAGACATTCAATTTTTTGTATATATTGACCGTATTATGAAGATTCAGAATTAATTCCTCTAGTTAATCCGAAATGAGAGGGAAGCCAATGAAAACAACACTGACAACTCAAATAGAAAATATTGTTATATCAAAGAAAAATATTTTCTTTTCAGATTTTTACTACCTCATATACTGTAGTATGGAGAAAGTATTGCAATGCTGCAGCAAAATCGGTGATTTTAGGACGATAATGTCTTTTGTGGTCATCTGATACCAGAAAAGTGGATAAATATTGTTCCTATATGAAAAATGTAGCAAACCTGCAATATTAATAATAGAGATTTTCATTTTTGTCGCTTTTTTAACAACTGGGATGAGTAGCAATCATTTTGATCGATTTGCATTTGGGGAAACACGACACATAAGGACAACACAAACATCCATCCCCGAGGCGGAATGCGAACCCGTGACCTTTCGAGCCGCGGCAACTTTACAGCCTCAGCAGACTCGGCCATCCAGGCAGGTGGACTTTTACTTTCTTGTATACATATTCGTAAATTTCAAAAATGAATTTTCTCGGATGGAAGCCCTGTGATTTAGAAAAGAATTCTCTGAATTTTATGTGTACTTAACATAAAGCCTTTGTGACATTTTCATTTTTTTTTTCAAAGATGGCTCCAATTTTTTCTTTAATTTTCTTGTAAGGATAGAGTGAAATATACTTATTTCAGTCCATTCTTACATTTCACTCTATCTTAGATGGTATAGGTCCAGTTTTCACTCTTAACTTTGAAATTTCAAAAATTACATGTGGAATTAAGTAAAAGTGGATGATAAAAGTTATATTTTTATCTTTATTACGTGCTACAGCGCAATTTATGTTTGTTATTAGATAATACAATCTAAGCAAGTGTGGTTTTCCACTTCAAATTCATCACATCTGAGACGTGTCTAGTCTTCCAACGTGCCTACAGCAGGCTAATGGAGATCAGGCATTTTCTAAATAACCGATTCAATTGTTTCTTCAATGGTCCCCTGCTCTCCCACACGTATGAACTTCCAAACCGGGATATGCCCTCCAGCATGCTCCACTGCTACCACAACTAGAGAAGAAGAAGAAGAAGAAGAAGAAGAAGAAGAAGAGGGCAGGGAAGATGCTCACTCGCACTGCCTCTGGCGTCGCCTCATCCCCACTCGAGCCCGCCCCCAGCGCCACCAACGCCGCCAACACCGCCAGCGCCCGCAACCGCACCAGCGCCATCTTCACCTTTAACCAAGTGAGCAAATTACTTTACCTCGGTACAGAACCACAGCCTAATAACACGACCCCGCAGCTCTGTGCTTTTTCCCCGTTCTGAAAATGGGCCCTACTGACAGATATAGAATCACTAGCGATTCAAGTGATCAGTAAGCTGGTCAAGCCCTCGCTTATTTATGCTAGATCAAGAATTTTTCGTCATAATTACATTATTTTGAAAATCAAATACACATTCTAGTCCAATTTTATCATGTGCTGTTATTAACGAAAGCTTAATAGTACAAAAACCAAAGAAAAACTTCTAATATTCTGTCGATGGTTGGTTGGTTGGTTGTTAGTGATTCCGGGCACGTCAACTACGGAGATCATTAGTCACGTAAGTGTAGTACATGTTTTTCATCGGAGGGAGGTGGTGGTGATCCCCGCTGGATGGCGAGATCCGGCGCCGACTTACCGTCGGCTAGTGGGGTTTCCCCCTAACCAGGACTCTCCCACCAGCGAGGCACCGCCCCAGCCGGGACAAGCTCTAAGCTCCCGACCGGTCTCCCGGAATATGTGGTAGTGTAGTGCATGTTAGTGTAAGTGCGTGCGTAAGGGGAGAGGATAGGAAAAGGAAGAGGAAGGACAGATCGCGCGCGGTCCGTGGCCCATTTGGTAGGGTACTGCTCCAGCATTCGCCTGGTGTTGATCGGAGAAACCACGGAAACTACCGATCAGAGCAGACGGCCGCTTTAATAAGTTATAAAAATGTCCTATAAACAAAGAAAAATTATGTAACAAATGTGACCAAAATCAGTTCGCATGAACAACTCAAGCTGCTGGATACGTTACAGATGTAATCGAGGCTTCTATTCGTTCAAGTGAACTCAGCTTTTAAACTTTTGGTTTGGATTGTTCTTTACTAGGAGATCTCTGTCTTTAGTTATCTCGAAATCAGCTGATCCGACAATGGAGTTGATAGGCGTCACAGGAACCTTAAATTACATTCTCACAACTGCTTAGATTACAATTTCTGAGCGAAGAAATCGAATAGGTTTCTCAGGAACTCTGTGAAGAACATTTGTTGCATCTCGTAAATATTATTAAAAGTAAGTAACATTAAAAATATCTTAAAATCAATAAAACCAGCGAAAAATGATGAGTACATTAAAATGGCGGGGATAGGTTAAAAAATGACTTATTAGTGGAATTCGCCGAAAAATAAAAAAAAGAATAAAAATCTGTCATTTCCTTTTGTCATAACAAATTTAATTTCTATACTAAAGTAATTCTTCTAGTTTTAAACAATGTTTATCAATGTAGTACGTGAATTGAGAGGCACAAGCCAATCCTGGGCAGCAGCGTGGCGGCGGCGGCGGCGGCCCCCTTAACGCGCCCACCTGTATTTCCTTTTCCTCACCTGAGATGGTTTGGTCCGCTTTACATTCGACTATAATGACAAGTGAGAATTTCAAACTACGGTTTCGCGGCGTTGCTATTGTCGTATTGCGACCCGAGAACTCCTGAAAAGTTTTAACAAAAGTCCAGGATATTCGAATTTGTAAAAAACTATACTTATATTTAAAAAAAAGTATAAAACATTTTTTAAAGAACTGATTTTACTTTCTCGTCCTGACATACGCAAGAAGAAAAGTATTGTAATCTTGCGCCGAAAAACGGCGAATTTTCGACAAAAAAACAAAGAACTCTTATTGCCAGATCCTGGCAACGAAAAAGAGGATAATTCTTGTTCCTATATATCTAGTAATTTCCTCATCTAACATGTTGTGTAGTCAGAAACCACGTTTTGTTCATCCTTGATACCGAAAAATAGATTAACGGCAAAAGTCTGTCTGTGGTTAAAGCTCGCGCCTAAACAGTTCAGCCAATTTTCTCCAAAATTGATATTCCCCGGATGATCTCAACAAATTCGAGTCGAGTTTGAAGCGGACACATTTGATGGTAGTTTACATGAAGCCTCAACATTTTCAAAGTTTTCCCAATATTAGCACCAAATTTTTTTATTAAACATTGTCCTCTTATACTGTAAAACAGCTTAAGAGAATGATACAGGTCGCACTTTCTCTGAAATACCTACAATAATTTTTCGAAAATTGCAAAGGTGCAAATTTTTCGGCGTCTTCCTACAAACAGAATAATGAAGATAGATATTTTTTCCAAAATGAAACATGTTATTTAAACACATCATTAAATAAGATAACGCACAACTTTAAGAGCATATGAGTAACTTCCTAGTATTTTTGTGTGAAATATAGTCTTTATACATTTTTTAAACAATTTTTTTCCGTAAAAAAAACAAGCTCCGACGTTTTTCTTTACAGCTTTTTCTGCGGTGTATCAAAAGACGATAAAACATTTAGTGCTACTCTCATTTGTGGCAAACTGTGTTTTCAAAAATTGCAAAAAGTTAACATTTCAAAATTACACATTGAATACAGAGATTTTTGCCTTAAACAAAATCTGTTTAGAAAAATACGTTCTTTAAAAAAGGTCATTTACAATTTTTTTGTAAATACGAGTAGTTTTGACGTAATTTGTGCTTGAAATTTATGCAATTTTTAGAAACAATTCTCAGAAACTGCTTCAATTTGTTTCTTTAAAATTTCTCCTTGCTATTTTTTTTGTCAAAAATTCGCAGTGTCCAGTTGCGCGATTAAAATATCTCCTTTACAAAGTACGGGCGATAAAGTAAAATTTTGGTGGAGATCTTTTCGAGGAAATAATTATTTAAAAATTGTTTTTCATTTCAAGACAAATTACGCGAGATCTACTCAGATTTTAAAAAAATTGATAGAGGATATTACGGATTAGTAGCAGGGAGTGCATTCGAAAATTCAGTCAATTAAACGAAAATTAGACATGCACCATTTTTATAAACGATTTCTGTCAAAAAACGAAACAAAACATTTTGAGATATTTTAGAGAAAATTTTGAAAATGTTAAGGATTCATGTAAAGTACTTAAAAAATCAAAATGTGCGTTTTAATTAGAAAATGCCACGTTATCATTCAGTTCGATGTCGGAATATCAATTCTGGTGAAATTCCTGCTTACGATTTACCCAGTAACGTCGATCACAGACGGAGGGACCGACGAACGGAAAGACAGACGAACATAGAGGCGTAAACCAACTTTTAGGTACGAAGGATCCACAAAATCTGTATACACAAAGTCTTGGAGAAAGTAATTTTCTACATACTGGAACAAACTTTATCCATATTCGCTGTATTCTGAGCCCATAGTAACGGTTTCACTGTCGAAAAATCGCTCATTTTGCCGCAGCATTACAATACTTCATAGTACGTAAGTAATATGCGAGAAATAATCTGGAGGTGCTCCAAAATGGCACAGACTTTCTCGTACTAGTTAATTTTCAAATCTCGTTAGTCTAGGCTAGCTTTTCTATATTGCCCCATCCTCTTCCCGCAGCTGGGAATTACCTTTCGGTTCAACTATTAAGAAAGCGAAAAGTTGAGAAAATGTCAAAAATGTTCTTTGGGCGACAATGGATACCACTATCCATCTGGTTAGATTTGAAGATTTGAGATTTTGAAAAACCATTATTTACAATTTGGGGGTACTTTACATTAAGCTCCCCGGACATTTTCAAAATTTTCTCAAAAACAGCCACAAATTTTTCTTTAAATTTCTTGTAAAAATAGAGTAAAATACACTTATAAATGTGGCATAGGCCCGAATTTCACGGTTAACTCTCAATTTTCGAAAATTGCAAAAGTTTGGATTTTTTGGAGGTCCTCTTACAAATTTAAAATTGAAGATAGATTGTTTTTCTTTATATGAAATTTGTTGTCCATAATTAGTTATTTCATGAAGGTGATTTAGGTTTGTTTGAAACTGTTAGTATCTTTCTCGTAATAGTGCGTACAATATTTGCAATTTTAAAAAAAATACAAAAATAATATTTTCTCAAAAACAGCTTCAAATTTTTTCTTTAAATTGCTGGGTAGGGTTAGTGCCAAATTAACCCCATGCGATGACATAAACGCCATATTGCTCTATTCTTTGGTTTTTCAAAAATTACAAACATGTAATTTTTTGACTTGTCTGTCACGTCGGTAATATTTACATTCGAAGTGATTTCTTCAATTATTATATTTACATGTACATGTGCTTTAAGTAATGTTAAATAATGTTTATCGGAAACTCGATAGTTTTTTGTTAAAATGAGCTTAAAATTCCACATTTTCAGAAATGCTCAAACGCCTTTTTCCCAAAAATGGCTCCAAATTTTTTCTTCAAATTTTTCCAATGGATAGTGCTAATTGTACTGTTTACAATAAAGTAAAGTTTATTTAGTGTATTCTTTTTTTCATAAATTACATAAATGTATTTTTTTAAATATCTCTCACGCCGATCATATGCACATTCCCATCGATTTGTATGTATTATTCCATTTATGAGATGAGGTGCTGCAAAAGACTTCAAATGACGTGTTTCGAAAACACAAAAGATTGCTGGGAAAAAGAGCTTCAAATTTCGCATTTACAGTAATGCTTAATCACCATTTTCTTAAAAACGGCTTCAAATGTTTCAATGAAAATGTGTATTTATGACGAGGTTTTTCTCTTCTTTAATATTCTTGAAGTAATGTTTCGATTGTACTATTATGAAAGCAAGAAAATGAGAAAATGTCCACAAAATCGATTTTTTTCGATGACGATAGATGGCAGCTGGTCAGAGACTGGAGCTAGACCTTAAAGTCAGGCCACACCAAGGATATTAGAAAACCTTACTACGAGAAAGTCTGTGCCATTCTGGAGCACCACTAGTTTACATTGTGAATCGTATGGTATTGAAAATTACACTGCTGAAGGAATTGAAGTTTTTTTAGTATTGTCCTCTGAACTCATACAAAGTTGGAATAACTTTTTCTGTGTAAAAGGACATTCTTGCAGATAACGGAAAAATTTGCACACCAGTAAAAATGGATAAATATATTACAATTTCGTGCAAAAGAAATTAAATTCAATGTGAATCATTCAACATTTAAATCAAACTATTTTGTAGAGAATAAAACACGCATTCTTGACTTATAACACTAAGAGAAGGAACTCTTTCAGTAGGTCCTGCATTCTCTCGCGTTTTTCTAAGTCGTCGGGATATAGTAACCGAAATCATTATCCTGAAAATGGCACGAATTTTGTAATGTATCAAAACGTCGTTTAATAAACGACAAAATAAAGAATAAAGAAAAATAAAATCCACTCTGAATTAGGTAAGTATGAATCTCGAAGCTAGGTATATTCATAGCTCCATGGCATGAATCGACTTTTACTAATTGTTTTTATTGTTATACACTGTGATAAAAAATGAAGATCTAACATTTGTATGTGAACGAAAAAGAGTATTTCAGAGTTCAGTGGCTAAATATTTTTCGGAATGTCAGACCTAGAGGACTTCGAAGAAGATTCACCGTGGATCAAGTCTCTGAAAAGAGTTTATAATGATCCATTTCGCTGGCGCATTTGCAAAAGTTTGTTGCTTTTTATTATCGGTGTGAAAGCTGCGCGGGAATGTATAGGACTTGAAATAATGAAAAACTCTTAAAACGTAATGTTTTATTCTTCCAAGTGAGAGGCTATCTACGTGCGTATTTAAAATTTACACTTTAAGGTGTAACAAACAAATTAATTCAGACCTTCAAACAAAATTCAGTTGCAATATTGCTGAAAAAATATTCGAGAGATTATAGTGACGAAAACATGCCTATAAAAATATAATGTATTTATTTTTCAGGGTAAATCACAGAAATGTATTTATGTCATTGTAAAGTTGAGTGTATGATCAAATATATTAAAATTGTTTACTTCGACCTTTCACAAATCGTTTGACAAGTGACTGCACACTTATCATTTCACAAATACTCATTTAACTATGTGATGTAAGCTTTTGCAAGTGTGAAGTTATTTTAACGAATTAATACTGTGTTTCTGAACAACATGAAATCAATGCTCTTTAATTGCTTGTGGTGTTTCGCAGGTTTTCCCCTCTAACAATAAGGAACGCATCCATATTTAGATGCATTTGATTATAGAAGTTAATATGGATATTATTTGATTTCAAACGTGATGATAACTAATTAATATGTTGTTCGTGAACAACATGAAATCAATGTATAACGTTTGAATGTTAGTTTTGCATATCTTACGTTTAAACAGTAGGATAGTATTTTGATTTGATCCACTCAAGCATTTGCAAACTTAGTCACGTCTGTAAAATAGCGAAATACTGAATGATTGAATGATACTCGTAAATTTGCCCCAGCATGGCTGCATGCGCAAGCTTCAATTTGCAATGGAGAATGGCGACCACAATTATTATAATATACGATTGTATGGCCTTGTTATCATCTGTCTTGTGTTTTAATGACTTAAAATGGAGTCGAGGTCTAATGTATGGTTTCAAATAGTAACAAATATAATTAGTGCTATTAAGTGAAAATAAGTGAGTCTTGTTTTCGGTGCGGAGTTTCATGCTCATATCATCCCACAGAATTGTTAGGTGACCTTGTTTTGTCTAAGTTGTTTATATGTAATGTTTACGCGTGTAGTGTAAAGTATATACGCGTGCAGTAGTTCGTGGTATAATAAGCAAGTGCTCACTAATGTATGCACATCCCTGATGGAAATATATTTTTCCAAACGTCAGCGAACAAAATTATGGTTATTAATTGGCCCTTACAACCTCTTGACCAATTACCACGAACATGACTTCATTGTGGTGTTCATGGTCATAAGGATACTCTGCATTACTTATTGACTTCTTTTATTGTAATATAATTCATAAACTTTAGGGCAGCACCGCCCTATTACATACCTGTTCTGGACAGCTTAAAAGGAGTGCTGACAAATGTCTCTGTTCCATGGACCTATATACTCACAAGCGAGCTTTTTTGTGTTGACAGTTGTTGCCAACATACCCAGAATTACCCGATGTATACCGTTTTGATGAGATTGCCATTGATTTATGATTTCGACAAAAGCAATTTATCTTGAGATTCAGTGCTGCCTTATTTCCGTGCAGTTGAATTGTAATCGTTTACCATTGTTTGGAGCGACTTAACACCATTCTTTCTGTGATTATTTTTTATTTACTTAATTTTTAGTTATTTCACATTTTATAGCGCTTTTGAGTGTTGTTTCGTTTATTTCAAGGTATTTTAGTTAAGCAATCTTAACTAGTTTGATCAGTACTAATTTTGTTTGTGTCATTGCTTGTTGTAAAGAAGTTAATTTAAAGAGTTTATTTAAAGCCATTTATTTGCAATTGTTCAGCATTGCTTTATTATTTACATAATTTACCTTTTCTTGTATGGGGTTCAGAGCCATGTGTGCTCGCCACGTGCCACAATATAAACTCTAGACCGTGTATTAGCAGCACCCTTTGAAACTGGTTTCTGGTGCGACTCGGGACCAAATCACTTTTCAACAGTGAACAATAAACCCAAGATCAACCCTAATAAGGCCTCATTTACAATGCGAACTTAACCGTATGATTTTTTAAGATCCCTTTTTAACGACTAGATCATATACCGACGACTGTGATCGTAGCATTGCGTTTATAAAGAGCAAAACGCAATATTGGGGTAAATGTAGGGGAACTGACACGAAATCACAATACGAGTCCACGGAAACATCCATGTTCGAGGCGGGATTCGAAACCGCGACCCTTCGAGCCGAGGCAGTTGCGATCCTACAGCCTTTGCGACCTCGGCTATCCAGGCCGGCAACTATAATGTTATGCTGTAAACTTAGCAGTAAAATTTACACGTAAAAGCGAGAGTTCTCCACGACGAATAGAAGTTTCGTCTGAACCAGTCAGAATTCAACGTACTGAAGCTTGCTTCGTATCTAGCTTTCTTTTCGAATTTCCTAGCGATTTAAGATCGTGATCGAAAGAAATCATGTTCAAGTGTCAGTATCAACAGCTCACTTCAAGAAATCCACATAGAATACATGTACGTTACTTTACAACGCATTGCCAGATGAAATTAAACAATTAAAATTGGTACACAAATTAAGTTAAAAGTAAAATCTTTTCTGCTGCAAAACTGTTTCTATACAATTAGAGACTATACTGATCGTCAAAAAGAAAAATAATGTTTACTTTAACAAAACCAAGATATAGTATAATGAATTAGTTTACATTTGCCTTGTATAATTTGTTTAAAAAATTCAATACGCCTGTAACACGTAATGTACGTCAGCTTCCGGGTCAATGACCCCTATCTCGATCGGGTTTTTGTCCAGTTTCCCTGATCCATTGAGCAAATGCTGAAATAGCCCCTTAATTTGCTTCTGGACGTAAATGTAGCTTCACTATGCGCACGTTGTGTTGAACTTTCCTTTTGCTTGTAGTGGTAGTAGAGCTTAGGGTGAGTTTCTATTTTGTTAACAATACAGAAAAATCAAATCTGTTCGTTCGTTTACCGTTACAAATAAGTTTTCTATAATTCGGCAACGATAATATCTACTTTTTGAAATGTTAATCTTTCGTTTTTTTAAATTTATTATTATTATTATTATTATTATTATTATTATTATTATTATTATTATTATTATTATTATTATTATTATTATTATTATTATTATTATTACTATTTTTTCATCTTTCAACTATTAATAGTTAAATAGTTGGGAAGAGATTCTGAAACTCAAGAAAGCGTGCGCAGATGATTTTCTCCCCCATACGTCACAGTTTTTTACTGTTTTCGACTAAATAAAATAAAAAATAAAGATATCAGAGTCTTTTCGTCAGTGGCGGCTCGTGCTTTGGTTGCACGTTTGCACAACCCCCAGAAAATGAAAAAGATTTCATGATATCTTTGGAATATACATTTTCCTTTTAAAAAATTAATTATTCAAGATATTGCAGCAATATCGATGTAAATGAAATCATTTTGGAACCAAAGAGCGTCCAACTGGCGCTCTCTCCGGTGTCTAGTGCCTTGCCGGGAATTCCACCACGCTCTTGGTTGTGTGAGTGGATTTTACTCTTTGGCCCCTCGATTTAGCACGGGAAACATACGGCCTTTGGGTTGGGCAACTAGTCTAGTGGCGCTGTCGCGCTGCGCGGCGACGGTGGGAATCTCAGGAGATTACCCATATTCTGTCTTCGTCTAACTCACTGCAATGTATTTTTATGATTTTCGTTCGTTATTGAAAGTACCACGTGACCACGGCTCGGGCACTTCGTTTGAAAAGTCAGACCCGACGCTGGCCGCCATGTTGCATGGAGACCGAGAAGTGTTGAGAAACATTTTGAAAGTGGTACAAAGTTTTCAACAGTTACCAACCAAACCTAACACGAAGGTGTACAAGATGCACTATTTAAAAGAAATGCTTTATAAATCTGTTTCAGTGTCTTGTAACGAGTTGATAATATTTGTATCTGGCTGGATTTAAAATTCCAATTGTATCTGGCTGGTTTTAGTATTGTGACGCAAACTGATGTCTGAAGTTCATTGGCTGAAGTCGGATACGATGCACAAGAGCCCCCCTCCCCCTCCCTGACTGTGGCCGTATGAGAAAGTATACTTCAGCTTTTATAACATGGCGCGTGAGGATGTCTTCACGATGGAATATGGCACGACCGAGAAAGACGCAAAAAGCCGGGCCATATTCCATTGTCAAGACAAGTCCCTCTTGCACCACGTTATAAAAGCCGAAGTATACGTGTTATGTACGTGTACCCGTTGTTTACCTGTGTTCATTCGCCTGTATTTTGTTGTTGTGTTGGCTTAGTTTTGATCAGGACAAAGTTAAATGCAATTTCGCTTACTTTTCTTCATCTTGGATTTTAGGTTGTGATAAATTTAATAATTTATAATTGTTTAAATTTAATTTCTTTTTCTGTGCTAAATTAATTTAGAACCTGTGATCCTCCAAAAGCGCAAGAATGGTTAAGTGATCCAGGGAAACCAATGCAATGGATTGTGGACGAAACAGCGGCAACAGTCGATGTAAGTTCAACTACTGGTTTTGCAACAAGACGAAAAGTTGCAAGTGGTTCAATTACAACTCTGCATACCGGAGTCACATAAGAATTGTTTTATATTTGAGTAAAGGGAAGAAAATATGCTTTCATAGAATTGGAAAGGTTCAAGACAAAGTAATTTGGCGCAAAACTAGCGCTCCACCCCATTGCGGAATTCGTGGACACCATCAAGCGCGTAACTTTTGGTTCACACAGTACAGCAGAAAGAGACACATTTGGCATCGTTGTCACCATAAAAAATCGTACTTCGTTCTTAACTTCGGATGCACTGTAGATAATTTCGTACAATCAGGTCTGCTCCCGTTGGGTAGTTCAGTTCAGTGGCAGGGAATTTTAGCGGTAAGGACTACTACCATCTGTCAATAAATTGTAGATTCACTTTGCACAATTTACTTCTTAGTCACTTACCACTTAGATAATGCATTGACACAGATTTTCACACGGTATACAGTTTATAACAAACATTGATGATTAAAATACGTTGCAGTGTACATAATTATCAGACGAGTCACACTACACGTGCATATGTTTTACTTGAAATTGTAGCACACAATTAATACAACTGATTTTGCTCTCGGCTACAGCTATTTGCTCTACACGAGACTTCAAACATTTGCTCCATACGAGAATTCAAAGATTTTTACGCGCAAGAACATTACACGGAGCTGAGGATGTTAGGCGTGTACGTACAGCCCACATCAGATTCTCAGATCGACTGAAGTTCGAACATAACGACGGTGACGTCGCAAGATTTGGTGCGCACGGCGCATGAGAGAGGGGCTAGGCCATAGCCAATCAGCAATGAAAATTTTAATTTATTCTGGGGTCTTCTAGAACAAAGGTTCGATGGCAGCAGTTATATAAGCCGTTGTTTTTGGCGTGTTCCAACACGCATTTCTTAGAATTTACCGGCAACGCTAGACGAATTCGTTTACTAGCTACTTCGCTTCGTGAAGTCACGAAGGTTAAGCGAATTCAAGACTCGCGGGTTCCTGGTTGGGTGGCCGGCTAGGAACCCCGGGATCTAACGGCGTCGAGCCCCTAGCCGAAGGGATAAAAGGCACTGACTGCGACGTGACGAGACTCGATAAATACAATAATTACACAATAACAGTAATGATAGTAATTACTTGGTAACGGAGGATTACTCCAACAAAAGCACTCAACGCCCAACAAGGGTTAAGAGACGCGTTGCGTCAACGACGTAACAAAACAAACAAAACAAAACAAAAAAAATCTGCGCCAGTCGACGCGTGCGGCGCCAGAGCGAGGGGCTTCCCAGCGCGCCGCCGGATGGCCGTCCGCTGTGCGGCCGGCGTGATACACCGGCAGCAATCCTCCGAACTAACGGATTGTCTTGTGAAGCATAGGAAATATATTTAGATGTGATTTATGCCCTTGCGAAATATATTAAATTATATATACATTTCCTGCTATGCTGTGGGCCCGAACAGAATGTAATAGTTTAATGTCATCTGGCAGTGTTATAAAATAATGTACATGTATTGTATGTGAATGTTTTGTAGTGATCTGTTGATACTGTCACCTGATGAATATGATTACTACGTCGAGTGTTATAGTTTTAGATACAGGCGATTTCTGAAAATGTATACCCGCTCTTAAGCAAGTCATTTTGACAAAAACCACTGATTCGTAAATCAACAGACAAGGTAATAGTAAAATTCCTAGATTAATAAAGAGAGGCTTACAATAATGAAGTGGGTAGGATTTGCTTATTTTTCGTACAGTTCTTTTCTTGCAATCTAAAAGTCTGGGAGCTAAGATGTATTTCCCCTGAATATTATGCCGTATCTCAGGCGGGAATGAACATTCGCGAAATATACACGAGCTGTATGAAGCCTGAATTTGAAAGAATTCTGAAAGCGTAGCTTGATACGGTCGCGATCGAAAAGACGCGAAATGCAGTGAAGAAGTTTTGACGTGAAACGTTAAAAAACTGCGCTATGGAGATGTCCAGAACACGTGACTTTTAGTTGTGCGGAGGGCAGCACCGTCGCCTTTGGGTGGCAAGAGGCAGGCTGCTGCAAGCCGTGAGCTTATGGATAAAACACGACATAAGTGGCAATTTTCTATTAAAACGTCGTGACCATTCTTCGTTGGAGGTTCTCCTCCGCCTATAATGGTTTAAAGATTTTTTTTTGTTTTGTTTAGATACCCTTTCTCGCAGTGTGGTATTATATTTTCTTTAAAATACAGTTGTATTTTCACGATAACCAAGTTGCGCCCGATTGTGGACTGGGGAAAAGAGGGCCAAGAGAGACAGAGAACTATGCCCTATATTCCCCAAAATCAGAAATGTAAAATTATAGCACCCTCGGAACAAAAATGACAAAAAATTTCTGCTTTGAAGTAAAAATGTTACATGATTATTTCAAGTCAACAGTACTAGGTTACCGAATCTGCTCATCGTCTTAATTCGCAATTCACACGTCTAAACATTTTCCTGTCATTCTCAGATGTTTCATGTAAAAAAGTACGTAGATGATACGTACTTTACGTAGTACGATATTTTTGCAATATACACAACCCACTAAAGAATATAGCGCTCAATAAATAAGTTGTCATTTACTTGCATTGCCTGAACGTGTTGTACAAACACAGCATCATATTTTTGAACCACTAAAATTTTGTGGACCTTCACGACTATTTGTGTAAAATCTAAGCCATTTATTCAAGACTATTTGTGTAAAAGCAAAGTACAATTAATTCATTGAAACAATAATAGTTAAATTATATTAAATTCTGGTTAAGTTAGTGTTGAAAGTTCGTTCACTCCCTGAAAAATTATGAACATTTTGGGAAATATTTATGAACTTTCTGTTTTTTTCGGACGATTATTAAAGTTTAATATACATAATATTTCTCTCAATGATAGTAATTAATACAATTTTCTTAAATGTTTTAAACTCCGACAGTTTATAAAAATATACGGAAGGAGTCACTTCTACCCGAATAGCACAGAGGCTCGAAATTCGTTGGTACTTTTCAAAACCGATGAAAGGGCACGTGGAACCAAATGTTTCATACATTCATTTTATTATAAAACATCGCCTTATCACTATGTTATTTTATAATTTACCTCGAACCGCTTTCAAAAAGAAGAGGTAGCATCTTGAGGTGTGTTGATAAAATAGTGTTTTTTTAAATCCCATTTGTCGACGAAATTTGCAGCCAAAACCTACATAAACCGAGAAAAAGTAAATATAATTGTAAATAACAAATGTGATATGACTCACGCACCTCGGGAACGGTATTATACAGCCAAAAACTTGTAACTCTAGAAATTGCTTACGCGCATAGCAGAGGTTGCCACCCAACTTTCCCGCCAAATGTTGTGACGTCATTCTATGATCTTGGTGCCGTCATAGTGGAAATAATTATTTCCATCATGAGTGCCGTATCATTTGCCGAAAAATCTGAGATTCACCTCTTTCGAGTTCATTCACCGCGTGAAGTCGCTAAAGCTAAGTGAGTCCGACTAGCCCCCGACGTTTATCGTATTACATTATTTGTAATACTCTTCCCCAACATGCCTTTTGATATGACCATGCTTTTGAGTTTCCATGGCTTCGCGCTCGAATCAGTTTCTATTCTCTACTTTAAATTTAAAAACACTATAAGGTCAAAAACTGGACGGAGAGGGGGACACTAATCCAATCGGAAGTTTCGTTACGACTTACGTACTTTTATATTGGAGCTCTCGATTACATAATAGTTTCTCTTTCGTCCAGCTCGGGACGTGTGTGCCACTAAGTTTAAATTAGAGTATAGATGTACACGACGAAGAGGCTAGAACATCCAGTACACATGGGCTGCAAGGAATTTCTATATACTCTGCAGGGAATATGCAAGAGAGATTGAACATGCCTGTTCGTGCACGTTGGTCAATAGTTGTATAGGTTAGGGTTCTAAGTAACAATTACTAATATTATTATTATTCGTGCTTTCAAAGATACGCTCGTTTTGAATTGAACAATGGCAAAGTTGAGTGTTGCATATGGATTGTGCCCATTAATAGATAATAACAGTTTGTTGGGAGTTGGTGTTGATGCTGTTCCAGATTGTGTTATTGTAACAATTGGCAAAAATATTGTTATTAGATACAAAGTATGTATATTATTAATTGTTAGATTGTGAAATTTCACATATTTAATTGAAAATGAAAATAAAAATTGGTTATAAACACCTCTTGAGACAATTATTATAAATAAGAGCTTTTTTTCTTTTTTAATATTTGATTTTGCTTTCCAGTTTGTCTAGTTATAAAGGTCAGAATGTGATTGTAGTGAATGATTATAATGTTTTAGAAAATGGTATCACCTAATCTCTTTGTTTACATGTATTTTGATCTGTTCCTTTGAAATCTTTTCTTTTAGTATTATTGTGTGGGAGGCAAGAAATTCAAATGTAAATTGATTGAACTATAGTAATTAAGGTATTTTTATTTTTACTTTGTTTCTGTAAGTAGTTTTGATTACTATTGAATACCATTTTTATCTTCTTATACTCGGGATTTAAAAATGTTCATTTTTCTTGCATTAAAATTATTTTTTTTGATGATAACATCTAGATATCACCTTCATTGTAGCCTTTGCATTGGGTATGATAAACATTTATTGTAACTCCAGTTATATCTTGTATCTTTGTATTAATTTTGTATTAGACTCCTATTAAAAGTGATTGATAATGCCTTTATTTAAAGACTCACTGTAGTCCTCATCTTCGTTTCTCCTTTCTCTTGGTATTGACTGTCTTGAAAATATGTTGTGTAAATACAAAATTATATCTTTGATGACGTTTCTTAAAGACTGATTCTTAAAGACCAAGACTAAAATATTGCTCTTCAATATATTTTTGTTTCATTTTATTTAATGACAGTGTTGTAAAATAGCAATTTTCAGTTTCAGGATCAAAAGCAGGTTAGCAGTTGGAGTTCTAAAGACAAACTTACATCTCCGGTAGTGTACAATGTTAACAATTGTCAGTATTCTGCTGTTTTTAATCATGATCAGTTAAGGATGTGGAATGAAGAAGATCAATTAGACAAAGTGAAAAAGTTCAAGGTGTGTTTGAGTAAATCTTCTTTCTGTAAAACTAATAACAAATTTTTAAGAAGGATGTTTCAGTATTAAGATTCACAAATGATTGGTAAATTTCAGTTTCAGGAACCTTTGCATTGTGTGATACCAGACCTAGATGGAGATACTGCCTTCATTTTGTATCGATGTGGATATGTGGCCACCTTGACTCAAGCATTGGAGTCTCGCAAAAGTACTTTGAGCAATTCTGTTTTGAAGAATTCAGATAATATTAAAGAGCACATATTAGTGTCATGTAATGGAGTAAAATTCGTTGCATTCACATCCTCCAATGAAAAGGTACTAATTCTACACTAATTTTGGTGTCTGTTACTGTTATCAAATATCAAGTTCATTTTCAGCCAATTTATTTAGAACAGACCAATCTTTATCTATAGGAAGTATACCATTTACATAAATGAAATATCTATATGTAGAATTAGTATTAATTTAATACTCTGATCTTGCAAGTTCCAAGAAGATTTTTCCCTCATCATCTGGCTAGAAAACAAGTAATTACAAACAACAATGAGCAAATTGGTTAAAACATGAGAAATTATAAAATAGTTATATGTGAAAAAATTCACATTAATTATACAAGAACTAGATAAGAACATAAAAAATTTAAAAAGAATACTCAGTAAAAGGTATATGGAGCTTACCATTACAAAGCAAAAACTAAAACACAATAATCAGTCTCATAGTCCTAAAATATCTCATGGACTGATTATTGTATTTTATTATTATTATTTTTTTATTATAAATTATTCTATTTAAACACTCGTCTCCCTTTTAAGAGTAAGAGGTTACTTTTACTTACTTCTATGACCAACATTGGCTGTTGCACAGAGCTATTTCTGTAGGATAAATCAGGGATACTTTGACCAGAAGCGTTGAAAAACATTCAGGGCTCTTTATTGAGAAAAATATTAGATTGTGCTGAGAAACTTAGTTCCTTAGATTCCCCCAGATGTCTGTGGAAACCTATAGATTATTTATATTTGAATTTAAACGCCTAATTGTGTATTGAGTCTGCACATTCGTTTGTCGCCAAGAAGTACTTGCTGGGAAATTTCTTCATAAATCGTATTCCAAAACTAATATACTGCAGTATTACACTGTAAGTGTGTTAGTATAATGTTTGTCTATCAAAATACATACATTGAATTTTGAATATATTCAAATATTTACAACGATATGAGAGTAGTTCGTTGCATGTCTTTTTTATGAGAATGGGGGATACTTTCTTAGTTGAAGTTACCCAAGATGCTCAAATTATCCGCAGTCAATAAATAAACACTAATTGAATATCAGTTTTTGAACATTTTACAAGTTCTGTTATTTCTATTTCCAATGAAGCACAGTGAAACCTGGTTCAAGACAATGCAATCCCTGCAATGAAGAAAATTTGTAGAAAGTACTTGCCTATAAAAAGTGGCAAGTTATCAATAAGCAAAGCAGCAAAAACCTATAGTAATATTAGTAAAAGAACACTATTTAATAAGGCCCATCTAAAATGTGAAAACATATGGCGGACCAGATATTCATGAGACCAGTCCTGAGGAAGACAACAAAATGGTTGAAAAGTCAGCATTACAGCCTTTTACCGGTGGCGTCACCTAATCAACCAAGACCGTTCGCAAATTTAAATTATTATCTTCATATAAAGAAATGTTAATATGCAGAATGTGTAAAAGATTCAAGAAAAGCAAGCATATGTGTCATGTTTTGTGGTTCAGCTTCTGGTTTCCTTCTCCTGCCTGATATTGTGTATACCTTGTTGTTGAACACTTGGTTGTATTATCTTTTTTTGTAATATTAAATGTTTAATTTTGATCAAATTATAATGTAAATATCATTATAAATTTTAATTTCCAAAGGTCAACGTTTACATATTAAATGTTTAAAATTGACTTCATGAAGTATTTAAAGTTGTGGTCTAAGTAACTCCAACTGTCAGGTAACTTTGACCACCCAGTTTTTGTCAAATATCTGTCATATTTATAATTTTCAGTGGCAAATATCATTTACATTAAATTTTACATGTTCAAGCAGTTCCCAACATCAGTCTCATGTGCATTTTGTAATGACAATGAAAAGCGGTCAAAGTGCCCTGGGTTTACGGTACTCCAGGTTAATCTTCAGTGCTTGAGTATCTTATTTAGAATTGTACAATTCATAAGGGTTAAGTTATAGCCAGGCCAACAGTTGTGGGGTCTTATGTTTCACAAGGATAAATGTTATCTCATATATTATTTGATTTGTAATTTCTAAAATGCAAATGATCTGATTTCATGTAGGATGAAATTACATTGCATGTAGTACCTGTTATTTCCGGAGCTCCTTCAGCCCAATACCATGTGTTGCGGAACAATGTCAGTCTTATTGGTCATGCACTGTTTGCAAAAGAGAGTTCGTGCTTCTTATTTACGCTTTGTAAGTATGAACATATTTGTATGAACTTATTTCATTTATTAATGAAATGTTATTAATATGATATGATTTTTCTTTCAGGGTCAGATGGTTCTCTTTTTTCATTCAAGTTTTTGCCTACTGTAGATATTAATTTTCCTGGAACATTCCTCCAGAAAGTAACTTCAGTTAATTCAAAGCATCCTGTTGCAATTACTCCTATTAGTAACAGCCATCTTGCCTTCTTTGGGGCAGATTCAAGTGAAGAAGGTATGAAAATTAAATGTGTCAAACTTGGTTTCAGTAACTACTACTTCATATTTCAGAAATTTTCTTCGCAATGGTTCCATTTCCAAGAAATAAGTTCCATTTCTCTGACCCAATTAGCAAAGCAGAGTGAAAATGTCATTTCATTACTATTACATTATTTTTTTTACAAGTAATATTTGTATAGAATCCTTGATTCATATGTCATTCTATTTGTCTATTATTCTTTTCTTGCATATAATTTTTTTATTTTGTTGTGGAAAGTGGATGGCTGAAATTCTGTAATATTCCATGTGAGAACCAAACACATGTCCAAACTATGTCATTTCGTTACTTGTCACTATTATGTTAATAACACAGTTATGTTTATGAAAATAAATTTTTTCTGATTTTGAAAATTATGTTTACTTAGGTTTGTTGAAAATCTAGAAGGTTCTTTTCTCTTTTTTTCCTTTCCAAGTGTTCTTTACTCCATTTACAACAACAAAATTATTAAAACTATCATTCCATTACTCATGGAACATCCCAATACATGAATGCACAGCATTCACAGTAGAAATTCTTCTGGACATTCTGTTCAAACAGATTTGTTGATGTTATTTATTTTTGTTTCCAGGTGCAACATTAATCCTTCTTAATTTAGAATTTCAATTAGTTCAGTCAAGATTGCATTTCAAGTTGTATACGAAACCACCAAGACTTTGGAATGTGAGCAGTCATTTACTAGTTGCTGTAGGAAATAATCTTATTGCTGTTCCATATCATTTAGAAGTGGAGCAACTTTCTACACTTGTTGGAACACATTCCTCATCAGTTCCTGTAACAGAGTCCTCGTGGATGAATTCTAAAATAAAAAAATTAGAACCCATTGACAAGCACGCACCAAAAAACCTTTGTCAGAAGATAAAACTGTTGAGACAGGAAGGCTTTCCACAATCATCGTAAGTTTATTTTCTAATTGATTTTATTTAAAGCAAAACCTTGTAAATAGGCCAGTAGTACTCTTGTAGATATTAGGAAATTTGTTGATACTAGCTGACACATGCAACCATTCTACATTTTGTAATTCATTGGTTCAGAAGAATTTAATTCTGAAATCATCAAAATACCATACACCAAACTGAAATGTGTGTTATATCATACAGGCACGGATCCACGGTGGGGGAGATAAGGGAACCCTATGAGGTTTTCATTCATTCATTCGTTTTACTGGACATGCACTATAATCTCAGGGAAGAACTTCTCTTTCGACATAGTTTTCCTTCTGAAAACCACAAATGGCGGCAACTTGGCGCAGGTCCGCCGTTACCGCCAGCATAACGGTGCACTGTTGCTTCTCTGCTCCCGCAGTTCCTATTGGAACACTCTTTTCACCTGCGGGATACTCAGTCATTGCATCAGGCATATCGAAGAAAGGGGCGGCTGGTCCGCATTTCCCATTTGCCCCAGGATGTAATCATACTTCTTCCACATGTGGATTACGGAACTTAGAAATAATATCAGCTTTTCACCATAAGCTTGCGTCAGTCTGTGTTATGGTTATTCGACGCTGTAGAGAGTCCACGTCTCGCCATGAACCGCCGCACCCACCCGTAGCTCGCTTGAAATTTGTTGCAGGGAATGACGATTTTGCTGTCTTCCAACTGCAGCATTTCTCGGGAAACAGCAAATCTGCTGCTCTGTTCCCGAACGTATTCCAACAATTCATCTTTAATTGCTGGATACTTACATTTCATGACCCCAGAAGCACATTTATTGCGATTGGTATTTTCCAACGCGAGTTTGTTTTGAATCCACATTCTTATCAAAGTTTCTCTCCGCTCGGTGGACTTCACTGTGGCTTATACACGATATTTTATTTCTTAAAATTATTGTGTCAAAGATCTTTAGTGCAGCCTATACATGGACGAGGCTATACACGAGCAAATCTCTCTATATAAAAATGGACGTTGGTATATTTGAGTGGTTAACTCCGACACCGTGTGACCGATGTCCATTTAAAATTGGCATATGTACGCGTTTTTCACCCTGAAGGTTTATGTGCTGTTAATTTAGTTTTAACTTCACTAGATGGTGCTGTAGAACAAAACTAAATATTCGTGCCGAATGCAACCTGCAACACTGGGCAGCTTTTTGAATCTATATGGTTAAATAACTCTTTAACGAAGCGTTCTAGAGAATTAAAAACAAAAATTTTGAGGCTAGAGGCCTGAAACAAATGTTTCTCACACCGAAATCTACAGGATGAGATCTTGAACATTCTCGGTACTACCCCATCTGAGAGGGACACACAGAGATGGACAGACTGAGACAAGGGGACAGAGTGTGAGAGGGGGAGGGAGGAAAGAGGGGGAGAGATGGAGAGATAAAGGGAAATGAAGGGCAGAACAAGGTCTGCCGGATTCTGCTAGTAGGGTATATATCTTAAAATATGATTATGCAAACATAGCCATATGGCTACAATAGAACACTCTTGAAAGGCAGCAATGCCAAAAATATTCTGTACTGTAGTTGAAGGAGGAAGGTTGTAGTTGAAGAGAAACAAAAAATTTTCAACTTTTACAGTTTTTGAAAATTCAGAGATTTTAACAAAATTTGACTTTTGCTATTATTAAAAGCATACTGTGCTCTATTGAAGTAAAAATTAAAGAAAAAATTTTAACCCAGTTGCATTATATAACTTTCTCTTTCTATTGAGATGTGAGAAATGAATTTCACAAGATATTTTAACTTTTCCTAATGAGATCAAAATGCCACATTGCTAGCAAGGAGGGTCAGATACACAGTAATTATGATTTATAGTGAAGGATTTTTTAAACAAGTCCCAAAAATATTATTATAAGAATTTCCCAATTCTATCTTTTTGTTCAATTTCAAAAATGTTGCCAAAAATGTAAGATATCCTTTAGAACTGATCCTTATAATCAAGTTGCTTAATAGGGGTTTACAAAATAGTGGATCTTTGGATTAATATGGGTGTATATTTTATTTTAGGATTCTGCAGAATATTTTGCCTGACATTCTTGAAGAGAAAGATGTAAAAAGTCTTCTTTGGTGTTTGAAGACATTTTCTGATGTTCCTGAAAGGTGTGTTGTGCAAATTTTGAAATTCTGTTTTTCTGAATCAGATGCATTTTTAAAGAAAAAATCAGAGAACATTGTCAAGCAAACAACAGAAAAAGAAAATCATAGGAATATTACCAAACAAACTACTGATCAATCGTCGAATTGTCATGAGAGTGAAAAACAGTTGTTAGTTCATGCAATTTTGAGTGTATCCTTCAGTGATGTTTGCATAATGCCTCATTTAAGAGGTGTTCCATTTACAACAATATTAAGTTTATTAAATTATTTGAGTGATCTTATGGAACATGAAAGCACAGTCCCTCCTCTGAGAGTGATAGAATGGCTGTGTTTAGTTCTTGATAGCCATTATCAAAAGTATCTTTTGAGTCACAATGAGGAGGTCCTATCATTACTGACAAAGTTAAGTGAGGAAGTGAATTCGCAGGTATGTAGTTTTACACATTTAATGTTTAGTAATACATGTAGATAAAAGAGCATACTAAATATTCTGTTGTTTTTTATTAACAGATAGAAGGTTTAGAAGAACTGAAGAAATTGACTCCTCTTCTCCACAAGCTTCAGAATGGGAAAATTCCTTCTAAGCTCTCTGAAATGAGTGATCGAAAATATTCAATTGAAACTCTGCAGTTGTATTAAATGATAGAATGACTTTTTAAATTGAAAAGAGGTCTTGTGTAAATTATTTGGGCTCATATCCCATATCATGTCTAATGTGAAGGGATTGACTAGCTACTGCGAGAACATGGAGAACAACAATGGAAAGAAAAAAAAACATCTTATAACCTGCAATACTTTTAGGGTACAATTGACAGTTTGCCACATGTATACAAGTTGGTGACAGTTGTCGGGGTCTTTGCGATGACCAGAGCAACTTTGAGTCATCAACCTTTCATCACTGAAACAACTTGGAAAAAACATGAGAAATTAATTAGATCAACCTCACTCATTCAAAATAAGGAACAAGAATGCCCTTGTGCCTGTTTTACTTTGCTCTCAATGTGTTGGGTGTCGATTCATGAATTGAGATGATCCATTGTTTGAAAAGCAGTTTTGTTTTACACGTGTCATCTCCCCAACCTTCTGAAGTTTTTTTATCAACTCAAGTTTTCTTCACTTATTTATTCTGTGAACAGGAGACCATACTTACATTAATGCTAAGAGGACAAATGGACATTGGACAAATGGTTATTTTTGTGTTGTTATCCTTGCAAAAACCTTTGATGTGTATTATATTTTTAACATATTAGGAAAATGTTCTGTTGTAAATATATTTAATTGTTATTACATTTTTGCCAAACAAATATGTTTATGGACAATGGAATGGAACTATGGAAATGCAGTGATTAGATGTTTAATAGGTATTTACAATATTTACAATAATTTTGTAAAAGTATCAGGAAATACAATTATGAAAAATATTTAAAGATTATATTTTCACTTCCCCAATTTTTCATAATTTCATTACATTGGTCAACAGCTAAGTTCTTTCAAGCATGGAATGAAATTTATGATTAATATATTTTTCTTAATGGTCAATATTTCATTAAAAATTGTTCCAATGGACTCCTTTTTAAAATATTAGTTGATATTTAGGACCTTTGAAGACTAATCCGAACTTTAAGATTTCCTACTTTTTCAGAAGAAATATATCGCGAAAATGTATAGGGTCCCGTTTATAGAGATCCGCTCCATGTACATCTCTGTGGAGTTGGCCCGAAAAAAAAAAAAAAAATCTCCAAATTTCATGTGCATGTACATTTGTCCATTGTTTGACGTTTGCCCACCCTTAAGGCTAAATGTACCGAAAAATACTTATAGGAAAAATCAATAGATCGCAGCTACATCACAGGGAATTTACTTAACTGATAACGTCTGAACAAATGGTCCGATTTTCGATCTGTAAACGGCATTGGACTCCTTTTTAAAATAAAATTTACGCTATGAAGCCGTTCTTTTTCCAAAAAAGATTTCCAACAAAAAAAATTCTCATAGTTCCGAGAAGAAATTAAAAAATGTGGGCTTATAGCGATGACGACGTGCTTCCTGAATCCAACGCTGTGTCAATCATGCAAATCGGATGAATAGAAGCGGCGTAAAGTGAAATTTCGGAAAACACCTCGCCTCCCTTCCCGCTCCACGCCGTTGCGTCACCCCCCGGGCACCTTTATCCACTAACTAGATTGTTTTTATAATTATAGATTGTGTTTCCTCTAGCAGATAATGGCGAAAAACATTCCACAGCACCCAGAACGAGTGATCTTGGCCCGAAACAAATTAAAAAATGCCTCTTTCATGCGGATTCGTTTGACCACGTTTGCTCACCCTTTGGAAATTTTTTACTAGGCCCGGTTCAAAAATTGACAAAGTTTTCCCTGCTATTTCTCAAAATCGCCAAATTAGCAACAAACAAATAGAAATTTCAAAACTATTAATTTGCATTCGTTTGTCCATCGTGTGAGGACGTTTGCCCACCTTTTAGAAAATATTTACCAGCTAATGTTAAAAAATTATTGGCAAAGAACCTTTACCTCGCCATGTTTTTAATTTTCCGAAAATACAAAAGACATTGGAATTTCAAAAATTTTCATTTCCATTCGTTTGAGAACTTATGCTTACTATTTAGAAAATATTTACCAGCTACGGTTCGAAAAATGGACAGCAAACTTTTATGTTGTCGTTTTATTAAATCACCAAAATTCCAAGAAACACTTTAATTTAACACTTAAATTTCGAAAATTCTCATTATCATTGTTTTGTCCAACGTTTGTGACGTGTACGTATCCTTTAGAAATTATTTCCTATCTATGTTACAAAAATGAGGTAAAAACTATTATCCCATATTCTTAGATTTTACGAAAAAAGTACGTTGAAATTTCGAAAATTTTCATTTGCATTCGTGTGTCCGTCGTTAGACCACGTGTGCCTGAGCTTTAGAAAATATTTACGAAGTACGATTTACAAATTATTGGCAAAAAAAAGTATCACCCTTTTCCATAATTTGCTAAATATCGAGAGACACATTGAAATATCGGAAATTTTTACATACATTCGTTGGTAGACCTACATCTAATAACTGTATCTACCGTGAGATCATTTTGCCATCAACCTACAAGCCAACATTAAATTTCTCAAAAAATGAAAATTAAAAGTGTTCAACGAAAATAAGACCTTAGCAACTTGTTTAAGCGTCCTACAAAATTTCCACTTTTTTATGTTATAAGGGAAACACACGTTTCTGATCTACTTTTTTGTGCTTATTTCAAATCTTTATAGGGAACTTTTCCATCACCCAGGCATTTCGAGTAATCACATAAGAAAAGTTTCTTGTCTATACATTGTAGTATTATAATCTTAGTTGAAATTACATTTATTCACCTAAAATATATGTGAATTGGATTTTCGACTTACTTCGCTTGAGAAACATCTCTTTTCAGTGTACAACAATAGTTTGCCAACATATTTGGGTACCATTTACACTGGTAGCGCCTTTCATTTCCACGATATCCTGGTGGAAACGCACCCCATGTTGGTTGCTCAGATCCCCTAGGTTTTGAAGGAAGAAATCGAGATGGGAGTGCAGAAAGTGTGTTTTCAATGACATATTACATCCCATTATCTTGTAGTTCTATATCATCTCGCCGACAAGTTCTCTGAATATATCAGATTTGAAGTTTCCTAGAAAGTACAGTCCTTTACAGGACGCATTTATCGTCCCAATGGGGCAAACGAGGGCATTATCTGATAGTTAATAAACATTTGAACGGGATTTTGCCTCCAGAATTGAAATATTGGCCATAGTTTTGAAGAAATGTGCATTTAAAAATTATTAAGATTTTAATTTTGAGAAAAAGCCTCGAAAGGGCACATTTATCGACCGAATGGGGTAAATGAGGGCATTTTCTGAAAGATTATAAAATTTTGAAACAGGATTTTGCCTTTAGGAATGAAATATTGTCTATAGTTTTGGAGATATGTGCATTAAAACCCAATTCTTTGTTGATGCAAAATATAAAAGGTCAATGACCCCCACCTGTTGAATTTTGCAAATTTCGATATGAGCCCGATTCTTCTAAAACCTTGAGTCCTAACTCGAAATTTATTGGCGATTACAATGGTGAACAGCAATTTTCCACCAGAGGTTTCATTTTTCAGATATTCGCGTAAGCTTCCCCAAAACACGCCATTTAAAAAAAAATTCAAGCTAAATAGTCGCCGTTCTTTCCAGTACGCCTGTGAACAAAATACCAGTCCAAAACACAAAAATCAAAGCAGAGTACCCACAGCTGTGCAAATCTCGGCGTTCTAGAGCGAATAGTTTAGGAGATACAGCCAGTCAAAGAAGACCATGTTTTTGAAATGTTGAACAATCACTTGTTCGATAAAATGAAGGACCATTAATCTATCAATTTTTTTTGTGTTGTATACTTCACCGTCTTTCAATACCTTAATGTAGGTACTACAGGCGCAAGTTTTCTTGAACGATGATCATGCTTCCCCCTCTCTTGAGCAAAAACAGTTACAAGCAAAAGCTCGTAGCGAGCACTGATGACAACATTCCGAGCATTAAAACTTCGTTGGCGCGAAACAGAAGCTAGTCAAAGCTAGTTGCTTTCACAGCCGAGAACTTCTGTTTATCTTGATTACAATTATCTGAAGACATGGCTGAGGCAGTTCCAGGTCCTTCAAGGGAGGCACCTAAAACTCCTACCTAGTGTCTATGCTGTTGCCTACCCAGAGCGATGACCTGGCCGTACACGTAACAGGTTTGACTTTGATTTTCCAGAAGTTGGCTGTAAATACTCTCGTGGCCGACTTTGTAACTAATACCCCTGCTACACCCACATTTCGTCAATCCATCGTTCAAGAAAACTTGCGATAGTAGTAAGAGTGAATTAGACCCAAACAGATAAATAGAATTGCACTAGTTTTGAGGTATTGGGAAAAATATCTTAAGAGGAATATATTGAAGTTCATTTTATTACAAAGAGTATCCACAAGTTTATTGTAAGTTTGGTTTCGAACAAAGAATATTTCTAAAAGCGTATGAGTCTGTTTGATCCACAACCATATTACCAACTTTCCCTTTAAGGTTTTGTTGAGAGTGATTATAATTAAGTTTAAAGACCATTAACCCAGTTTGGCCAACATTTAGTTTAAATTAATTCAATGACAAATTGCTTTTTATTTAATTTAAAGATTATGTCAGATTAGTTTCTAGATGACTTCAGTTGAGCTCATTACTTACTAAAGTTGTATCATATGCACAAGAAATTACAGAGAAACCGAAGGAACTTGAAACATCGTAACATACATTAGAAAAAGCAATTATCCTAGCACTGATCCATGCAGCAGTCCTGTGTATAATTTGATTTAACCTAAAATTTCAGACTGCTAGACCAGCCCTGATCAGACAGCCAAGATCATTTACATGACTCTGACCGCAGAAGCCTAAGACTAACTACGAGGAGGAAATTTAAAATCTACCAAGAATAGCAGACCAACCCTGAGGAAGACCACGAAAAGATGGTCGAAACGTCGACAACATAGCCTTCGACGCGGCGTCACCCGAACAGCCAAGATTGACACTAGCGGCGGAAGCCTACGACTTAATGTTATATCAAAAACAATAGTCCAAGTTCATGAAAAGTAATTTTATTTCCACACACTTTACAACAGAGTACCATTGACAAGCGCGCGTACCGTATAACGAGAAGAAGTGCCGAAAGAATGCCTAGTCGCCGTTTGCCAGTAAATGTCCAAAATTAACTTTGCCAAATCCAGGAGAGAAAGGCCGCTGCCTCGCTGGTTACGAGTGCACTTCACTTGCACTCGTAAACCACTAGTTCGCTTCACGCCGGGATCGCTTAGACTGCCCTTAACTCCCGAGAGGTCTCATTCATACCCCTCCGGACTGAAGGTTCGCCGGCCAGCCCGACCGTATGGCCGGTGGCGCGTCGCAGCGCGCCGACCGAGGCGTGACGGTGGCGCGCGTTCCGCCCGCTCTGCTCTCTCTCGGCCCCCGGCCGAACTCTCCGGGGGCGATGGCGTCCCGCCGCTGGGCTCCTGTGGCGGGTGTTCCAGTGGCTCGCGGTCGGCCACGCACCCTCCGCGTCCAAATGCGTCGCATAGGGCGCAAAACGCACCGTCCTGCTGCACCACATGGGTCGCAACCTGGGTGGCCCTGCTGTCTCGCTGCTGGCTGGCGCCTTGACAACCGTTGCCGGAGGCTCTGCTGGTTCCGCAGCTAAGTGGCTTATGGCGGCTGTCTCCTGCGGGCTGTATATGGTTTCTGTCATCACTTTTCGCCTGAAGTTTTGGGGGCAGACCCGTGGCAGGGAATGTACTCTACTCAAGGTTACCCGGGGTCTGATCTGCCCCTGATGGTGTGAAATTATCTTGCATTCTGTCCTAATCACATACGTCCTGCTCCCTTTGATTCCCTGGATGACCCTCGGCAGCCAGGCTGGGGGTTTTTTGAACGAAAAACAGTAAACCCTGTCACCTACCTCAAACTTGGGCTGCGTTCCCTCCGACCTGTATCCCTCCACTGGTCTTAGGAGGAACAACAGCGTGCGTGGATGCCTACCGTGGAGGATCTCCGCCGAGGTTCTGCCTTCTTTGCCCGGCAGTGCGCGGAACGTGGCCAGTACTCGCAGTAGTGCTCGGAACCTCGGTGTCCCGGCCGCGCGCGCCTTGAAGGCCCTAACAAACCTCTCTGCTTCGCCATTGGACTTCGGATGGAAAGGCAGTGCGCAGACATGCTGGATGCCGTTGCTACCGCAGAACTGGGCGAATTCCTACGATGTCAACTGTGCCGTTGTCTGAAACTAAAGTCACAGGCATTCCTTCTGTCACAAAAATTCTCTCTAGTCGATAGTATGTGCCGACGTGGTGCTGCTCATTTCTACCACGTACGGGTAGTTGGACTTGGCGTCCACCACGATTAAGCACATCGCGTTCCAGAACGGACCAGCAAAGTCCACATACACCCGCTCCCAGGGCTCTCTGGGCTCGGTCCAGGACACTAAGGGCCATATTTATAAACCTCTTCCAGGGGCCTGCCAGGCCTAGCAGGCTGCCAGTGTTCGATTTTGCGATTTATGAACGGTCCTCAGCCAATGACAGTCGCCCCTTGACCTCCCAGCAAGCTCCCAGATGGCAGGCCCCTAAGAACTCTACTGGCAGAGCTTCATAAATACGACCCTAAGTCCCTGCTAGGCGCGCTCTGGTTGGTGTGGCACGCCTCGCATCTTTTGGACATATGGGTGATGTCGTTGTTCATACCCTCCCAAAAGCAGTAGCGGCGTGCGAGCTGCTTGGTCCTGACGATATCCCAGTGTCCTTCTCAGGAGCTTGAGCACCGCGTTCCTCAATCTCTCAGAGATGACTACTCTGGTGAACTCTTTCCCCGCCAACAATAACACCCCTGCCTTGCATGTCAGTCTGTCCCTCTTGAACCATCTTGCGTTGTTCCTGAGCAATCTTGATGGCCACCCATCCCTCACATATCCGCGGATTGTCGTGAGTTCAAGGTCCTTATCTGTTTCCTCGGCAATCCTGCGCGCTTCCAGCGGGAACTCTAACAATCCTTCGAGTTCTTCTGCATCAATTTGTAGGCATTCCTCCTCTGTCCTGTCGAAGATCAGATCTGGACCTCCCGGTAATCTGGACAATGCAACCGCGTTTGCGTGCTGGGTGGTTCTCTTCAAATGGATCTGGTAGTTGTAGTCAGTTAAAAATAGTGCCCATCTCTGCAGCTTCTTTGTGGTACCCTCTGGGATCCTCCTACCCTGGGTTTGTGGTCAGTAATTATGTGGAATTGACTCCCATAGAGGTAATCGTTGAATTACCTAACCGCGAAAATTATCCCCAGTGCCTCCTTTTCAATTTGGGAATAATTTCTCTGGTGTTTATTAAGGGATTGAGAAGCGAATGCGATTGGTCTTTCAACTCCATCCTTATCTTTTTGCGACAGCACCGCTCCCAACTCATAGTTTGAGGCGTCCGCGGCTACTGTCGTGTTCCTACCTGGCACGAAATGATTCAGCTTGGCTGTCTGTACTAACGCTTTCTTTTTAAATGGCGCAGGGCTTTCTCACAGTCTTCTGACCAGATGAACTTTACTCCCCTTTTCCTCAACTCATTTAAGGGAGCTGCTATTGAGGAAATTTTTTTTAATGAACTTGTTGTAATAGTTTATCTTCCCCAATAAGGCTTGGAGCTGCTTCACGTCCGTGGGTGCTGGCAGCTGCAAAATTACTTCCACATGCTGGTTGGTGGGTGTTATGCCGGTGCGGTCCAACACCTGTCCCAAAAAAACTACCCGGTCTTTAAATAATTCGCACTTGTCTTTATTCACCTTTAATCCATTTTCCTGGAGCACTCTGAATAAATTTATGAGATCCTTCTTAATCAATCGAATTATCTCCGAGGAAGACAGTCTAAACATAGGATCTATAAATTAAATTTAGCCTTCTGTTTTTAGATTCTGCAAATGTATCTATTACTAATTCATTAAAATTAACCGAGTCTCGTAACAAAACTCTTTCTTTTGATAGCATATAAAGTGTATTCAATCTCTCTTCTGACATGGTATTTCTTAAAAATGACTTTACTCTTTCCAAAGTGGAGAAAACTTCCTGGGATTCTAGTTGTCATTGGAATTGAAGAAATTACTTTTAATAGTTTAGCTGATACCGGTTTCTAAATGGATGTTTTTGATATTGTTTAAACAAGTATTTTACTTCCCTTTTTCCAATTTTTCATGTTTTCAGGATGAATGCCGGAAATTACAACACATTACCAGTTAACATTCTTGCAATATGCCAATAAAATATGCAATCAGGAGCTAATTTTTATACCAATATGATTAGTGTTTTCTATTGTGTATAAAGATAATTTTTTAATTAAAAATATATAATTATACTTCATTATTTAAATTTTAAATTTCATGTAAATTGAAATTGCTGCTGACTGCTGAGAAACTGCTCAGTATGTCTTTAATATTGTCAACAATACTACATATGTAATAGTCGAACTTTTACAGAGAGATAATAGTTATTAAAGAATCAAGATTGATGTGAACTACTTTATGATGTTATGTGAAACGGGCATCTTTCAAAACTTTATTTACAGCAGCCCTGGGATTTTTTTAAATTTTGTTAAATTAATCCACACCTAGGAATTCAATGTGTTTATTGTAAGAATAATGACTTTCATTTTTTTATTGATTTCTGATAAGCATCAAGCATTGCATAAGCGCAAGCATTTTATAGTTTACTTTCCGTTGCTACCCTCGGTTTTGTGGACCCAGAGAGAAAAAAACTTATCAATTTTTCAGTTTTTTTATTGCTGTAAGCTCCTCAAATTCTCAGTATCTTCATTGTTTGTAGGTACTAACTTGTTGCTTCAGTTATTGTGTGTATTGGGAACTTATTCCGGGAGAAATTTAGTTTTCCTGATTTTTTTTAGGTCTTGTAGACCCACTGTTGCTTTGAGGTAAGTAAAAAGTACATGATCTTCGTGTTTGGAACTATAATATAATTATGTTTATTACCTGTTTTTTGTCTAATGCAGTGATTAATTGGGTAGATCGGGAGAATAGCTACCCCCCTGCTCCAAAGCCCCCTGTATCTCCGTAGCAACGTACTCTCATTAAGTGAACTGATTATTCCTAATTTTCACGCTACAAATTTAATTTTATAACCCACACAATTCTTTAACCAACGCATTTTTTTCACCAAGTGGTCCGCGACGTGCTACCGCACGTCGCTACCCGACGGACCAACGTGCTACGTCCGCGAGTGCCTTCCGGCCCTCGCTCTCGAGACCTGGTTCGCGCCTCCGCTGTCGCTTCGGCGCTCACGTTGTTTTATATACCTCCCTCACGTTTAAGAGAATTTATTTTAAAGGGAACACTCACTTTTAAGAAAATTTCTTTTAGAGGGAATAGTAAATAAATAGACATTAAAAAATGTCATTTCCTACTAAGAAAATTAAAAAAAAAAAAAATGTATGTGACTTAATGTAGCCTTGGCATAGGGGGGTAGCTATTCTCCCGATTAGCCATTAATTGTACAAATAACATGCAATGTAGGAAGGTGTAGCAAGATTATTTATTTCTATTTTTGGTTATCTTGTAGCTACATATGACAAAAAAGAGCGTTTAAAAAAGTTTTGAAATTATTCAGCAAAAAAGTTAAAAATAATCCAATAATAATAAAACAGTTAGGTTATTCATGTATTCATTGTAAATGATTAGAAAGTGCAATCACATAAATTTTATCTTCAAAATAGTGGGCTGGAGAACACTTGGGTCTGATGGACCAAGACTAGCATTGGTGACACACGTGAAAAGGGTAGCAATGGAAGCTTAAAGGTTTATTATCAATGTTAAATTGTATCTATGTGATTGCGTATTTTAAATCGTTTGTATCGATATAAGTCGGTTAAGTTAATCGTAAGTAGTAGTAATCGGTTAATTAAGATGATAAATGTTTAAAAATTCTCTTTATTTTTTCCTGTATTCTAGGATAAAAAGAATAAAAGAACAATGTTTATTTATCTCATATCACCTGAGTGAGTGTATTATTCAGTGTTTAGTGTACCGTTATTGAAATATAAATTATAATTGTGATATAGAAGAATGAACTATTATGGGTTAAAGTAGGAAACACGGTACACCCTTAGAGAAGCATGGTGAGGGAGAGGGGAAGGGGCAAAGGAGGGGAGTCTCCTTCAGCCCTCCCTCAAATTACGCTGCGCGCTCTGATAGTAATGAATAAAACTTACCGATAGGCGATTTTCATGGCTCTCCCTTAATACACTTTGTCCCCGCCGCATTTTAATGCCAAATTACTTCCAAAGGCAAGTTTTCTCGTTTCGCTCGCCCGGATCCAAGTCACGGCGAGGCTCGGCTACGCCCTCGCGATCACTATAAACATCCTTAAGTGTATCCACTGCAAAATTACCAATTCACTTTTAAAAGAAAGCACTTCGGAAAGCACTTTATAAAAAAAACTTCGAGAATTCAAACTGCATAGTTGCAAACACGTTTGGAAGAAAGAACACTACAAGGATTATCACACAAGCACACCACCCCGATCGCAGTACTATTTAGTAATAGATCTCCGGCAAGGTACTAGGGTGAAATTGCCTCCCCTTATAATCGCCTAACCACCCCTCGCCCCCTCCACCGTGGATTTCCCCCTCACTGGAGCGGTACGAAGTGCTGATTTAAACTACTTCCGTAGGTTGTACCGTGTTCTAGACTTTCATTTTGTAATTAAATAACTATAAATTTTCTGTTGGTTTGAATCGTGAATCTGACAATTTCCCTATTATTCTTACTTCTGTCTGCCTCTATCTTGATGTGTTGGAGATTCTTCCGTACATTTTCCATCCTCTTTTTTCCAAAATAAATCGTAAAGAACTTGTGAAAATGTAAATTACTTACTACCTTTCAACATAAATTCTGCAAAATTAACATCAGTTCAAATTATCAGTTTTTTAAATTGTGAATAAATAACTATAGTTAGTAATGTGCAAAATAATTGTTTTGATTTTTTCACATTAATATAATTTATTTAAATTGTAGATGAATTGAACAAATACTATTAAAAATAGGTGGTAGTGTACATTTCCTGTAACATATTTTGTAAAATTGTTTCTTGTTATATTTTTATTTATTTGTTTTCTATTGCCATTTCTCTTCCCCCCCCCCTGAAATATATGTAGTTACAATTTTTTAAATCTGAAGTTGCTTCTGAAGGCTTTTTCACTGACAATAAAAATTGAAAAATAGATTTCAGCATCAAGGACTTCTTTTCCATTTGATTAACTTCAGTTCTTGAGGTAGCAGTTGGGATTCACAGACAAAAGGATTTCACTTGTACATTTTTATTAACTCATTAACATGGAAACAATATTTTTGAATACATATTCTGCCCAAGAGGCAGTAAGCAGAGTAAGAAACAGATTCTGACTTAATGCTTTTATCCCGAAAGGGCTGCAGCAGTCTTTAAGCTGCATCATTTCACTTCTCCGCGTGTCATTGGCAGAGCTGACCCAGTGAATATTAAGGCATGATACAATAATTTCTGTAAACTTTTACTGGAAGACTGATGAGAAGTAAATTCTAAAATAATGTAGAATTGGTTCAATACAAATAATTTTATAATACATACATCTTTGGCTGGAGTTTGTAACAAGTGCATATGTACAAACAGTGAGAAAGTTACATGAATGTAAAGAATACAGTAAAATGTAAAAATAAAACAAAAAAAAGTACATGACAAGCAGCTTTTGAAAAACAACATCTTATGTACACATACATGAAAACAGTAGCTCTGAAATGTCAATTGAATACTGAGTGAACTGGAGTACAAATTTTCAATTGGTACTCACAGTCTGCCTTCTACATTCTAAAGCATATTTATCAACTTGACCCGTCAATAGTATAGTCTTTACTATTTGAATTTGTAACAAATATACTGCCTCATGCATACTACAAGAATAAATTTTAAAAAAATAATTCTAAACTTCAAGAACAAGTGTACAGAGACACAATTATAATGTTTTCTATTTACATGAAGCACCACAGGTAAGTGTGAAATTTGGTAATGGGCTTGCATACTGCACTTATCTACAGTAATCCAGCTTTGATTTTTCCTTTTGTGAGATGCTACCAATGCATATAAATTGGGTGCTATGCTTACAGCAGCAAAGCCACAATTTCTAGTAGTACTGGATTTTTCTCTTAGCAATAATCAACCTACACTAATTGCTTCCTAACTCATACCTAAAACATATTTAGAAATTATATGCTTGTACACAATTGCCTCTCATCATGATGTACATTTGCATCATGTGACATTTTAAAATAACTTTCTTTATAAATAATATGTACATCTGATATTACTAACAAACACTCAGCTAATTACAACAAAACTCCTAGTTCTATAATAAAGGAATGCTATCTAGTCTTATCTAGGCCAAACACCGGTTCTAAAGGATAAAGGCACATTAGCATAAAATGTGATTATAAATAACACAGTGTTTGTGTTCATAAACTGAGAAATTCTATTGCTCATTAAATAAACTTTATTTATTTTGAAGAAATTTGATAATGATACTTAAAATCCAGAGAAGGAAAATAAGAATGATTCAGACCCCCCCATCTGAAAGTTCAATTTTCACTTTAAAATATTAATATCATGGAAGTCTCTTCCATGTTTAAAGTAGTTCTACTATCACCAAAGATGAAATATATGTTTCCAAATGGCTCATGATTATAGAAAAACTTAAACAAGTATTTTTCCTGAAACACACTTAAGAATTTGCAAAAAAACCATGATAACAAAATACATTGACTTTTTATAATGTAATAGTTTTCTGATTTGTAATTGATAATTAACTGAACATTTGAAATATTTTGTTGTTTTTCTTTGCTTGTGCAAAACATACAAGACTACAATGTCAAGATTTTGAGTGTGGAAAAAGTGAAAACTTGTAAATCAACAACAGTAATATTGATCAGGAATAATTAATGCTCACTGTGTATTTTGTGGAGTTATAAAAATGATGAGATAATGTTTAAGTTGGTCTGTGAATTTTATGTTTACAAGAAAATTTACCATTAAAGACAATTGTTTGAAATGATTTACTACCTATATAAAACACTTTCAATAGTAAGCTGTACTTTCAGATATTAATAGAGTGTGATGTTAATGGAATCTCTGCAATATAGGAACATTATTAACACATAATTTACAGCCTGGACTAGATAATACCTTTAAATCCTGTAAGAAATGACTTTTTTAACCCTGGTCATTTATCAGTCCCTTTTCCAAATACATAAATTTGAAGCTTGCATTGTAACCTATTTCTACCCATTGTAGAAATATTTAAATCACTATTTCTTTCCTGTAGGAGATAATTTTTTTCTCAAAGATTAATTTTTCAACATTTGAAATATAAACATGTTCTTTAAAAATTAAAATTAAAAATTGTCATTCATTCTTCTTCTTTTGCTAACTTTTCAAGCATTCTTAATATTTTTAACGATCATCAGTGACTGAACAATATTTGTGAAAGGAAAACAAGCATATGTAATGAAATTGTGAGATAAAATAGAGAAAATATTTTATCTAAATTACCTGTGAATTGATTGATACATCATTTTAGTACTTACATTATATCTCATTACCTAACACAGACACATTTCTCACAAGACTCATCATGTTTTAAAAATCATTACAAATTCAACAAGTTCGATGAATCATTCCTAATCTAGCAGAAGCAAAGAAAACAAAAATCTTCATACATTTTGTTTATCTGATGTTCTATTTTAAACTATGTTTCTAGTAGAAATCATTTGAACTTTATTTGATCTCTAATATCTGCAACAAATAACTCAATTTTTTGTGTTTGGCCATTTATTTAACTGAATGCAGAACATAATTATGTTGGCTGCATGTTATATTAGTATGAATTCTACAAAATTGCTTGTTAAGGTCATGCTAGATCAATATTGATAAGGGAAGTGTCTTTTTATTATAATAATTCACACATTTAGCAAGGATTTATGAAGTAATAATATGACCAAGAACAGACAACATTGCCACCAAGAAATATTTGAAAATGTTTGTATGATTTGAACAGTACTGGAGTACAGGCTAACCATAGAAGGGAATGTAGAGGCACATCTACCATGACCTTAGCATATTGATAGCACCATGGACTGTTATTTTCAACAAGACAGATGAAGATTAATAAAAAATAAATCCTCCACAACCTCAATTTTATGTTCTAGAAACAAGTCTGTGCTGAGAACATTTGTCAATGTGTGTGATACTTTTGTTACAGACAACAAATTTCTTTGCACACCAACACTGCCTCGAAGATCTTGTTGTCTTCTTTTTCTTCTGCCCCTTCTCATTACGTTCAGTTTCCAGGAGTTCAGCCTTTTCAACATCACAGTGGGGCACCTCCTCTAAACACAGTAACAGTATTGTCTCTAATCACAAAATAGATATTCGTTGGCTTCCTACACATTGAATTCACTTCATAAGATTTAGGCACAATCTGTAATTGCTGGTTAAATGCTGATCCATATTTTTGAGGGACTGTTTCTGTGGGTCATTTTCTGTTCTGTTTGATTTCATCTTGGGAATGTGAACACAACGTATTTCTTGTTTAAATAAATAACAGCAATATATGTGTTTGTGTAGGCCCAATGTTCCAAGGATGAATATTTGCATTTGTTGAAATTTAATTCATCCTCGAGCATAATATCAATTTCTAGGCAGTCCTTATTCAGCACAACTGGTTTCTTTCATCTATTACAAGAACAGATGTTCATGGGAGGTGACAACAATGTTCACTTCCTAGTTATTTTCAACTTGAAGCAACATTTCTCTCGACTCGCATACCATCGTACAGTCACTAACACACTACGTTTCATATTTCATCATACTGTACCAATATTATCTACAGCGCATTATAACATAGCCCAGAGAAGATATGTGAGCCAAAGGAATAACAGCTCCAAATAAATCTCCAACAGGAGTGGAATGCAAAGCAAAAACTATATGATCCCCTAATATTTGGGGCATCTAAGGCATTATATGCAGGACGGAGGTGAGACTAGAACTTGCAGGATATATATGTGACAGCCTCCACAACAAAGAGGATCCTGCTTCCACAATACAGAGGACAATGAAACAGAAAAGTTTCGCTCTGCATCGAGAATTTTTGCTCCTAAAGTAAGTACTAAATTGTATGGGCTGTTTAATACTTTAAGCTCTATAATTATTTTTTGAAGATCAAACTTCAAATGTATGCATTCTAAATACATATGAAAAATATTGTCTGTATCTAGGAGCTGTAAAAATTCTGATTAATGGCTATGTTATACTTCAACTGTATAAAAATATATTGGACTTCTCTATATACTTATATTGCATCCAGCCAGTACATCCTCTGTGTAGTAGGTGGCGCTAAATCAGGTGAATGCTAGGAGCATCAGAATCAGAAGTTATGATGTGAAAAGCATTGCAAGTGCATCAAGCCACATTAAATTAAATGACTGAGTAGGGGTTTCCAAGTACTTTTAGTCATCAATAATAGGAATGTTTATCACACTTCAACAATGAATTTATTTCTCTTAAAGATGAAAATGGCAATACTTGAGTTTGTGCTTTGCTATTAAAAAAACAACAGAACATTTGTCTGTGTCAACATTAATACTATTAAATGGAATTTGTATGTATGTTCTTTGTGCAAATGAATAATTATAGTCCTGCAGGTGATCTGTGATTTGATAATAAGTTCCCCTCATGCATAATCTTGTTTCTTAATAAATAATCTAAAAAGTTTTATTTAAAAACAATTTTTTTATTTTCATTCTCTGATATTCTCTCATGGAACATTAATGATATATTTTTTCGTTTCAGTAAAAAAGTATAATTTTAAATTTTAAAGATGTGCATTCAATAATTCAATTTCTTAGTCGGTAGTGTCAAGCTCACTACTGGAATTAAGAACTTGACAAAAGAGTTTGGTAGAATGTGATAATTTTTTTTTTCTCACTGCTCTTGCAAAATGAAGAGTTCTTATTTCAAAATTATGATTTATCTGAAAAATTATAAAAGCAGATGTGCGTTCTGTTTGCTTTGACTAAACAGAGTCCAGCAGATATGGACATCCCCTCTGCTATATTTTAAGATGTAAAATGTATCTTTTTATTTTAATGCTTGATGTACATTAAGGTGTATTTTAAGCAGGGCTGCACCTCCAATGGGACAGTGAGGACAAAAAATACTGATTTTTTTATTTTGAAGTTTCTATTTTAATCAGTTGAAAAATTAATTTTTTTCACCTTTTAAGACGAGATATTATGTATCTAATTGTAAAAAACATGATTTGCAATTAAAGAAAAAAGAACTGGGCAAACAATGATGGCTAATCACATTATGTTAACCTTGCTATTGTAATTAAGCTATTATAATTATTAAGAAAATAATGAACATTAACTTAAACAAAGGATTACGGTTGAGAGAAACCATAAAGAGGGTGAACTGATTATCACTTGTTGCCCCAAATCTCTAATTCTTGCCCTACTTTTAAGATGTTTATTGCAAGATTTTAGAATGCTCTATTTAGTGATGGTTCTGATATCTGTTTTCTTACATTATTTCATTCTTATTCTGGATATTCAAGTCTATGTAAGTGGATCTTAACTGCATTTAGAAGTTTTCTGAAATAAAACTTGTTTTGATGTTTACCTCAGGGGTCTCTTCAAAGTCCGGCTAATCAATTCTAGTTAGGTAAAGGTTAGGCTTTCAATAAGCATTAAAATACGAAGTAAGAGAATTTTAAAAATACATTATGCCTAGGCGAAGATGACAAACCAAGTCTTAAGTATAGACTTTGCATTCAAAATCTTTTTCTTCTTTTAAATAATTCTGAAAAAAACCTAAAGTTTGATTAAAAATGGTTATCATCATCATTAAGAGGCGTGATTCGGAACCGCTCAAAGGTACCGAGGGGATGCTCATGTTTGGAGGGGCATTTTTACCCCCCAGTGAAATAGTGAGAAGAGTGAGCGATCCAACCTCATTTGTTCAACCGCAACGGGACCCGAAGAGCCTACTCAGTCATCGTGGCGAAAGCGCACGACCCACCGGCCAGTGGCCTCACAGCCTCCCGTCCACCCAGCGTCCACTACCTACATCATCTCGCACTGCCACGGAGTCGAGACGGGAGCCCTCGACTATTTCTGCGCGCGGTGGATGGCGCGGCGCTCGTCGTAGGCGTCGTCGTCGTCGTCCTCGACCGACGTCTCCGACGAGGAGGCGGACGAGAGCTCGGCGAGGCGCGGCGGCGGCGGCGGCGGCAGCGGCGCGCGGGCGCCCGACCCGCGACGGGAGGACGGCGCCGCCGGCGGCCAGCGCGGCCCGGCGCTCGACGCCGGCGACTCCTGGGGCGACCCCAGCGTCAGCGCCTCCTCCTCCGGGATGGGCACCGCGCCCAGCTCCAGCATCGACCCGCGACGCCCTGCAACGCATTGGCCAGGCTCACGGGCTGGAGGCATTGCAATCCAATCGGGAGCTTCAGTACCAAGAATTCAAGACGTAACGAAGCTCCCGTTTGGATGACAGTATCCTCTTCTCCTTCCGGTTCCTGACCTTGAAGGGACACTACATTTAAATTGGATAATAGTGAATGCATTTTTATCCAGGGAGGTGACGAGGCATTGCAATTCAATCGGGAGCTTCAGTACCAAGAATTCAAGACGCAACGAAGCTCCCGTTTGGATGACAGTATCCTCTTCTCCTTCCGGTTCCTGACCTTGAAGGGACACTACATTTAAATTGAATAATAGTGAATGCTTTTTTATCCAGGGAGGTGACGAGGCATTGCAATTCAATCGGGAGCTTCAGTACCAAGAATTCAAGACGCAACGAAGCTCCCGTTTGGATGACAGTATCCTCTTCTCCTTCCGGTTCCTGACCTTGAAGGGACACTACATTTAAATTGGATAATAGCGAATGCATTTTTATCCAGGGAGGTGACGAGGCATTGCAATTCAATCGGGAGCTTCAGTACCAAGAATTCAAGACGCAACGAAGCTCCCGTTTGGATGACAGTATCCTCTTCTCCTTCCGGTTCCTGACCTTGAAGGGACACTACATTTAAATTGGATAATAGTGAATGCTTTTTTATCCAGGGAGGTGACGGTGTTCCTCTCTCCGCTGTAGGCTCACAGGCTGGAGGCATTGCAATCCAATCGGGAGCTTCAGTACCAAGAATTCAAGACGTAACGAAGCTCCCGTTTGGATGACAGTATCCTCTTCTCCTTCCGGTTCCTGACCTTGAAGGGACACTACATTTAAATTGGATAATAGTGAATGCTTTTTTATCCAGGGAGGTGACGGTGTTCCTCTCTCCGCTGTAGGCTCACAGGCTGGAGGCATTGCAATCCAATCGGGAGCTTCAGTACCAAGAATTCAAGACGCAACGAAGCTCCCGTTTTGATGACAGTTTCCCCTTCTCCTTCCGGTTCCTGACCTTGAAGGGACACTACATTTAAATTGAATAATAGTGAATGCATTTTTATCCAGGGAGGTGACGAGGCATTGCAATTCAATCGGGAGATTCAGTACCAAGAATTCAAGACGCAACGAAGCTCCCGTTTGGATGACAGTTTCCCCTTCTCCTTCCGGTTCCTGACCTTGAAGGGACACTACATTTAAATTGAATAATAGTGAATGCATTTTTATCCAGGGAGGTGACGAGGCATTGCAATTCAATCGGGAGATTCAGTACCAAGAATTCAAGACGTAACGAAGCTCCCGTTTGGATGACAGTATCCTCTTCTCCTTCCGGTTCCTGACCTTGAAGGGACACTACATTTAAATTGGATAATAGTGAATGCTTTTTTATCCAGGGAGGTGACGAGGCATTGCAATTCAGTCCTGCAGATAAGAATTGTAATAACAACGAAGCCCTGATGATAGTAACTCTTCTCCTTCCGGTTCCTGACCTTGAAGGACACTATGTTTAAATTGCTGAATAATAGTGAATGCATTTTTATCCAGTGAGGACGGGAAAGGCATTGCAATTCAATCGTGGAGCAGCGCTGGCACCAAGACGCAACGAAGCTCCCGTTTGGATGACAGCACTTTCCGGTACTATTGGCGTTACCCAACATACAGTATCCAGGAGTAATATTTAAACCAGACATGATACAGGCAATAGTTTAGAAGCACATTCTGTAGAATACTCTCCAACAATTTGATGAAAATCTACTTCATGTTCTGATGCATCCAGGCTATGATTCACAATATGTTTCTCATTTTACCAAAACAGTAACATTATCATTCGACAACATGGAATAGAATTGGTACATAATTTTAAAGTTAACCTTCCACAAGCTACAAGTGTTTGCTGTATTTGTCAAGTTTCGATACCATGTACATCTAATTTGGAATGAACAATAATGGCTTATCAATTTTTTTGTCCTGACATACTATGACTATATTTACTGTTTGTAAATGAAATACTTCCATTCATCTGATACTACAGCAAAACAGTTTTTCAGATGAAAGCAGTCAGTTTGCATCTTTTCAAAAATCATATCGAATCTAAAAATATGAAACAAGAAGGCAATCCCGTACAACAGATAAACACATCTGACCATCTTCAAGTGGAGTCCAAAAGGCTCCAGAAGGCCTTTTATCTGAAGAAACTGGTGGCAATTCAACAGTTTTTCTTTCAAGTGATAATGATATGTATTTGAAATAAAGTAACATACTCGCTGGACCATCATCATAAATGTGAATTATCAGTTTGTATGTAATCTACAATTCCATTTAACAATTTTCAGCAGTGAATGCACAAAACATAAGCAACAGGATGGATTTAGTTCCAAAGGAGTTGAAATGATGCCGCCCTAGATAAATTTAATTATTTTCTACTAAACGTGTTTTAAACAATTTTATTTTTAACTCTTTAAGTAAATAAAAATAATGAAAAGTCAAGAAATCTCAAACTCCTATCCATAGAAGAAAAGAAGTTCAAAGCATTCACATAGCACCAAGAGTCGAAATGTTGGGTGTTCTAGTGAAAAATCAAGAATAAAATAATAAAAAGAATAAAATTTTTCTTTCACTCTTCTGAATAAGCTGACTCATTGAAACTAAACTTTACAGATAAGCAACACTTCTATCTCCTCATTCTTGCTATTCTGAAATTATTTGAACTAATATTCAATCCTGAAGAAAGTCACTTTATTTTATGTTAATAATATCAAATCACTGTTACAGTGTAAATAATCAAACAATATTCCTTATTTTGGTAAGAAACATCATTTTATGTAATTTACGTTGTATTAATAAATACACCTGCATGTATTACTCAGTAACCAGAAGGAATTAAACTTACTCAATTACACACAAATGTAGAGAAAAATTAGGAGTATCCAGTGATATACTCCTCTCATTTTCAGCAAAATCTTATCAGCTTATTCCCTGGCATTGAAAAATTATAATATTAAAATTCAACGTACACTACTATAAATATTTCTGTTGTACATGCTGTCAGGAATGACTGGAAGATTGGAATCCAAATTCCATACACGTATTGTGTCATCACTTGAGCATGTGACAAAAGAACCTGGAGGCATAGCCGGTTTAGGCGCTGTGGCACTAGAAGGTTCAGCATCCAAGACTGGGTAAATGTCAACACCCCAGATACATGCTGAATGGAAGAGGAAAGAATGAGCCTTGCCCACACGTTTAATATCTCTAACGTCCCATATGTACAAACTGTGATCATTGTACACACAGGTCAATTTACAATTTACTGGATCATATGCCAATGCTACAGCATCAGGATATTTTGCATTTGGAGGATGTGTTGCCATATGACTGAAAAAAGAAAGAAAAAACAACAGTAAGACCATTTTTGAATTAACAAATACCTAAAGACAAAGCTGTTTACTCTGCCATGTCAAAAAGTTATTACAATGAATTGTAGGGAATAAAATGAATGGAATAACATGCCATTCGGACAATAAAACCTTTACTTCTGAGTAATGGCAAGATTTCAGATCTATTGATTAGGCACGTTTGAGTACCAGAGCAATTTGAACATAAAGTTCATAGTAAACTTACATATTTTCTTAGTTTTCCCAACTTTAAGCAAGCAATTGCCTACCCTAAAACCCCCACCACTGCTTTTGAAGAGCATCACACAGTAAAAGGGTTTGGAGGGTGAAATGTAAAACAACAAAGCAAAGTGAACTGATCCTAGAAATGGGAGGGAAGCTGCTTGAAGCAACATTACTCCCTCAAATTTGTAGTGGTCTTTGGTCATAACACCAGAGATTATCACATTGAACTTATAGAAGAGGAATGTGTTTTTCCATTTCCTTCCAAGAGTTGCCACATGGGCGACAGCATTTCAGCATGTGACCTTTATAAAATGGCAAGAGACATTTCTGACTAATCAGCCCTGTCACTTTTTAATATTCTTTGTTAAGTGTTAAATAATCAAGTAATTACTCTGAATGAATTTGATGTGCTCTGCATTTATGTGATCATTCAGGACATCATTTTGCAGTTTGTTGCTAGAATAAAATCCTGCAAAATGCAATTGAGTTCTGCTAATGTTTATTCCTTATCATCAGGCACATACCCCACCCAATTAGTCCGAACTTCTCTCTTAACAAATGTAATTTTTTTTTTAATATAAAAGTTGAATGAAAGTTTTCTTCATTCAAAAATTTTATTATTTGTAAATATTAAATGATCAATGATTGCTATGTGTCTCTGCAGCAGCAAGATGATTTACAACAAATATTTTCTTACCAACTTAAAATCTTTCAGCAGAGCAGTCCGCCCTCACTCATCAAATTCGTTGTGATCACTGATAATAATAACAATTTGAAATGTGACATTGAGCATATTCACTGTTTATAAATTACTTTGTTGCTTTTAGATAGTCAGAATACCTCACTACTACCTATTTTGATACCTTCACAAAAACTGGAAGGATTGTTCTTTAAAATTTCACTCTTCTTAAGCACAGAGCTTCAATGGTAATGTATTTGCTTTAACACAGTCAATTTTATTGAAAACAGGTGGAAAGTCCTAAATTAATGTATTTCTTTGGGTGTAAGAACAAGGCTTTGAATTTCTTTTTTATACACAGTGAAATAGCACTGCTTATAAAAGCAACATGTAATCATGAACATTCTTACCTAATAGAAAGACCCTGTGACACATCCACACCCAAATAGTGTGTTCGAGGCAATGTTGTGATAAATTGAAGAGTTGCTGGGTTGAAGCAACGGATAATACCTTCAGCACAGCCAATGAAAATTAAATTATCTCCCACAGTCATACAATTGGCACTTGTGGTCTGAAAAATGCAATACAATAAATTCACAAAGTCATTAACATGAAATTTAATGTTTTTGTTTTGTTTTGTTTTGTTTTATTCATTGCGTCTTTTACGCAACACGTCTCTTTGGCTATTTTTGGGCATTGAGTATTGGAGTCATTCTCTATAAAAGTTTTGTAATTTTTCTAGTAGCATCGCAGTCAGTCGATGTCTTATCTCTTCGGCCAAGGACTGTGTCATTAGTAACCAAAGTTCCCAGACAGTTGCCCATCCAATGGTGGTGCCTCAATTTTTAACTTCCATGACTTCACAGAGCATATTTAAACAATTCAGCTAACAAGATTGAATTATTAGGAGTTTAAATAGTTTATGTTCCAAGAATGGTTAGTCAACGTGATAGTGATAAGTCGAGTTAGAAATGCTCATTCGTAACATTCTGGAAGTGATTTAGTGTAAATAGTTTGTGTTACATTATTATTAGGTTTAGAAACAACTTTGTTTATTTAATAATTTTGTTACTATTTTGGGAAATCGATATCCAGATTAAAGGGCAGCCATTTATAATCTTAACAACAAGACTCAAGAACAGAAGATTCCTTGTCAAATTCTAGACTCTCCATGGGAAAATTTCACTTCAATGTCGTCGTAGCTTCAACATCTTCATGAATTGTAAGTGTCACAGAAAATGTCGTACCAATAAATTTTATAAGTCTTTGCAAAAAGAGGATCATATAAACATTTAAAAGACCTTGGTAGATCAAAAAATTTAATATTTCAAATTATCGGCATGCCAAAAGAAGTAATTGTCCAAAGTAAAAATTTGTAAAGAAAATAACAAACTTTGATTAGATGAATGTTAAATAAAAAAAATTAAAAATTACAAAGAGGCTGATTCACTTAATCAGACACCGCAGGCAAACCATTTTACTTTAACAGAATTAGTTTTCAGAGAATACCGAGTCCAGGATGGGACTTAGATCCACACACATATTACTCGACCGAAAAATTTCGGGTTTGGGCATTAAAAAAAAAAAAATTATAATAAAAATTAAATTATTTAAGTTTGAAATATTTTCAAATGTAAGTAAGAAACATTTTCAAAAGGACTTACTCAGCTTATATTAAATGTCGATATCAAAAGAGGTGCATATAGAAACATTTCACCACAGTGTGTGAACAAAGGCAAAATTGTTATTAATTTTATTGAATAGAGTGAAACAAGTTGTACAAGTAAGCTTGATTTTAATTGTTTAGCTATAGAAAAAGGAAATATTGCATTCCAAATTATTAAAAAGCTTATAAATCATACTGTACAATGAAGCTGCCATAGGTTTCAACACACCATTATATACCAAAAACTACTTCATTTATGAAGCTACAGCTTTACAGAAGTTCCTTTAAGAATTTTGGACATACAAAATTTCATCAAAATCCAAGATGGATATGCAGGGAGTCCTAGACCTCTTTGTCATGGAATGAGCTTCATTATCACAATCAGGGCAGGGTTTCATAAATATGATCTTCCTTTCTGGCAGCAATCTGTTCCTCAAAGGAAGAAATGCTTAACACAGTAGGGTTATGCAAGGTTAGTGGTTCACTGCAAACCTACTATTCTCATTCTTGTTCTGATTAGTGGAAATTACACTACATTTGTACATATCTGAAAGGTCTGTTAAACTTCCAAGTTTTCATCTCTTGAATTCTTACAAGCACAGTTTCACACACTTAGACAACGCAAAGAAGGTTTATAAAATAATGAAACTAAATGGTAGATCTTCAAAGCTTTTTGATTAAATAATTGAGTCAAAAATACATATTTTCAATTGATTTCTTTTGTATATGCAGCTCTTAATTCCAATATAATACATACCCTGAGCTCCACCCACTTGTCAAGTAGCCTTCTATTGTTAAATTCACAAAGCAAACCAGACTTAGTGATGGCATATGTTGAGTCTCTCTTTTCACCTCGGCCACATGCTACATCACAGAAATAATTATTGCGTTGCTCTCCTAAAATAGCTGATCGGCCCATAAGAGGCACTGTATCTTTGTACTGCAAAAAAATAAAGGTGATTAGTGATAACGATGTTAGATAACTATAAACATGTCTGCAAGAAATTTCAAACAAATCAAATGTTCTCAACACTACCTTTGCAGAGCGGGAATACTCAAGGTACCAGAACTTAACATGTCTATTTCCAACAGTTACAAAATAATTGCCACTTTCTGCAAATGACACTGCCTTGACTTTTGTAGACACTTTGTTGGAAGCAACTTTTATATTGGCACGCCAATCCCACACATTCACGATCATGTCGTGTTGAGATCCCACTGACACAACATATTTGTGGCTTGGAGAAAAGGCCTGAAACATAAATTTGAAATGAATTTAAATGCTCATAAACAAATATAAATAATGTTTCAACTTATCAAAAATAATGGAAACTCGTAGAAAGCAGTGACATCCAGAAGGCTTCCGGTGCCCGTGAGGTCAGGGCAGGGATGGATCATAGATTTTTGTTTAATAATAAACGTATTTATTACATTGTATATTATTTATGTACTGTAAATATGAAACTATACAATATTATAGTTAAAATAATCACATAATTAAATAAATATTTAAATCAACTTTTCCAAATAAAGGAAGGTAAACGAAAACTGTAGGCCTAGGGGGAGGGGGCATAAGGAAGCCACTCACCACGCAGTTGATGCCGTACTTGTGGCCCGCGAACTCCGCCACCTGCTGGGCGGCGGGCGCCGTGGCCGGGGCGCCGGGTTCGGCGGCGGAGGGCGCCAGGTCCCACACGCGCACCGACGGCAGGTGGCCGCACTCGCCCGTCGCCAGGTAGCGCCCGTCCGCCGAGAACGCCACGCTCGTGATGGTCTTCCTCGAGCTGTTGAGCAGGTGGTGCTGGCGGCCTTTGCGCGGGTTGTACAGCACCACGGTGCACCTGCGGACAGAGTGTATTTCCTGTACTGTCGCCTTCACAACGAAAAACGTTCGTGGCATGCGTTGTGGAATTTTGGTGAAAATCCTACGTACGCTTTAGCTGCTAACGTTGATCACGGAAAGAAGTTTTACCCGCAGATTTTTTTTCTCGCAGCATTAACAGGTTTTACTTTCTTGTCTACTGCTTACTACGTCAAATTCTTATTGCCGGGTCCTGGTAACGAAACACGGGATACATTTTCTTCCTATATATTATAGTAAATTAGTTCCTCTAACTCTAGTAGTCACAATCCACGTTTGGTGGATCCAAACCTTGATATCGAAAAATTGATTGACGGCAAAAGGTCTGTCCATCTGTCTGTAAAGAGCGCTAGCAGCTAAAACAAAGCAGGATTTTCACCAAAATTGAGATTCACGATCTGATTAACCCTTTCAGACCCACACTTTTGACAATTTTTATGTACTTTAGTCTTGAGAATTTTTGTTGCTAAAATTTTATTTAAATTCTATTAATAATGGTTCAAAAGTGGTCTTGGGAACCTAATTTATATTAATTGCTCTATTTTTATTATTACAAAGATAACATACCTACACGATGTTTAGGTTAGGTCTTCTGTTATTTATATTTGTACTATTGATTCAGATAATTTTGTACAATTATACCTCCAAAAAAAGAGTTGAGGAATAATGAAATAAAAATAAAATTTTCCAGAATTAAATCAGATCTTTATTGTTGCTATTATTACTATTATTATTATTATTATTATTATTATTATTATTATTATTATTATTATTATTATTATTATTTAATCGTGCAGTTTTCTGGTACTGAGACAGAAGTCAGACATTCTCTATCAAAACACGACTTCCAAATTCATATTACATATTATAATTTAAATTGTACATCAGTAAACAAAATCCTCAAAGAGATATCAAATAGATGTATATTTATGTGTACAATTCAGAAACATATTTACATGGACTATTGTAGAACCTATAAACTTCCAACTTCCCACTCACATTTTGACCAATGAGCACGTACGGAGTAAAACAGATTTCTGAATACTAATGGCGGCACTCTTTTTAATTTTAAGTGTTTCTAGTGAGTATTTTAAGGTCTTCGGAATGATACCCGTTGCTGAAAGAACGACAGGAACAATCTTTGTTTCTTGGACATTCCACTGTTCTTTCACGGCATGGGCCAATTCTTGCTATTTCTGGATCTTCACCTGATACCTGTCGTTAGATTGCTAGTACCGACGACCGCCATATCCACAAACCATACTTTTTTCCTGTTTTTATCCCAGTGATATGTCAGGTCTGTTGTGGTGAACTGTTCGATGTCAGTACACTTCGGTCTCAATACAGTTTATAGCTGTTGTTTTCAAGCACATTTTTTGGGATATACTTGTACTATGGTGTACCATGGCATGGTGCTAAACCACATATCTTGACATGTTGGGCATGGATAATTCGTCCCACCATATGTCTGTTCTTATACTCAGTAGGGGCTAGAATACTAAAGTCCTAGATAGTATGCTGAATAGTCTCGCTACATTGACCACAAGCCCGACAATCATCAGAGGGCCCATCTGTATCTTTGACAATGTATTTCAGATAATTCTTGGTTGAAATTACTTGTTCTTGTATTGCAACCATGAACCCTTTCGTTTCGGGATATGGATATCCAATACTGGCTCTATTTCATCTGGATATCTACCGTGGATTGCTTTCTACTTCCATAGCTCCATTTCTCGGTCGAAGGATGATTGCTGGAGTTCAATTACTTCTTGGCTGAGGCATAACGGCGTATAGTCATCATCTGCTTCCTGAGACACTCTATGTACATGAGATGATACAGCTTTCACCCAGAAGTACTTTTGAATTGAGCTTTTTGGATGGTGGATTTTGAAGCCGGTCATTTGGACTTTGAAACCTTTCCAAGGATTCAATATCCGTTTTCGACCATTTGATGATATCCCATGTAAATGTAATAATTGGTATTGTGTACATATTGCTGCAAGATTTCGTGAGTTGAGAAAGGTTTTGAATATACTTTTCATTCTCTGAACAAATTCCAATTGTATTTTCGTTTTAATTTCAGTATGCGCAACCAACTTGTTTTGATGAATCCCTATGTATTTGCAGAGCTCATCTGCTTCTAAGGCTGTTATAGTCTCTCTTGACATGGTTTTGTGTTGCTTTGGATTTTACATTTTTCAATACGAAATTGCATTCCTCTGTCGGTGGAGAATCTTTCTGGGACATGTATGAGCTGCTTAAGTCCATGTAAGGTTCCTGAGTACAGTTTGAACGCCAGATGACTTACATTATATTTCCAGCCAGTCATGTGGGACCATCTCGAATGCCTTCTTGTAGTCAATAAAGCAAGTATGGAGATCGCGCTTCTTGTGAGACGCCTGAGACATGATGATACTGTCTATCACAAGCAGTTCCTTGCAACCCGACGAGCCCGTGCAACAGCCTTTCTGGATCTTCGAGAGAATATTGTTTCGATCGCAATGTTCTTCTATGACTCACTTTAAACAGCTAGTTATGATTTTATATAATGCATTGAGGTAAGTGATAGGTCGAGACTGTCCGGGGACTGTGACATCACTTGTTTTAGGATTCATGAAGGTGATACTCTCGCACAAAACCGTTGGTAACACTTCAGGATGGTTCAGATTATGATTTATGAGCATCAGAATCTTCTCATGTAGACAGGTCAATCTTTTGATCCAAAATTGCGAAGCCCATCTGGCCAGGGCATTTCCAATTCTTTAACTTGTTAATGACCGCTTTTAGAACATCCATTGGTACATCAGAAACTTCCATATATTTGAGTTGTTTGACTATTTTCTAGTTGGTTGAATTTTCTAGTTTGAGTTGTTTGACACTTCGCTCAGCCAGAAGGCATTGGATTGGAAATGGCTCTCTGTTGACCATATTTCGGCCCAGTGATTTTCTACTACTGACTTTTCTGGCAGCTTTCCTGTATGAACTTCTCAAATTCTCGTAGAACATCTGGTTTTGGAAAAATCCTGGTTGTCTTTCTTCCTTCTAAAGCTTCTGGTATAGCTTCGCAATCGTTGAGAATAGACACCGAGTTGTTTGAGAGTAACTATAACATAAGTGATATTTCTATTTTCGTTGTTATACTGCGCAAGTTTACAGTATTTCATGCTAATTCTCGACACTTTTCTCCTAATGTGCGCCTTTTGACTTTCCCTTTGGAAGGCTTCTAGATCAGATCTGAGTTTTTTAATCCGTTCCTCCAGCCGTCTCTTCTAAGGTGATATGTACTCTCGGTGATAAGCCAGCGGGTTTGGATAATTTTTCCATCACTTAATTTAACGATCATCAGCGCTATATTGTACACGACTGAGTCAAGTTGTTCATATGTTGTAATTTGCCGGACTTCGTTGACAAATATATATTCATTTATCAACTTAGTTAAGGTTGCCAATTTCGTTGAGTTGTGTTGCCTTGGAATTTTAGGTCTGAAGTGAGGGGCAAATCCCCAATACTTAGCTTTTTCCTGTTCATATTGTTGTTTAAGCTGTTCAATTAATTGTCTAAAGTTATCCATTAGATTTTCCGACTCTGTCAGGGGTCTATGAGATGATCGTGCCATTGTGTTGGAGTCTAAATCTTGTGTCTGTTATTTAGAGGTTGCACTGTCTTATTCTGGAGCTTCATGTCATTGCATTTCTGCCTGGACGTCGGCCATAATTTCCTGTATTCGAATGTGAGAGACATACTTTCCAGACCTGTAAATTAATCCTCTTCGATCAGCAACATTCTGTTCCGTAAGATGGGATAGTTGTGGGTATTGTTCTAAAAAGTTTCTATAAAGTTCCTGCCGTTAACCCAAATAATTTGTTCCGCAACATGTGATACGGAGATAAATTCTGACAATGGCTTCGTTTATGTCAGTTGTCCATTGTATTCTCCGTCATGGCAGGCCTGCTTGAGTGGTCTCGAGTAATGTCCGAGAAACACTATCAGCAGATGCGAGTAGTTCATGATTGTTGCTTTCAATGGCTGTGATAGTTTCGGATATCCCGGTGTGTTGCCTATTCAGCAACACACCACCAGTGGATTGCAAGCTGTCACGGCCAGCACTGGCGACAACCGCCCCCTGGCGATCCCCAGGCAGCGTCTCTTTTTCCGAGGCCTTACGACTATTAAATAGACTCTCCACATTGCTATGGGTTTGGTTGGTGATCGGTCTGCTATCTCTAAGCTTCCAACCATGCTTTCCACGAATCAAACCCGTAGGGAGCGTTACACTTCCTCCTAGCTATTGTAATAAGCGAGATCTTCTCCTTGTTACCTCGGGCAAGGGTCTTCTCTTCTCCGAAGAGGCCTAGAATTTGGAGGAAAAGTGCGTCAAGGGAATACATTTTATACATTGTATCAGGAGCCTCAAAGCTACTTGTTCCACTCGTTGGCTCCCGGCAGTGGGGAAGGAAGAGTACGTGTGAGAAGAAGGATTTATTATTATTAGTGGGGACTTAGTCGTCTCTTACGACAGGGGGAAGTTCCCATGGTGCTATTCTATTAAAATCCCCGACATCATAGGGGTATTACTATTACTATTACAATTATTATTATTATCATCATTATTGAGTAAATAATGTAAAACAATTTTCTTTCTTTTTGAGGCACACACAAACTTGACATTTCTCACAACGAACTTATGTCCTAGTGAGGCAATTCCAGCTTTTGTCAACTTGTCAATTTTTGGCAAATTGCCATATCCATCTGTACTCTTGTCTGCTTCTGGGAGAAGTGTCTGCTAGTTCTGGGGTTTGCACTCTTCAATAATGTTTAGTAAAGGTGGCATTATTGTTCCTTTCAGGACTAGAAATTAAATCTTCTGCAAGTGCCATCCTGAACTTTAGGAAATCCATAATTTTGTTCTTTGAAACTAGGTTTTTCTTAGAGTCCTAGAAATATTGCATCCAAGAGTTCACTACTGCTATTTCCAGAAAATGTAGAATTACTTTCTAAGTCCACTTTTTGGTTTGGATTCATGTGCGATAGTTCTTCATTATTTGATTGAATTTATCAACTGCCCCAGAATTTCCATATCTTCCAGGTTTCGATTGTAGGAATACTTGGCAAGACATCGACATCATTATCATCAGCTATCTGAGCTTACAATGTCTCCAGATTCATCGTGATATCTTCATATAAGAGGTCACTTTTTCAGAATCATTATTGTTCAAACTACTAACGATGATTTCAGCCTCCTTTTCAGGGTCTAATGCGGCTTTTACAAAATTAATGTGCTTAAATTGAATTAAAACTAAATTTCCTTAATATTCATTTTTACTTTCTTGTATACGGAGTGATATACGAAGTATAGAGAAAGTTATGTAATGCTGGGCGAAAAAACGGCGGGTTTTCGGCAAAAACTTCATTGAGGGGGCCTTACAACGAAAAACTGGATAAATCCAGTTGCTAAATTAAAGGGGAAAATCCTCTAACACGTGGTGTAGCCAGAATCCCAGTTTTGTCGGTCCTTGTTGCCGAAAAAAATTGAAAGCAAAACGTCCGTCCGTCCGTGTCTGTCTGTCCGTCCGTGTCTGTCTGTCTTTCTTTCTGTCCGTCCGTGTCTGTCTGTCTTTCTGTCCGTCCGTGTCTGTCCGTCCGTCCGTGTCTGTCTGTCCGTCTGTGTCTGTCTGCCGTCCATCCGTTCGTATCTGTCCGTGATGAAAATATGCACTACAGTTAGGGGACTAATGACCTCAGCAGTTGACGCGCCCGGAATTAGTCAACCGGAATTAATCAACCTGGAATTAATCAACCGATTCTTGCCTTTCTGTATAATGTATCACAAATACTGTAACAGTTAAATTTATTCATTTTTAAGGTCGTTTATAACTGCTGCCATCACTGCCGTGTTAACGCACGGGCCCGAAGAGCATGGGCCCAGGGCCCCCTATGTTCAAGGGCCTCCAATAGCTCTTAAAAAATTATTTAATTCTGAATTTTTTAAAAAAAACTATGTATGATTACGTAAAAATGTATTATGTATGAACTATACGAAGAAAATTGTCATATTAGTGATGTGTCGCGGATCATTGGGTAATATTTATAATATGGCATGTTCCTGGTTGATGCGAACATCTCGCAGTGGGGATTAGGGGGGGATCGGTGAAAGTAAGAGTAGGGGCACCCGAAATTAACGAAGGCCCAAGGGCCCCCAAAGCTGTTAAAACATCCCTGACTGTCATATATTGACCACTGATTTTTAACACTGTAAGGGGATCACTTGATTGATTGGTGATTCCGGGCGTGTCAACAGCTAAGACCACTAGTCGCGTAAATGTAGTAGATGTTTTTTTTTCCTCCGGAGGTGGCTGTGGTCTTCCTCCAAACCACAAAAAATATTCATATTTTCAAAAAATTCAACATGACCTTATTTCAAGATCTGTTTTTTATTAACACAATTCGTTAAGAAAAAACATTGTATCTTCACAATTGTAGTTGTAAGAAGACGCCGAAAACATTTTGAATTTTTTCAATTTTTGAAGGTTTTCACCCAACATGAGACCTACACCATTCTCTTAAACGTTCTTCAGACTATTCACCAAGAAAATTTCATCAAAAAAATTAAGCCGTTTTTGAGAAAAAAATATTTAAAAAAGATTAAAAATTGCACGCAAAATTACGCCAAAAATACTCCAATTTTCGAAAAATTGTACATGACCTTATTTCAAAATCTATCTTTAAGGAACACATATTATTAAGAGAAAAATCTATCTTTAATGTTTTAGTTGTAGGGAGACACCGATTATTTTTTCGAAAAATCAGAGTTTTCAACGAAAATGCTACCTGCACCATTCTCTTAAACGTCTTTTATACTATCCAACAAGATTTAATCAATAACGGTCCACTACAAGCAAAAGGAAAGCTCAACAAAATGTGCCCATAGTGAAGCTACATTTACGTTCAGAAGCAAATCAAGGTGCCATCTCAGCATTTGCTCAATGGATCAAGGAAAGTGGACAAAACCCCGATCGAGATGGGGGGTCATTGACCCGGAAGCTGAAGTACATTACTTGTTACAGGCATTTAAGTCTTTTTTAAAATTATACAATGCAAATGTAAACTAATCCACTATTTCGTTGCGAGGGCCCTGTAATAAGTATTTTCTGTCGCCGTTTTTAAGTTTGCCTCTTTTCTTTCTTTTTTTTTCACAGCATTTCATAACTTTCTCTTTACCTCGATAGCGGGAGAGAGGAAATAAAATCAACATCAAACACCACAGAAAAGTTATGTTCTTTATTGTTTTATGAACAGTGCGCTGATGTTAGGACGAACAAAGGGCAACTAGCAAGTCTCGGCGACGCATTCGGTTCACGAATACGAACAATTTAGAAAGTTTAAGAAAATCCGGACGTTTTAGTCTGCAGGTGGTTCTTGACTGTCACCTGGATCGTCGAGTCTGCACTTTGCAAGGGTGCTTACCAACGAGAACATTCTATTTGGATCACGTAAGTACTGTTATAGAATATAAATTATGACAAATTTCACTATCACATGGTACGTGTACATGTGACCATGTCGATACTAGGCATTTTCGTTCCGGTTTGCATTGGCAAATTCTGTTGCCAATATTCCCAAAATTACTTGATGTTGAGTGTAAAAATGCTAATGATGTGTTTACTTTCTCGTATACGTACGTAAACATGGAGTAATAAGCGTAGTATATAGAACGTTATGTAATGCTGCGGCGAAAAGTGCCGTTTTCGACAGAAAACCCGTTTTGTGGCTCTCTGATGCAGTAAAAGATAATTTTTCTTGCTCCTGTTTTATGCATATGTACTAAATTACTTTCACTAATATGTAGTGTAGTCAGAATTCACGTTTTGTGATTCCTTTATACCGAAAATGATCGATCATTTCCGAGTTGAATCCCTGCGATTTTCGATGCCTTCACATTTTGGAGGTATTACACATGAAGACCCTGGAACATTTTCAAAATTTTATCCGATACGTTTGGTTGAAAAAAATGCAATGCGTTTCTTACCTACGTCAGCATTTAAATTTCCTGAAGAGAAACCGCTGACTAAGTGTTTGAGAAATGTAAATGTTTGTAAACGTTAGTGGGTGACAATGAGTGATAAAGATATATACTGCTTTCATCATTTTAAATCATTTATAGTCAAAAGTTTGTGACTAGCGAAGGTATATTCCCTGTTTTAAATGGTCGAAGTGTGTACTTTATAAAACATCAAAATTTGTGAACTATGACTACCACGTGATTTTTCAAACTCGCCGAGTTATCATCCAGTAAAAACTCAATAATGGAAGGAAATATCCTGAAGAACTTAACAGGAAAATTTGCAACGATATGAGGAAAATTGGATTCCGTCGTATGAAAGACATAATGAAACTAAGATTATGACATGAAATAACGGCAATTAATAATTCTTTATCTCAAAAAACGGCTCAAATTTTGTTTTCATCGGAGAGAGCAAAGGACTCTTAAAAATGGCGTAGGACTAATTTTTGTTAACCTCTCTGAATTTTTGAAAATTCAAAAAAAAAAAAAGAATGGGCGAAAGTATGTGCTGTTGCTGTTTGTACTTCTAGCGTTCTGTATTTCATATTCTGTAGTTCTATTCTGCTATTATGGGACCGAAAAATTGAGAAAACGTGAACAAATATGTTTTAGACGACGCAGCTGCGAGAGGTTTTTTGATGTATTCCTGTAACTACAATACTGAAGATTGAGATTTTTTCCTTGACAAAATCTGTCCTTCAAAGATAGCTCTTCAAATAAGACAATGAAAAATTTTTCGAAAATGAGTCTTGGCCGAGTATTTTTGCGGAAATCTAGGAAATTTCTAAACAATTTTTTTCTCAAAACTGCTCCACAGTTTTTCTTTAAATATTTTTCTCAGAGCAAAACAGCTCTTGAAAATGGTGCAAGTTTAATTTTCGTTGAACACTGAATTTTTGAAAATTACAAAATAATAATAATAATAATAATAATAATAATAATAATAATAATAATAATAATAATAATAAAACAACAACACTGATAGCGATTTTTTGAAAAATTGCGAATTAAAATGTTGAACTATTTGTTTAAACAGTCTGAAGATTGGGTTTGGCTGGAGACTGGTAATGCAGGGGTAACGTGACAGACTGAAACTTTCAGTTCGAAACCCAGAGAAAAACGTTTGCTGATTGGCAACACTTTTGCAGGTTCATTCATGCGTAGCCGTTACAAATAAAAGCGAGAAAGTTTGTACTGTTGTAGCGCCTCTAGGTTTAAGAGTTTCTAAGACATGCGAAGACGACTTATCTGTGGAGCTAACATAAAACCCTCGCCTTTGTGTTTGCGATAAGAATCCGATGTGATTCACGAATATCTCCAAACGGTTTTGTCATCTTAACACAGAATAGTGTAAACAGCCAAATGAAAGAAACGTAATGTTTGGATAATCAACCAACAATACCATGTGGGGCAATGGTATTCTCCGTAGTACTCACCCAGCGGGGTAGGCCACCACTTCCGAGTTGGGGTCACAGTCGAGCGCCGCATTGCTGGTAACTGTCAGACCAATCACCCGCTCGAGTTTCACCTGCAACAAGAAGGAGAATATGACACAACGGAAAGGAACGGAGCAACCATACCCTTTCGCGCCGGCGAAGAACTCAGGTCGGGTCATCCTCGATACCAGAATTTCGTACGGGGATGATACGGAGTGAATGTGCACACCCTTCTTCTTTATCCCCTCCTCCATATTTGTGTGTACAGAAGCATGACCTGACAGACTTGATTTTTTTTAAATAAATAAAAATAACAATAAAAAGGATGCCCGATTTTCCCGTTCAATTCGACCGTAACAGTCATGGTGAACCCTTATAACACCTGGCGCCGGCTTGTTCGTGACGAGTTCATTGCTAGTTAAAATCATTTGCATACGCCGGGCAGAAAGTCCTGTTCAATTTCCTCCTTCAAATTCAGAATGTCACCAATAAATACCTACTGAAGCACTTTCAGTTAAAGAAAAGTTTCGATATGGGAAGTTATTTCACACGCGCAAGTGAGATGATCGTTATGAGTCATTCCAACAACATTAGTTCCCAGCAACATAAAATTCATTATCCGAAAATGATCATGGGCAGATATCACAATGTAATAATATTAAAAACAATAACAATAATTAGCACAAGTATCCCGCGATACCTGCTATTGAAATAGTTTATGAAAATCGTGAATTCGAAAAAGAAATTAATTCTATCTAGAGTGCATTCCCAACCTGGTCTGACGCGCGGACCAAATCCACCCAACTTCTTCCTACCGTCCTCGCCTCGCTATGCCATGCCCTGCCATGCTCGCTACGGACAGATGCATTGTTGCATATTCTCGGTAAACTTTCAGAAACAATTTTGACCTGGAAGTTTAGAAAGCGTAATGATGCTATTGAATTTTTTTTTTAATCACTTAGTAGAAAATTGTATGGACTTTACAAAATGTTTAAATGATGATTTTTCTCGTTTTCCAAATATTCTAAAAAAGGAACTAGCACTTAAATTTTGATTAAGACTTGGAATGGGGTATATTTTACGAAATCTCATAGAGAGGCTAACAATTCTTTTGTTTTGAAAGTGGCGTGTGGAACATTTAATGAAGGTCGGAATAAAACTGTATATTTATATGAAAAACAAGCATTCTTCCTTTACGAGAAAATAATTTGGAAACGCGTAAATTATGTTCGAGAAAACACTATTCCTTCCAGTGAAAATCTGTCAATCTGTCTCCGCATCAAAATCTGTTCACCCGATCCAAAGATTAGTTCGGACAGACACAGACAAAAAACTAAAAACAATAAAATTGGTTTTAATATATTCTAAATAATCACATGACGTTATAACAAAGCATTTATTTTAATATTTTACACACTCCAATTCATTCATATAGACATGGTGAAACCTGATAAAGTGGTCTTCCCCACTAACGGCCATTTTTTCGTGGAACCGACAGAGTTTCCAAGACACGTAAATCATAACCCTATTTTCAGCAGCCACCTGACCAAGTAACATATTGTATATTGACCTTAAATAAGCGGTCCCCTCAAGCGATTTTTAAGCTTTATATTAAGAAGCGGAAAAGTGGCGAAGATAAAACTCTTGATTTAATATCATCCTACGATGAGAAGCACTGTCAGATTATTTCGAATAATGACATCCAGAGTGTCTTATCTCGCAGGGAGATTACTTCCGGTTTCAGGTATCAGCGGATGATTTTTATTATTTTATTTAATAGGTAATTATTATATTCATAATTGCATAACTTGATATTTCGTGGCTAAGCCAAAGGCCTTTAAGCCATTAAAATACCTACATCCTAACAGATTCTAACCTTTCGACTTCTGGAGTTCACTCTAAATGCTCTCCCCATCGCATTTTGATAAATATATCTTAATGAAACACCAATGCGTTCGTGTTCTCCACCCCCAGTATTCCTATACTTAGCTAACTCGTCCCTCCCTTTTGTGACAAAATGTGAAGAACTCTGGGAGCAAGCCACGTGCGCGAATCCGAATTCAAGTTCATTCGCTTACTTCGTCTTCGTCACACGGCCCTGTTGTGAAGTTTCTACTGGATATGAATTGCATCTCCAAGTCCAGTTCGCTTCATTGATTCGAAGATGGGAAGTGAGTTTCTTGACTAAGAGTGAGTTACAAGCCAAAAGGGTCAAGAGTATGTTTTTGATATTGGCCGAGAGGAGGCAAATGATACTAAATACCTTCTTTAGATTGTATATTGTTATTTATGGTAATTTAAAATATTAAAGAGGACGTACTTCATTTCATAGCAATTAGCACATTACATTTGATATTTGCTTGCAGGAACCTCGTGGCTTTGAGCGGCCACCTCAACTGAGGGTCAATTTTTGCTATAATCACTGGCGACCTCCCTGTTATAATGTTTTTATTCACTCTGTCTAAAGTCAAATTTTATGAGATCAGTGGCGTAATACGAGTTATTACAACACAAGTGTTATAATATGAATGTGTATGCACTACGTAACATACTTCTCTATAATTCTTCAATGCTGCATTGCAATACGAATGTTTTACGATACGTACTTCCTAAATAACTATTTTTATTGGTGAGACTATTGGACTCCAAGGAATTGGCAAACGAATTGAAGTCGGGTTATTGATAAGAATAAATAAACTTTGCCCCTCAGGTGGCTCATGGACTGCGGGCTAGCTTTCTGTGGTACGATCCCGGGTTCGATTTCAATCGGGGCAACAATAGAGCTGTAGCTTTCCAATACAATCGATTGAGTTTCTATAACTGAGTGACAAAAGAAAATCTCAGGCAGGTCAAGTATGGTAGATACGATGATAGAAATACGTCAAGCTCGCCACAGGTGTCCCTTACCACAGGCGTGGATAATAAATTAAAACAAGGCCCAATCCTAGGAAACCGCAAGCTGGTTAAAGTTGGATTAACCCGAGAATCCAAGGCCAAATACATACTCTATAAACTTTCTGAAAATGAATAGTTAAAATACATAAGACACTAAAAGGAAATATAGAATTCCCATGCTACAATACAATGAAAACAACGAGAAACATTGGTGGAGAGGGGCCGCTATCAGTATTTTTATTAAGTATGCTATTCTATACTATTATGAACAGAAACAAATATTGTTTGTGAGCGATAATCTCAAAATACCGTACGAATTGACGAAATTCCTATGTTAGTTTCATTTGAAAACATGGGGTGTTAGGTTATATTTTTACAGCTATAAGCATTAATACACTGTGTCCAGAATTGCTCCAGCAAATTGAAACCACAAGTTTTCACGACCACAGACAACCATCAGCAAATTTTACCAGACAACCATCATTTCCAGACAACCATCAGCAAATTTATAATTTTTTTATAAATCCATTAACTCGTTAAAGCAATTCGCGCTCATACATAGGCGCGATTACCCATGGAAACGTCTGCAGGGGACTGCCCATCTCGCTGGCGAGTCAGCAGGCGCCGCGCCACCCGTCCAAATAACGGCGCCGGCCGCGAGGCTCATTACGGGAAACTAATTCCGGCGTAACTGGACGCTGCGTTGGGCTGAACAACCGTTTTCGCCCCCGCGATAGCAGTCACCTCCGCATCCTTCTTCATCCTAGGTGGCTGCACTGAACAATCGGGCCCAGTCTTGCCATACCCATCAAGTAGCCGCCTCCCAACCCTTTCGAAACGCGCATCAGCTGAAATCACCGAATAACTTTCTTTACACGCAGGTGTGTCAAACCGCGCCCGTAAGAACTACTTGCCCACCTGGGAAGCCCGGCGTTCCTAAAGCACTGGCTCTTTCCCCTGACTCCACTCTCAATTCCTCTCCAAATGCAGAAAGCGCGGCGAATAGTGACCTCATACGAAAATATGTTGGCTAGATTTGTTGTATCAAACAATCGAGATTTGTATTATGTTAATATACTTATTACTACTTTATGATTATTTTCTTTTTAAATTCTGCTTTCTATTAACATTTTACCCAGTTCCAGGAATATGTTAGAGTGTTGAATTCTTTCCTTGTTTTCGTTTTTTTCACTGAATCATTCAGTTTTTTGATTACATATAGCAAGAAGGTGAAATAAATTAACAAGTTTCTACAAATTAACAATTCTTGCTTACGGGCGAACAGCCCTTTTAACACACAAGAATCATTGTTTGATGACCCTCCTAATCTTAACATAGGAAGTTAATTCAATCGGACATATTCATTCATAGGGCTGCTGAAGCTGTCTCAATAAGAAGCGGCTATCTGCGAAGATGCAAAACAAAACAAAACAAAACAAAACAAAACAAAACAAAACAAAAAACGGCGAGAGTTAGGTCTTCTGTTTACTCTAAAATGTGCCGCATAAAAGTGTTTCATTACAATATTGCATCTTTTCTGCCGGTCTTCGCCGCCAAATTTTGACGGATGCCCACTAATGAAGGATTAGGACGACAGGAGGAGTCTCAACTAGACGCGCTCCTAAAAGTGGGTTGAGGAAGATTGCTCCAAAAAGATGTTGCGCCTTTGGACGAAGAAAAAGAAGCGCTATCTTTCATCACGATTTATATACTACGATTAGTATATCGGTTTGTAAGAGCAAGTATCTGTTTAACTTTAGTTGCCGAACAACGACCCTTTCAAACTAAGATTGCTTTCCATGAGGTATTCGCGAACCATTTTGGAAAAGAGCAATTTTGTGAGAAAAGAAAGCAACCAATCGTTTTATTCATTGGGTGAATGCGCGTCTCGTCGCTTTTAAAACTGAAAATGACAATCAAAATCCTTCCACTTTGGGTGACGGCAGACGCCAGCGAAATAGCCTGGGCAGCCGGAGAAAAGGCGGCAGGGGAGGGCGGCAGCGCTAGATTGGGCGCACCCGATCGATTGCGACGGAGCCCGCGCTGCTTTCTATTCCGCATGACGCCGCCCCGCAACGAGCCCTCTCACAGACGCCTCCGCTCGCGGGGACAGGCACTTGCCAACGGTGCCAGGCAGAGCGGCTTGTCCGCGGCGCGGTTTGGGACAGGGGAAGCCATGGCACTCCCACGCCAATAAGCACAGTTCTGGCACCCGCGATTACAGAGGCACTATTTGAACAAGTCTGGAAACAAGTGAACCTCATGCAGGACGATGGCAGTTCAAGAGGTAGTGATGCGCTCATTTACAAATGATCTAACTGTAAACGAGTTCACTGACAAAAAGAGTGCATGCACACAACCTGCAATTAAGTTGCAAACAGTGGCCAAGTAGTAGCTGTCAAAGCGGTCCCTTTTTATAGTAATCTCTCTATAGCTATGAGCACTAATCTCTCTATAGCTACTGCTAACCTTTGGGCGGCCGAAATAAAAGCTGGGGTAGGCACTACGGAGCTCACGAAAAAGTGCAGAGTTTAATCCCCCCCCCCCGACTGAACGCCTCGCACATTTTTAACTGTTTTGTGAAGATAAGTAAATAAATATTTCACACTTCATCACAAGAGGTTGCGGACCAGATTTGTTTCTTCATTGTTGTCTCAATTTCGGTTCGGCATCGGTTCGGAACTAGAGATGTGGCATTCATGCCAATGTTCAAAACATCAATGTTTTTTTATAAAATCATTTCGATGGATTTAACATCGTTTTTTGATACCAATGTTATTTCAACACCGCTGCTCTGCTTTCGATAGTTTTACGTGGATGATATTTTATTTTTTAATGAAAAACGAACCATCATAATAAAAACGTAATAAATTTCAGATATCCTTATATTATACATTTTTCAGACCAAAGTGACCATGAGTGAAAAATAATTAAAATGGAGATTACATCAACAAATTAAGTCGATATCATTTTTTTAATTCCAATCAGATAATAAAATTTTTATTAATTGTCCTGATAATTTTTGACTTTTGTTAGTTCAATCTGAATTAAAAATTAACAACCGCAACTACCAAAAAATTACCCCCCCCCGCGTTAACAGTAATGATTACTAATGCAGTTTTAAAAACATCGAAGTTTAGAGGGCGATGTTTCATTAACATCAATACTTTAATTTTGAACATAGATGTTTAGAAACGCCTCTTCGAGTTTACCGCTTGGGGGCAGCGAGGTGTCATTTGATGCGCTTCTATCTGCTAGTGAGGAACTGGCCTCTTTTTTATCATTTTAATTTAATAAGGAAAACTCAAAATAATAAAAATGAAACTTTTATTAAAACTTCGGGGACGCCACTTCGAGCTAGTTAATATGTATCAAATGAAATGCTTATCCAACTAGAATATTGAAGTTTATAAAGGAAACTTACTAATTAATTATAAGTGGCTAATACTAAAATCAAAATACTAGAATTTTTTTATTGTCTTCATTGAGAGAGACAGCGATCTCTTCCCCTTCGTAAGCAACACATGATACATTACGAATTCTAGGAGCAGAAATTAATGGGAAAGATATGCCTCTCTGTACGTCCATCCGGGAATCTTATGATCAGGAAGATGATGCTTAATTTAATACTATTTAGCAGAGGAACGGTTTGGGAGGCGAAAGGAAAGTTGCATGCAGGTCAAGGCCCGTTCTACACATTGCTACCATCGGTTAAACCAGGAAAACCACTTTCCCTGAGACAAGTCTGGACCAGAGAAATCACTTTCGCGATTCTAATGCAGAGGTAACTGAGGCAAGGTTCTCGGAGACGAAGTTATATGAGCAACTACCCGCACGACCAATCCGGATCGAAGATCCATTGGACAATGCAACGGTGGAAACCGATAGGATTTTTAATGAATGTGCCGTGGAGTATCCAATGGGGGGTAAGGGACATCAGTCCCCGAAGCCATAAAAAAGTTATATTCTAACGAAAGTCATTCGATGCGTGAATTGTTCACGTTAAAATATCAATTATTAGTCAAATAAAAAATTTATTTTATATTCAACGTAAATAAAGCATTCTTTATAAGCAAACATCATGTTGGCTGGACACAACAACTGTATCCATTACCCATACTTCACACACACGCACGCACGCGCACGCATACACACACACACACACACACACACACACACACACACACACACACACAGAAAGCCTGAAGGCATCTCTCTTTCATTTCGTTTCAAATTTTATTTTCTCAGCATACAGCTAGAGGAGGACATGTCCTATGAGTATTCACAGTGGTAACAAATAGAGAAAAAATGAACGCACGTCCATCCCGTACAACCATTTCCGCCCCACATTTCACGTCAATCCACGAAACTTCAAATTAGATAAAAAAGATTCAACTTGTGGTTAAACTACAACTACTACGCGGAATTTGTGTGTGCTCCTTCGTTTCGACGTTAGGGAAAATGCTTTGCAAAGTCCTTAAAATATTGCTCGAGCGTGTCGAAATATTAAATGTCAAAAGTCATCACAATGGACAATTACACGCAAGATTTGGAAATATAACGCAGGGAAGTAGTAATTAGACATTCGTACTGATATGAAATAACGCTCTAATAATTTCAAAGATAAGTGTTATGATATGCGTTGCACGACATAAATTACATAATTTTGGAGAAGTTTGAACTTCTGTATCTCCACACGAGCTTCTAATCTTCTAAATATTTTGCATATTCCCTTCAAGTGACGGCAAAAAGAAATTCAGCTTTGTAGGAATTTTTCCGATCTCAAAGCAACATGCACTATGTCCCGTCGAGGATATTTGATATTCTACCTAAACATCATTGTTAAGGCTGCACCAGGTTTTAAGAGTACCGGTGGGTTGGAAATCCAGGATACGATCCCGGACGGGTACCATAAAAATTCTTTGGCTTAAAGTCAGCGACTTTTGAGGCGATCCCGGAATGGCGTTCAGTGGTTTTCGTTGTCACTTTCTGGGGAATGACGGAGCTGCCTCATATACAACGGGCTATGGACTGCCTGCAGTCTCCCCCCCCCCCCCGCTCACACTGGCACGCCGCAGAGAAGTGGCGCTCACACTGGCACTCGATGTGCCAGCGAGGAATAAGCCAAAACAAAACTAGTGGCGCCACACGACACAATCTTTTTCGTATTTACGAGGATAATTTTAAGTTCTATTTCACATACTGTAACTAGTATACTTCCATTCCTTCGGCCACTTTTTGCAAAACTTTATTCAGCGCACTGCCACACAGCACCCTACGTTTATTTCCTAAAAAATTCTCATTTCATAATACGCATTTATATTGCAAATTCAGATTGCACAGACCGTTGATATGAGAAATAAAGCAAGTGTTTGAACGGTGATGCAGTTTTTATGAACGCCACTATAACGTCGCAAGAGAAACAAACTTTTCAGTTTAGGAAAAGGTGCTCGCATTTTGCATCCCGTCTCCACCACACTTTCTTTCACTGGGAAAGGATTTCCTCGCGACCCACTTATTAGGTTGCGTTTCGCATCGTTAAGCGAATCCCAGCAGGCGGCCGGGAGCGAAGCTGGCGGCGGCGGCGTTGGCCCACATCAAGACGCGACGCAGCGCGGCGCAGCCGTCCACTGTCGGCGCGTGGCTTATGGCGGCGACACACGCGCTCCCCCCCCCCCCGCGCCACTTTCTTCCCGCGCCGCGCAGCCCCCGTTGCACGCTCGTATTCCCACGACCCTACACATTCACAGGCAGGCACACCGTCTACCGCCAACGACGGCGCAGCACATCATAGGACGCTCGACTCGCGGTCTTTGCAAAAATGTATCCAAATAAAATAATGTATGAATTGGTTTTTATAGCACCCGATGTTGGGAACAAGACAGATACCTGTAACATTGTAATAAGAAAGAAAATATTTTATGAGATTTTCTTCATTTCTAACAAAAAAATTGACAGTCGATAATTATAAAGGTCCATATATGCATAATTATAAAAAAAACTATAAATAATTCTAATACCAGTAATATTACTGAGTTGATATAATCGGAAATGAAAAACGGTAGCATGGCAGCAGGAATTTGCTACCACGTAAACGTTCCCTTACAAATAAAACCAAAAAATTATTCCAAGGCCAACCCGCTGACAACTTCAATGTCTTAAATACAAAACGAATCGGTTCCAGACGTCCCGCGGCGGAAGTGGCCGGGGCGTTCACCTCATCCCCGCTCCACTCAGCATAACGCCGCCCTCGGGCGTCCGGCGCGGCGCGGCGAAAGCTGTGGAAGCGGAGGAAGCGGCGGAAGGGGGCGGGGCGGCGAAGGCCACGGCCACACGCCACACGCCACACCTCCACACACATCACGGAACGGCGCCAGATCCCTGTCAGTTCACGCACGGGCCCCAAGGCCCTAGGCTCAGGGCCCCCGATAGATCCTTTAGAAAATATTTAACACTAAATATTTCAAAAAACAAAATAAGAAACCGTATAAAAAAGTTATGTGTGATTAAGCTATTCTCACAAAATTGGCATGAGTGATGTGTCACGCATCATTGGATAATATTTATAATATAGAATGTCGCTGGCTGATGCGAGAATGTAACTCAGTGATTAGATGTTTAGTTTCTTTTAGCAAAGCCTGTCTTCAAATACTTAGATATCTTGATTATATTTTTTTTAATTGATAGGATTTGCTTTATGTTTCGGCACTGAAATTTTCAGGGAGATCGGGGAAGGTAAGAACACGGGGCCCCCAAATTAACCTAGGTCCAAGGGCCCCCAATGCTGTTAAAACGGCCCTGAATGGCGCGCCACTTCAAAAGTATGCAGCGGGGACGACAAGCAATGCCACTCCTTTAATGGAGTCAGAATTTTACGAAATAAATAACATGTTCATTCATTCTTAAAAACTAATAACACTTCTTGGCTGTATAATTATTGAACTAATGAAATACAGACAAGCACTATTATTTTGATCGTAACTGTCAGGATCTTTCTAGGCTTCTTGAATGAGAAATAAGAATGCAAAGAAAACATTCTGGAACTCTAGAAATCGTGTTCAGTTCATTGCGTGCCCGGTTTTTTCACTACAGATAAATATGTGCGTAAATACTTGATTCGTGAAGGGAATATTATAACAAGCATTAATTATAGCAATAGTATTAAGATTAACGTATATATATATAATATACTTAATATCTTTTACATTAATACTAGTAGATATATCAGTTTTGCTGTAATGCATGAATGCACAATGATATCGTTATAGTATTCTTATAATAAACACACGGACTTAGGACAGAACAAGCGAGTGCAAATTAAATCGATAATTTAAATCAATAATTGAAATCATCCCCTTCTAAACCGAAATAAATTTTCAATAATGATTACCTACTTTCTGTTGTATTACATTGCCACAATTCAGTATACCTCGGACATGCGCAATATCATAAAACGGAACTAAGAATGTATATAATAAACTCCTGAACCAACATTCAAGAATATCAAAAAGAGCAACAGTTGATAGTTGAGAGATTAATTTTAAAAATATAGATGAGATACGTTCTTCATTTAATAGTAAATGGGTTCCTGAGGCACTAATACAGCAACTTGAAAGAAATACATTTCAGGATGGAACACGTTCTTGAGTGGTATTCACATTATCGGTGAAATTAGAAGAAACTTCAGCCCGAACGTTGCTCCGCACCCTATCAGTGCGGACGGCGAGCGAGCAAGTGAGTGAGTGAGAGGAGCGATCGTCGTGCCGTCCCGTGGCCGGATGGGAGTATGGGAGAGCGAGAGGAAAGTGAATGAGAAAGTGGCCGAGGAAGGGCCACCCCACAGCCTCACGTCTGGACCTTCACATCTTTCTACTGCACTCGCCAATTCAAAATGAATGATCACAATGCTAACAGTAAATAGGTGTTACGGAAATAATGCAATGAATGTCATGAAGCCTATATTCGTTTTCACTACGATAATGTCACATTGAATATGTGCTTCCATTTGTCCAATGTTCTTTTAATTCTATTTTACACTGTTCATCCACGAAACGAAAATTCTACTACTATAACATATTTATCTCATCACAAGAAACGTGACCTCTACGTTAATCAAACAGCTATTTCAGATGGATTCTTTCGCTGGACGCCTTTCTTAGAATAACACTGTCGTGTAATTCCCAACCCCCCCCCAAAAAAAAAAACAAGATACTATCAAGATGGTACGTCGACAAACAAGGTGTTCCTGAAGGACACACATATGAGGGATGCGGGTTGGACGAGGCCACATTCACGCGCGTTGTGTCACTTACGCGGCAACTGAAACAACACCTCAAAAATACATCTTAACAATTCTAGCACTTCAATATATCACAAACGTCTGTACTTATTGAAACGCTCGTGCATAAACGGTAGTAGCTCCTAAGTGAAATACTTTTTCAGAAGTTTATTAAACAAAATTTTGAATATTCTTTATCGTTCATTTTTATTTAAATGTCATGATTAGACTAAAACTACAGAAAAAACTATTGCTTATACTTAAAAATCAAATTTTCAAGAAAAAGTTTCATTGAGAATGAAACCTCTACTTTTAATACTGAAGGTGCAGAAGAGGAGCGAAATGAAATTGAGGATAAAATGAACTTCAGGAATTTTAGAAATTTGAGAAGTTTGAATAAAAATTGGATGTTATAGAATCTTCATGTAAATTACTCCACGAAATTAAAAAAAAATTAAAAAGTTTCAAATTCGTAGGCCTTGAGTTCGGCCAGATCGATCACGAGATATCAATTTGGGGCACAATTCTGGGTACAGTTTAGGCACTAGTGATCAGGCTGGCGAAGGGAAAGACGGACGTTTTCGAAAATAACACTTTCTAAATCAGGGATCGCCAAACTTGTATTTCTGCTAAATCTCGCAATCGATTTTTGCGCCATTTTATAACATTCTCCATTTGCGGCGTAGAGAAGGTAAAACTATTCCGTTCACTACAAAAAGAATATGAATTTATCCTACGAGTACTGCATCCTGCAATACGAATTCGAATTTATGTTACTAATCTCTCAAATGATTTCTGAAATAACAAACTCTCACTGCTCTTATTGTTATCCAATATTTTACACATTTTACCTACTAAAATACACTCTCTTTGGTTGTAAATACACTCTCTTTGGTTGTAAATACACAGAATCGTCTCCTCACACCTGCATCATAGTTTAACAGAGTTGATTATTGAAATAGTATTCCCTGATACTTCCCTTTTATTCCTGAGGACACATTCTCAAAAAATGTTACACACTTTAGAAAAATACAGGACATGCAGTACATACAGACTAGTACGTTTGTCGTGAAGTTCTTATAGGATGCGAGGTCCAGACGCCCGAAATCTATCTGGCGTACTTTCTCCCCAGAGCTTGGGCTCCAACGAAAGCGAGGGCGATCTTCCACGGCGCATCGCGTCCACTTGGCGTTTCACCGGACGAGCGCGCGCGACGGCACAGGGAGCGTCACCGCCCTTCGCCACGCACAACGCTTTATGCGTGGGCGGCAAGACCTCTCCACGGAAGACATCCAAACGAGATCAGCCAAGCACAGGTCCATACACAGTCGTTGGAATACTGCTTCGTCTCAGGGCAGGTCTTCCTTGAAACGGAAGGATTCATGGTTGCCATACAAGATCAAGTACTTTCAATTCCAAACACGCAATTACAGAAAATACATACTGAAAGATCCAAGTGTGAACGACGACCACTGCCGATGCAGTTGTGGTCAAATTGAATCAACACAGCACATTACACCAGGCTGCTCACATATAGCTGGATCATGATGCAGTAGCGAAAATTATCAACCAAGGATTGGTCCAGAAGTACCAATTAACATCTGAAGCATGAGTTACGCACTAAGTGTTTTGGGGAATCATTCTGATCGGCTGTTCTGGAAGAGAACGATTCTCACAGTCAGAACAGTCATCTTTAATCGAACTGATAGTGTTAAGTTCAATAAAGAAAACAGGTAAGTCAATATTATTGACGTCTGAATCCCGAATCTTCAGTTGTAATACACAGAAAAGGAAATTAGTATGTGGATCTCTCAGAGTCAATCCTCCAACGATGGAATGTTGGCAAAGTGAGTATCATTCCTATTATATCAAGAATTGGAGCCATCCCGAAGACCATGCATCAAAGTCCTAAAACTTAGATCGTCCTGAAAAACGATGACCCCTTATGCAGAAGGTTACTAATCCTCTCAACGACTAGAATTGTCAGGAAATTAGTGAGATGTCAACTTACATAATTAGATTCAAAATCATAACCATAACGTGTACAATTTATGTAGTCACCCTAGAGGTATGAGGTGTATTTGAATAATAAAAGTGTAGCTTCTCAGTGGCGGCTGCGCTGGAAGAAGCACGTCGAACGGAGCCCCACGAGGGGCTTCTCATCAGCGGAGGAGGGCTGAGGGGCTGAGGCGCTGAGGTAGGCGTTTTCGCTTTCCGCCACGGTGCCGATGGCGCGTCGCCGCGGTCCTTCAACTCGCGGTCGCATTGCCATGCGCGTCAGGGCGCGCGACACCGCTGCGCGCGGCGCTCCGCCTCCGCTGGCACGAAGCAGCGTTTATTCGCCAATGCGGGGCGCTTTTCGCTTAACGCAACGACAATCATTAATGCATCTCGCACTGAAGCATCGGCATCGCTGCAATATTCCTCCAAAGTAATGTTAAATACGCTTCTAAAGTATTAGTCCTTAAAAGATGTTCCATTATTTTTAAAGGTAACGAACAAGCGCAATTCATTATTTACACACTGAAGTTAAATAACGAATAAAAGAATTTAAAAAGAACTGAAATTTTATTCGCGAAATCTATTGCAGGATATCGGAAACATTTTTTTTCAGTTCCGCAGTAAATATTATAATATTAACGCCTAATTTGCATCTCCGTTGCTCTGATGCGTGCGAGAGGCTGTGGCTTACCAACGTCCCTCAACGCTCCCGCCTGCGTCCGTCGGCCGCGTCTACGCCTGGCTGGCACTCATCACGCGTCTCTGCTCTCAAGGCAACGCGCTATCGCAGTCATTGTATTCCGCTTCGACTATTCACTGAATTCTTCCTCACTCTCAGGCGAAGGCTTGTAGAAGCCGTTCACAGCACTAAGAAAAATGAAATATACCATATGTCTGCAGATTTGCACTGAACAAAATATTAATGTAATCGAAATTTTAAAAAAATGTGACTGCAAAATAATGATCTGCCCAAAAGACTAAGTTCAAGGAAAATCTGTTTTCGCTTAACCTGGTAAAAAAGTCAGATTCTATTCCTACAGAGAAAGGGCCAATAGAGTGGCAACCTCGTTAAAGTGGATGCCTGGGAAACGGTGAAGCGGATGCAAAGACAAGTCACAGAATGCAAGATTTTAAAAGGTGTAGAATGTAAAACGTTATAATTTAGTAGATAAACGTTATAATTATGTAGATTAAGAGCAGAGACTTTAAATCTTAATACATTTTTAAGCGAAATTTTTTGAATGAATTTTTTTACGCCGTATTTTATAGATATATTTGTCAAAGGAGGATACATCAAAACATCTGGAATAGTCGTAGAAATATAATAATTGTTCTGATTAAATCGGGAGGCCATATTTGGAATGGAATGGAGCCAAATGTCAAGCGTGCTCCCAAGAGAACGCAGGTAGGTGTGTGTCCTTTGGCTCAAGCCCGCAGTATCGATTTCATCGTCTCTTGAACTGGAAGCCGTACTTAAACTCCGGTGGAGCGGCCGTGGGAACGACGGCCTCCTCGGTTTCGCCGGCCGTCGAGAGAGGGCGGCAGCGGGGGGCCCCGTGGAAAGAGATGGTGAGAAGGTGAAGGGGGCGGGGCGGAGAGCCATGACACGCTGCGCCGGCGGCGGCGAACGCCGACTTTCGCGGGGCGCTTGACCGGGGAAAGGGCCATCGCAGTGGTCGCAGAGGAAGAAGCAACGTTTCAAGTCGCTCTGCCTACATCGGAATACCAAATGCTTCATCATCCCTACAAGCCTTGATCATTTGGCACGGACCTTGCGAAGTCCAGAAGCGCAGGAGCACCAAGTCAGAACATATGTTAATCTTCAAATAAATTCTGAAATGACGATGCCACTTTCCAAGCTGTGAAATTTCCAGACATTCCATATTCACTAGAATTAAGATCGTTTCAAAAGCAGACAACATTCCTCTGGAAATATACGAGTCTTTTAAGAGTAAGCAGGAAATCCCACACGATTTGTATATATTAAGTTATTTAAAGATTATCGGTGTTACACAATTTAAAAAGTTAGTCTGCCTTCCAATGTTAGTTTTACATTCCGCAGGAAGGCACGAAGTGCACCGAAAACAGACTTTACAAAGAGTAGAGTTATCGAATACGGTAATAAGTTTATTACCGATCGCTTTCACCCCAATTGGCATCGATTTTAACGCAAAGTACGTGCACTTTCTTCTGGCGTCGAAGCGGAGAGATATGACGCGGGGCGGGGGAGGGGCGGTCGCGCGGTGCGTCGGAGGAGAGAGTGCGGCGGCGGCGGAGGGCACCCGCCGCTGCCTCATCTAATCGGCGTGACCTCGTAACACGGAACCGTGTGCATGTCGTCCCGTCCCGTCCCGTCCCGTCTAGTCCCTTTCCCCCTCCCTCGCCCCCGCACTCGTGAAGCATCAAGAGATGGGCACATCTAGTACGTTCAGACTAGGGTTGCCACCGTTTTCCATCGACGTCTATTGTCCTCTCGTACTCCTTTGTATTTTAAATGTCCTCCTTTTAGTAATTTTTAACATTTACTGTCATTTATGTTATCACATAGGCTACCTAATATTTGCTACGGTGTATAGTTTATTGTTCAATTTAGAATAGAAAACATGAATTTCGTTTTTCTGAACGCTGACACACGCATGCATCATAGTGTCTCTGTCTAGCCACGAAAATAAAAAAAAGACGCTCAGACTATCTTCATCAATATTAAGTGAACGAATATTTTCACTTGCATCGCAAATAATGGAGAGAAGAAAGAAATAAAGCTGATGTTAGTCTAAATTAAATATTTATAAAAGGAAACTGTATTGATGCGTTTTTGTTGTTGTTTTTTTTTGGGGGGGGGGTACTTGTCGAGTGTCCTCTTTCTTACCTGAACATTGTTGACAACCCTAGTTCAGACTCACGTCAAGAAGAATTAAGGCACAGGAATCAATGTAGAAACGAATAAGGTTGTGGCATTCATACGAGTAGAAAGTAGTTCAGTTTTGCAGTTCGCGAAATATTTATTAGATGTTGCGCATTAATTGCCAGTTTTTGGAATGATCTACCTCCAACTCAACAAACTGTATGATACGCGGAGAAATTCAGCATGCTTTCGATTTTTTTTCTGTACTAGAACACTTGATTTCATGTATTCTCCTCCCTATGGTATAGAATTTGTGTTCTTCACACTCATTACATACACAATATTGAAATACGTGCCACATCTTACTTTATATTTCCTTCACTAATGGCACTTCCCGAACGAATTTAGTTAGACGATACACAACTCTGCGCTGAAAAACTAGAACACATGCGCATTTGTTCGTGTCCTGATACGCGCGAAAAAAAGTGAATATATTTATACATACATACTTGTATCGAAAATAAAATACGAAAGTAACTGGTGCAATTGCACATGTATTTCAACCACCGCAACGCGAGCGGAATGTCGGAGAAGGCAAGGTCACACAGTGCACAACAAAATTATTGGCAACTAGGCACCAATCAATGCTATTCAGCATTCATTACATAGCCTTCATAAAAATTCAAGAATGAAAGGTCAGTTCCAATGAAACTTTTTCCTAAGAGCCCACTTGATGTCACTTCTGATACAAGCGAAAATCTCGTAAATAATTTCTATTGGCATTTAGCGTGAGAAAAGGGAACGATTTCATTGGATTGTCATTGGGAAGTTCAGGTAGAAAATACTTAGAAGACTGAGAGAATGTTTCCATCAAAAGGAAGAGATTTGCCCCGAATATGGGTTGTTCGCTGCGAACGTATGGAAAATAAAATTGCAACATACGGCATAACGAAACAATACAAAACGTTTCGAACTCGACAAGAAGTGAAAGCGAATAAAAACTCTTACGTAAATGAAATTACCCTGCAAACGTACCTCAAATACTTGTGAATATCGAACACAATGTTTTATTAATAGCAATTGATGACCTAATAGTAAAAATGCAGAGAACATGCCACTGAGCTACGAAGTGCTCCCGGCCACAAAAAGTAGAGCAACTGACCAATTGACTCCTTATGACCAATAGCTAAGAAATTAAAATTTGTCCAATCAGTTAATCGACTCCACCAAATGTCACGTACAAACAAGAACCACGTCGACACTGACAAGTCTGTCATTTCTGTAAACAATCCTCGTGGTAGGCTCCGAGTCAACATTCGCCGCGTGCGAGGTTGTAATGCACGCCCAGTGGACACCACAAATGACACGGCTACGGCAGATTCTCAGCAATTTCTCCTCTTCTCCATAACGTATCTCCGTACAATTCTCCACGCGTCCAGCAAACCTTCGCATGGAACTGGTTCTCGAAGGTGTTCCGGCAGCCTACCTTGCCTCCCTTGCAAGGATCACTCACGCTCAGAGCGACAACCTCGCCACGCAACAAAGATACCAAGGTTGGAGCAAAAAGACTTGGCAACTATTTCTTCACTTTGGAACGGCAATACCGTTAAATTATGTCGTGAACACTTGTGTGCGGTGCTTTCTGTTGGTACCGCGCAGAGAGCGAAGGTAATTTTCAGTTCGTAAGGTAGGAGCGGTACAGAATGGATGTCTCGTGTGAAGAACAAATTGCTTATACTACAATGTCATTCTCAGAGGCAGATAAAGCGGAGAATCTTACAGAGATCCAGTGGAAACCTGAAATATTTCTTACACTACCCAACAGTTGCGAGATGAGCAGCAACATCTCAACAAGCAAAGTAAGCAGTAGTCCACTCCCCAATTATCCGGTTGAGAAAAAAAACGGGAAGTTTTTTCTCATCATTTCTTGGTATGCTAAATTCAAATTTCAGGTTTTCCACGGCGAGAAATGGTTTTACGAAGAAAATCTCCCCCCCCCCCAATACCTAAACATTTCGTAATATATCAGTTTTTCGCTTAATTTCAACAACTGCGCGCTTTATCCCAATAATCTTCATTTACAAAATTAAAGCAATTTTAATTAATTAAAACTCTCTATAAAATGCATATATTAACTTTAATTTTTTTAACGATTCTTTTAAGCGTTAGAAAACCCTGAAATATAGCGACTTTTTGTCCTCCCGACCAAAACGAGAGAAACGCTTTCTCTGGCCCTACTATCTGGCGGTTGCGTCCTAGCTTCACCATGCTTCAAAACGACTATGACGAATGAATTATTTGCACTGTGACATGATTATCACTCTGCTACTCACGGAATCAGCAGGAACAAGTTTACTCGCGCAGAGTATATGCATACATCAACTTTGCATAAGCAAAATATGACATAAACGAGAGTCGCTATTTTCAAACTGTTATAATTGTTTAACTTCCCTTATAAATAAAATTTTGAACCAAACTTAATTTCGGATCTTTTTGCGCACCAGGTGACTGGACTACAGGACGACTTGCAACATGGCAGATCATGCCTCATGCCAGAACTATGACAGTGTACAACAAAACCTCCCCGTAGAGGCAGTTACTCCACGTCATTAAGCATATCTTCTCGACAACGTAATTATTTTCCACTACAATGGGGGATAGCACACAGCAGATGCTATACGCTTGCTACTCCAACGATGGGGAAGGGAAGACCAGGACACACCCACCAATTTCAGCGGATGTCTCCCTTCGGCCTAACACCCAAATCAAAGAAATATATATCGTTTTGGGACACGGTAGATCATAGCTGTAAAGCATAATATTTCAAAATTATACATGGAGAGGTGAATGGTATACGACGCCTCGAGCATCGTTGGCAACTTACCAACCACTTACGTGAATTGGACTTTCCAGCGGTCTACTTTGGAGGTTTACTGTAATACTTTCAATTACGTTTGCTGTATTTTCGGATAATGAACATATCGCTCTAAGACGATCTTCCTGGATTGTTACTCGTTTTGTATTCTACACTGGAAAACAATCAGCATTATTCGCACATCCGATAGTAACTTGTGATCCTCACTTTATATACCATTTTTGTGGTATTATCTGCATTCGCGCGCAAAAAATGCCGTAACTTAAATAATAACCCTCCTAATTGTACGAACAAATAAAATAATCAGAAATCAAATACAGATACTAGAAATACCGTAGGAATGACTTCATATCTTATGGGCGTTTAGCGAAGTCTGGATACCCAAAAATAAGAACAAACATGGGCTACTCCTTCCATTGGAAAATCCATAATATGAATATCCGCAATAAATCTTGATTAAATTTTTTTCGGACATCGCACTTCGGGAAAATCAAACAAAGGTTCTTAGAATTTGGAAACGTTTGTAATCAAAGTAATAAACGTCCGAAGTGAAGACTAAAACACAGGTCCTTGTATCGTATTCTAATAATCTTGAAAAATCTGTCGACTGGTTAAAACTCTTTTGTTCTTCATCATGAGCATTAGCATTCCATCCTCCACCACAACAGACTCACCCTCATTTGGGGGTGGGAACCCCGCCTGCGCGTACGCCGCGAATCCAGAACGAAGAGCTGTCGAAGAGACGTGACGCGACGCGACAACACACCTACGTGCTACTCCTAATTGCGAAAGGCAGTCGCCTACTCGGCGCGCCGCGATAAGGAAGGTGCACGAGATAAGCAATGACGCGCGCTCTGCGTTATAGCGAGATAGCGCGAGGTCGCCGTTGGGTTTCCGATCGCCACCCCCGCCTCGCGCGGTCCATTCAGGCCGATCTGGAAACCCCTGAACCGCAGACACGTAGATAACATGCCGAGTGGTATCCATTGAATTCCGTCGCTGTGTTTTCCATCACAATTTTACAAACATAGCATATTTTCCACAACAGATCCACAGAGAGGAAATTACCCGACTATAAACATTAAGAATCTGTGTCCACAAAAGAAAAAAACTTAATTTAGCAATTATCATAACAATATGAAAAATTCCAGCATTCCTGCCCCCATCATTCTCACTTTGTGATCAGAGCGTGTTTTATACGGGTTAAGGTGTTAGGTGTTGTACCATGTAGATGCAAGACGGCACCCATCAATTGATGCCATTGCAATGCCTGCGCCCGGGCGGTCGTAGATTCGACTCCCGACAGAGGCAGCATTTTCGACATTAGCTTTTCAGCTAGGTCGAATTCAGTCGCTGTCTGGAGGAGAATTCTAGAGGCCGACTGCTCTAATCGATAGTTTCCGAGGTTTCTCCGATCTTTACCAGTCGAATGCCGGAGCAGTACCCTATCAAACGGGCCATGGACCGCGCGCGATATTTCCTTCCTCTTCCTTGTCATATCCTTACCTGTTACTTACACTTACATGCACTACAGTATCATGCCGGGAGACCAATCGGGAGCTTAGAGCATGTCCCAGCTGGAGCGGTGTCCCGCTGGTGGTAGATACTTGATTAGGGAAAACCCCGCTAGCGGACGTGGAGGTCGGCACCTGAACTCGCCATCGAGCGGCGGTAGATCACCGCCACCACCCGCGGTAAAAAGGACTTATGCCCTTCGCAGTTGACGCGCCCGGAGTCCCTAATCAATCAGTGAGTCTCTTCCAACCCGATCCCCGTCCTGCCTCGGTCCTTGGCGCTGACATTGCCGAGCGACGACCCCGCCGCGAGGCGAAGCGACGGCGCAGGGCCCCAGGTGTTCGAGCGGCGACGTGGCACGCAGCCCGCGAGTAGGTGGATCGGAGGCGGGACGTGTGCGGCACCAGGCCTTTGTTTCCTTCGTCGCCGCACGCGCTCGCTCTCAGCTGCACAAACTCACTCGCTTCAGCCAACACACACACACACACACACACACACACACACACACACACACATCTGGCTCCGTAGGATAGACGCGAGGCGGGAAGAACGGTTTCATTTATGGCAATGGGCACCAAATGCTGCCCCCTGCAGCGCGGCGCGATTTGCAATTAAGTGATTTTTTCGCGCGAACTGTCCGCGACCTTTAATCCACCAGCGAGTGACCAGGGACGGGGAACAATATTTTCGAGGCCGCCAAATTAGCAGACTAAGCACAAACACCATGTGAATCGAGGTGTTTTACCAAATGTGGAAAGAAATTGCCTAGGCAATGCATTCGTCAAGTAGTTTCATGTACTCGTAACTCATACATTCTCGACCCTATTTCTATTCATGCAAACTGATTTTTAATCGCGAAGTATGGAAAATAGATGGTGATATTCCCCATGCTTCTGCGGCACACTGCATATTCGTCCACTCTCTTCGCTTATGACAATACTTTCCATTTAGATACAACAGTTTAATACAGGCATAGCTCTCGTGCTTTCGACAGCGCCATTTTTCTACCAGGTCGCTTCGCGCCCTGCATGTGCTTCTGATGCGCCGTACCTCGCCGCGCTGTTTCTACCCTTAGCCGCCAGGAGACCGCTGTCACCAACATCAATCTCAATGCGTTGTAAGAGCCACTGCAGGGAGGGGTGTGGCGAGGGTTTGATTAAGAGAGCGAATGTTTGTGTGTTTGTATGTACAACGAGTATTTGCGCGCGCGCGCGCGTGTGTGTGTGTGTGTGTGTGTGTGTGTGTGTGTGTGTGTGTGTGTGTGTGTGTGTGTGTATACAACACGTGATCGTTTATGTGTGCGTACAGCGAGTGTTGGTTTCTGTGTGTGTATGTATGTGTGTACAGTTTCCAAACTTCATCAGCTTTCACTGTCATATAATGTTCGTTTTCGGGAAGCTGAAGAAGCATAGTCCAATAAACGTTAATTACGTGACTGTAAGAATGTCCAAGAAGTCTTTTATGAAGTGCTTTCCAGCTACAACAACAGGCGATTCTGGATACACAGGCTTAGATTTATGCAAAATGGCTTCTGAAGCTACTATTTGCCCAGTCATATAGAAGAACCTTTTTCTTCCAAGAAGTCCTTGACGTACTGTATTTAACTAGTGTAAAGTTGTGAAGAAAAATAGAGAACTGCAGTAGTACGTAGATAATCCGGTTTAGAATGGAGCAGACTCCTTTGAGATTATTAAATTGTTCTGACTTACGAAACGTATCTTTAGCAGACTTTTGATCACAAATGAACTTGGTAAAATCGATCATAATTCACTCGAATGTTAAAAGAAATGGAAAAAATTAATAAAACCATTAATGGGATATTTTTTTACATCTTGAATGTCAGAAAAACATTGTACTATACTGTTGTCAATATTAAACGGTAAAAATGTAAAAAAAATGAAAAATTATCTTCTTTATAGCATATTTGATACTTTGTATTATTATTTTCGGCAGTCAAGTTTTAATACAGTTATTACGTTGCGTGACGCTTTTAAGCAAATACGTACACACATTCTGAATTCCTTTCCGGATTTTATTCTGCCAGAATTAAATCCGCATGATGAACGATCCAGATTTTTTTAAGAATGTTTACTGGCGCTCTTCTATATTCATATTCTCTTCTGGAATTCACAGCTAAAATCCTTCATATCACGTTGAAAAAGGAGTTTGAACATCCTTGCAAATGACAATGCAGTAAAACCCCGGTATTCCGAACTAATTGGGGGTGTGGTCGGTTCGGAATCAGAAATGTTCGGATTATCCGAAAAAATTTACCGTATATATACAAATACATCTGTAGGATTACTGGACACAATGCACGATGTGAAAAAAATGGCAACGTAACGTAGCGATCGCTTCATGAAGCAGATTGGGTTCCTAGCGGCAAAAGAAGATTTTCGATTTTGCAAGTTTCTCCAAGTGTTACTGCTAAATAAATATGTGATATACACCGTTGTTACCATTTCAATAAACGTTTCATTTCTACAACTTGTGTTTCAATAATTAGTTGTTCAGTTCTACAGTAATTATAAAATCCTTTCTTTACACTACAAATGTGCATTTGGTTTTTTTTTCCTCTATTCCAAATTTTGTTCGGATTATCGGAAATTTGGTATTTGCGGGGGTCTTCTGTGCTAAGCCCCGGGTCGACCGTCCACCTGCACAGCACAAGGCGCAATTAAGTGACATGTTGGGCGGCCAGAGCCCCGGCGAGGGCATGAGCCTGCGTGGCTGCGGCCACAGTGCAGGTGGCTTCGGCTGCGAGCGCGCGGCGCGTGCTTTGCCTCCGAGGGGCGGGGCGGGGCGGGGCGCCGCGGGCGGGGCTGGCCCACATCGCAGACGAGAAAGTAGTCGAGATGGCGGCGGTCATGGACCGTAGCGGGGCCGAACACTGCGCGCAGCTCCGGCCAGCGCGGCGCGGTGCGGCCCTCGGCGCACATCCCCCGCGACGGCTAATGGCAATTTAAGCCCCCGCCCCTTTAATCGGTTCGCACGCGATGGGCGGCATCCGGGAAAGCAGCGTCAGCAACTGCGTCGTAGGGCACTGGGCTGCAGAGCTCCATTCGCAACGTAGCATTCAAGCTCATTCGGGTCGAGCCCTAGGGGAAGTGGGACTTTGCATGAACCACATAATGCTAACTCTGTCAGCTGTTGTCATTTCAATAATATACCTATATCACTGAATAAAGGAGTGACATTTCGTAAAGGATTTAACGCAATATTTTAAAAGTAATTTTAAATGTTATTGTGGTATTATCTAATTTGTGTGTGGTAAAACAATTTGTTTAACTTCTATTTAACAAAGTATTCATCTTAATTTTTACCAGGGCGACATTTCACAAAAAAAAATGCCATTAAATAACATTAACAGCTACTATGATTCATGGGAAAGTCCAATGCCAAACACTGTAAGAACATATCTGAACAAAGCTGGGCATGAAAGAAATGAACAATTAAAGAAATTTTCAACTCGTGAAAACACTTTTAAAACAGTTTACAGCGACGGCGACGCCATATTAAACTAGTATTATCGTAATACGACAACGTAATATAGAACATGCTTACCAAGACCAGAAGAAAAAATATTCACTTATTTATTCGCATGTATCATAACAAAGGTTTTCCACATGTGTAATTTTTTATACATTGCTCTTGTAAATAGTTCTACAAATAATTTCTTATAAATGAGGTCATAATTGTACATTTTCAGAAACGGTTCCAAATTTTTCAATGAAAATTTGCACACAGAACCATGTTTTACCCTTCTATAATTTTCTGAAAGTAATATTTCAATTCTAATCTTAGGGTCCGAAAAATTCAGAAATGTGAAAAATTGACTTTGAGGCGCCGATAGTAGCTGGGAAGAGGGAGAGGCAATTCCGAAAAGGTAGCATTGACTAAAGAGATCACAAAAATAACTAGTGCGAGAAATACTGTTCCTAAGTCCGAAAACTACTTACACTTTCAAAACAATAAGCACGATATTATAGAACTAATTGTGCAGAACAATTTTCATTTGAAGAAAAAATCTCAATATTGTGGTTGTAGGAGGACGCCAAAAAATGTTAATTTTTTTATAGTTTTCGACAATTCAGAGTTAACTGTGAAAATAAATGATAAAAAACTGTTGAAACTATAGCATCGGCAAACTTTTGCATGAAATTTTTGCGAAAAACTGATTCCTCTCGAACTATTCAAGCCCCTACTGCTACGATGCAACTTGCAAACAGGTCTGGTGGCAGTCATCAGCGGAGTAAAACAGTTTCATGGGAAAAACAAACATACAAATTTAGAGCTCCGTACAGCCAATAGAGGGATCAGCAGGAGGAGAGTAGTGTAGATGTTACGGAAGGAAATAGCTGGGTAGCGCCGTCTTCTCAGAGAAATGAGGAAGTAATGGGTCCCAGCCGTGTTCCCGCAACCCTCCGTTTGACACGTTTATGACCACAACCATTCATCTCAATTTGAAGTATCGCTCCCAAGACGCCAAGGGTTACGAGTTATACTATCGTTAATTTTATGACATTTGGGAGATTTAAAGGGCACATTCCCGATTAGGCAGACAGCGAGAATACATTTAAGAAACAAAAGCGTGCCAGCATATCTACTTTCACGATAAATTATCGCTGCTCTATTTTAGCTCTATCACTCTTCAAATAGCTCTAACACACTATCTTTCATGCAAATGATGTTTACCAAACTGACACACTCGTACTCAAGACTCGGTTTTAAAATAATGGCAAGCAACTATAAATCTGTTAAACTTTTATGGAAATTTCATTTACTCAATATCTAGTAGCATACTACACACACACCAAAATTTAATGAACAACAAGTTTGTGAGTCATTTTGCGAAGAAAAGGAATACACTAGAGTGTACGGCAGCCCAAGGAGAGTTGGAGGAAACTTACGTTTTAGTTTTAAGAGGTCGTGGCAAGAAACTAAACTCAAATATTATCAAAACTGAGTTAATAGATTCCAGCCACTTGTAAAGACGAAGTCTGTAAAATCATGGATCAATACTCTATTTCGGTAAGTACTGGACCAAACCTGAAGTTTTTAAACTCGTTATCTACCTTCATCCGCTAGAAGTATTAAAACTTTAGAGCTATTTTTATCAAAACTATTAAAACATGAGCTAACATGTTCTTGTCATGACCTCTCCATGTAATTGGCACTTTGGGGTAACTTACCGAAGTCAAACCCAACAAAGAAAGCTTATGATTATTTAGCAACATCCGGATTCCACCGGACCGTTTCGTAAAGCCCATTTTACGCACTACTTTTTTCGTCCTTCTTCGGTACAGAAAATGGATAGAAAAGGGACGTTTGTTTCTACAGGGTACTGTTTTCATTAGCGTAACCGGATGAACGAGAATCAGCGTTTTATACGGTCATTTCGTTTCCTGCTCGTAATCGTGATGAAAGCATTTCCTCCCGACGCGACGGCAAAAAAAGTTGAAGATCAAAAAGTTTAACATTGCATCTATGGTAACAAAAGTAAATTGGTTTAGGTTAGGTTAGATTAGATTAGGACTGACCACGGGACGAGACGTCACTGGATCACAGTATACGAGACAACACAGATACAAGTTCTCACCCCACATATCACTTCAGAGTTCAACACAATAGAATTCTCAAAACTGCACAAAGGGAACAAGTCGCACCACACGCACAGCAACCGGGGAAAATGTTCCTGAAAACGACGCCAGGAGCGCGGTAGTCGAACTTTACGTAATCGGTACAGAAACATGACGCACGTTTCATTTTTCTGTACAGATTACATCCGATCTATCGCGTCGCTTTTCTGTAACCATGAAAAAGGACCGTGTAAACCGGGTACTAGAAATTATCGACGAATATCTAAAATCTTTTTACATCTCCAGAAAATTCTTCACGACCCTTCAAACCAAGATAGGTTGTGCGTTGCTTAGATTGATTGTTAGTAGTTGACGCGCCCGGAATCACTATGGTCATTAGTCCCGTACTTGTAGTGCGTGTTTTTGCTCGGGAGGTGGCGGTGGCCTTCCCCCATTGGATGGACACATTCGGCGCCGAGCTACCGTCGGCTAGTGGGGTTTTCCCAACCAAGCATCTCCCACCGGCGAGGCACCGCCCCAGCCGGGACAAGTTCTAAATCCCCGACCGGTCTCCCAGCATGTGTGGTAGTGTAATGCATGTTAGTGTAGGTATGTGTGTGTGTGTGTGTGTGTGTGTAAGGGGTGAGGACAGGACAAGGAAGAGGGAGGAAAGATCGCGGTCCGTGGCCCGTTTGTTAGGATACTGCTCCGGCATTCATGTGATCAGAGAAACCACAGAAAACTACCGATCAGAGCAGCCGGCCGCTAGCGACAGCGACTGAATTCGACTTGGCTGAAAAGCTAGTGTCGAAAAAACTGCCGCCGTCAGCACTCGAACCTAGGACCTTTCGGTCAGGGGCGCTGCAATGACATCAGTTGATGCAGAGCCACCGCTCCCGGTGGCTTAGCAGTTAGCGGTTGCTTAGCACTTATGTGAGGAACATCCAATGCTGACTAAATTCGTGAAAGGAAAATGATATGGGTCGTCAATGTACGTACTAACTATCCAATCTGATCCTTTTAAAATGTGTATACGTTCAATTCCCGTCCGAAGATGAAAGGGCATCACTAGAGACGTAATGCCGATTTGGTTTGTGTGAACGTAAGTGAACGCAATCTCCACTTCGCTTTACGGACTGGAGTGACTTTAATCGAACACTTTGAAAAACAGCACGCAACTATCGGGCTTTGGAAATCTAACAGGCACTGTTTCTGAATGGAGCAATTGCTCAACATGAACATCAATCGCAATGCAAATTCATTTACGAAATGAGAAGTGAATTCGATGGGGTAGAGCACATTAAAGCATTCCCACCAACGTTCTTTATGGAGTTTCTGGTTGTGGTCAAACAAACTGTTTTCAGACATACAACATACGTTTCTAAAAAAATGGCGTTATGTTTTTGAGAGAAAATATTTTCTTTACAATTTAGAAATCAGAAAAAAAATTAAACGTTTTCCCACATTTTTCTTATCATTAAACTTATAAAATTTAGGTAGACCCCAAGTAATGTGTGTAATGAAAGAAACAGGGGAAACGAATCAGCAACGAATCAGCATTATTTATAGTATATGTTAACATGTATCAATGATGTTCACAACATGTGGGGGTAGTCGTACACAAATATGAAGATAGATATTTGCCACTATGAAGTTATAACAATGGTAAGTGCACGATTTAACTTGTTTAGGGCGAGGAAGGAAAAAGAAATCCATCAATTTATGAAAAAAAATATAATATTTTTTAACACACTTTACTTTGGTCTTTGTGGATGCCAATTCAGTGGCGGTTGGTGTCCCAAAATAGGGGTTGCAGCTCTGGAGTTCTCGAATTCGCAGCGCTGGAGTGTGAGGCAGATGGGGGCAGGCAGGGCGGAGCTGGGAGGGAGCTGGGCGGAGCAGGACGGGGAAGGGAGGGGCAGGGATGGGCGGGGATGGGCGGAGCGGGGCAGGGAGGAACGGGGCGGGGCGGGGCGGGGCAGGGAGGGACAGGGAGGGGCTGGCCGGGGCGGGGCTGAGCGGAGCGGAGCGGGTCGGAGCGGAGAGGGGCGGGGCAGGGTGGGACGGGGAAGAGAGCGCGAGAGGCGGCGACAGCGCCGCTTGTAGACGGGCGGGCGAGCGACTTACCTCGTAGGCCGGAGTGTTCTCCTTGTCGCGCGCGCCGTTCACCAGGCTCTTGGCCGCCTGCATGGCGCCGCCCACAGCTGCCGTCGGACGCTACCTCACCGCACCATTGCTTCCCCGCACTACCTGCAGTGACCACCACTGGTCAGCGGAACCCATCACACCCACCCATCACTCCCTCGCCCTCTCTCACTTGCTCGCTCCCTTCTCTCGCATTTAGTGATTTTTTTAAAAAAAATTATGTTCAATCGATTGAAAATAAAAGTTTATAATTTTCAATTACGTCGTCCAAAGAAGTAAAGGTGGATTTTCAGGAAATACCAAAATGATGCTATTCACCTATTGCTTACATCCAATGTTCTCGTAGCGAATTCTATCGATAAACCAGTTCGCTGACGCTTTCACTTCTAGCATTGTCAACGCAAACACAATAAAGCTTTCCAGTCTCCACCAGTGTTTAATATCAACAGATTAGGCGGACGAGGATTGAAAGGAGCTAAAATATCCCAGTTTCCTCCTCTGTTTTTGTGTATGAGGGCCGGCAGCAGATGGAGGCCAAGGTATAGCACCGTAAAGAGCTTGAGGACAGTTACAACCCACAGAAAACGGGTTTAGAACCGCCAGAATGAGTATGAAAAGATTCCTAAAGCTTCCGCAAGCAATGCACGACGAGACGGAATTTACGCATGTCTCAAAGCCATCCCTCACCTCCTGATAGGAAGGTGGAGAGGCCTCGTCGAGGTGTACATTGGGAATGCCTCAGTAAAACGCAGAAAAAATTAACCTGAAATTAAAAATACACTAAAGCATCCGCATAAGTTGCTAAATATCCTTTTCGCTTCGTTAAAATCTATTCTGTAGATTCGCAGCTTGAAAGGAGCTTTCATACGCGCCACAAAACCCTTCTTTGCGCTGTGTGCGTACTCCAGAAAACGCGTCAGTTGCATCGTCATCACGGTGGTATGTTCGTGCCAGCCGCTAATCAAACACACAGCCATTTATTACGTCTGTACATTAACAATAGCTGTTTGTAAATGTGAACGGAGCATTTAAATAATTATTTGTAAGTAGTTAAAAGAGAAGTACTGAATAGTTTCGCAAAGAAATACAATGTTTACTAATAAATTTAGACTCTCATATGATTTTTTTTATATTAAGTTAGCGATACAAATCGGTTAGGTTGACTTCGGCACCCGTACTTTTCTTTCTTTCTGCGTTGAATATTATTCCACATTGTTTACATTGAAAATGAATAGTCAAATAGTATGTTGTACAAAATGTTAATTTATGCTGTTTTTTCCTCGTACCCCAAGAGAAACAGTGCTAACAATAGCATGATTTGCGCAGCATAACTCCCAGGCCGAGAGCCAGTACTTCGGGTTGTGGTGCATTTCACAGCAGTTATTTTCTCAATTACTCCTCAGAATGCCCGGTGAGGTATGATACATTTAATACCATCTTTGTCCTCAAAAATGACCATGAATTGAATAAAAGAAAAAAATATACTTTGATCGTATAACTTCTTCAATAACTTGAAAAACCATTGACCGCGACAGTTTTTCCAAAAGAGCCTGCCCTAATTTAATTTTGTTGATTAAAAAAGCAGGCGGGTAAGGGCCAAATTTTTTCTTAGAGTTTTGAAGAAGACAGATTTTATTTTCCTTTAAAGTATTACTTGTGGTGCTTCTACCTTCAGCCGTCCATCGCTCCCCATGCGACGGGGCGAGCGCGGGCGCGGCTGCGCGTGTGGGTGGGTGCGGCGTCGCAGCGCGGGCCAGCTGGCGCACAGCGATAGAATACCGACACGCCCCCTCGCCCAGCGCCTACTCCCCCAATTCCAAACTCACCACGGCGAAAAAGACGACGCCATTTAACGACCATACGAAGTTACATCCTGACCAAAGAGGTATTTGGGTTCCATCAACACTCACATTTGAACAACACGTGCACATTAAGTAATAGAAAACTGCGACATACTTCTTCAGGTTTCTTTAAAATAACATCGAAATAAAAGAAGTTGGGATCGTTTATTGGAACATAGGCATATACCGTAAACCCTCGTTAACATGAACTCGCTTAACACGAATTTCGCCTTAACACGAACAAAATTTCGGGAAGGGATTGCGGTAAAATAGACATTTATAATACTCGGAAAACACGCATTTTCATAACATGAATTCCGATTATTTGGGTCCCTGGAATCCATGTTGATGAGGTTTACTGTATTTGGAAACACTCGCATTGATACGTGACGACAGAAAGCCTTATTCTTCTTCGCCAACCCCTCCCTCGTGACGTCCGCAGCGCCGAGGAGGCTCCTGGCGGCGGAAGCGCGCCGAAGCGGCCTGGCAGCTCGCGCCATCAGTATGCGCGCCGGGCGAGGCGGTAGCGCCGCCCCCGAAGGCGCATCCTGCCCGCTCAGCGCCGCGCAGGGGCACTGCCACGCACTCCACTTGGTTGCCTCCGGTGCTCCGAGGAGCCAGCGCGTACAATAAAGCAATTGCACGCCCTGCCGCTGCCGCTGCCCGCCGCGCGCTCCCAAGGCTTCGCTCCGCAGTCGACGCTCCGCGCCGCCCTGCCCCGCGCCGTTGCGCAACTCAACACACACGACGTCCTCCTCCTCCTCCAACCTGCCTGCTCGGTAACACATCTCCGCACTCCCAGCCTGCCTGGGGTTTCCTTTGTTTTACCCGACGAGACAACCGGTAGTTGCGTTCCTAAAATACCTACGCCACTTTTACAGCACAACCGACAAAATAATCCATTACCTTGGAAGAAGGGAGATTGGAATGAGAATTAACTCAGCAGTCTCATTCGCAAGGACGATGCAACTGAGATAATTCATCAAACACTAGATAATATTAACTAATTACTTGGATTACATTTACCTCCCCAATCTTATTCTACTAAACAGCCACACGCATAATATATTGTATTAAATTAACATATTATGAATGCATTTTTATAATTTGCAAAACTACGACCCAATTTTCTGTCTACATAAGTTGATCGGTATAAATAGATAATCGCAGAGTCAGAAAATACGTGAAATCACATTGGATACAAACATACCAATAAGCGATTTCTTCGTTTTGTTTGGGACCACTTTAGCTCCTCAGTTTACAGTTTAATCGTGTTCGAAATAAAAAAAAAGTAGTCGCTCACATACTACATACATCCACCACGCCCATCAACTAACGCGCACGACTTTACGCCACCGTCTCCACATATTGACCTGCATACATAGACTTGAATATCCATCCTACAAACTCGCAACACATACAACGTAGGCCAAAATTCAAACGCAACTCAACGTGCCCAGCCCTGTTCTAGACAGGTGTGTGTCTCCGAAGAGCAAAAGCGAGGGGTGTTGGGAAAAGCCGGCAAAAAGTGAAATCGCGTCGGGCGGCGACCTTCGTCGGGAGGCTGCCCGCCCGCGGCGCGGCGGAGGAAGTGGGCGACGAGCCGAGGCCTCTTGTTATGGTAGCGCCGACGCGGCGCGGCGCGGCGCGGTGCGGTGCGGCGAGCGGCCGACGTGGAGAGCCGAGGCGGGGCGAGAGGAAGCATCAGCTGGCCAGCCGCTCCCCTCCTCCCACCTCCCCCTCCACACCACGTACCCGCGCCGGGCTTCCGCCCGTTCCCCTAGCAGCCGTCTCTGCCCCCACCCCACCCCCACGCCCTACCCTCGCTCACGACCAGACGCCGGATATCCGCCGGTTCGGACCCTGAGAACACGCAAAACCGCGCTGCCCCCTACCAGTTGCAAGGACCTGCACCGACAAGAGGTGTAACGCACAGTTTTTATTTTAGAATATTGGCCGCGTAGCAGAGAACAAGTGGCTCCGTGATTAGCAAAATTTACCACACATTTCTCAGATTAGCAAATTGTAAGTAAATTTTTAGAATATTATTCTACGTATTTTTAATTTGGATTCCAGGACTCCATATTTAATTCTTGACACTTTAATCCACGCCATGAGGGGAATTTATTCAAGTACCTCATGTGGATGTACATCCGTACTTTCAATTTCAATCCGTTTTCATGAGCAAAACAATTTTTTTAATGAACTAAATTTAATAATCTTTTTTTAAGTTTTAAAAAATATCAAAGTCATTTACTCTAATTTCAAAATATTAGGATTTCCTCGTTCACGTCTGCCTTTTCATTCGAACGACGGCAACCGCACAAAACGAAAAGAGTACGCTCCTTCGTCAATCTGTAGAAGAAAGCACTCTGGGCGACGACCGGCCGGGGGGCGGGGCTGCCGTTAACATTATCGCTCACCCACGGACAAGGGGAGCGCGAGGCGGGCGGCGCGTCATCCTGGCTCGTGCGCGTGATACGGGGCGGGGCGGGGCGGGGCGGGGCGGGGCGGGGCGGGGCGGGGCGGGGCGGGGCGGGCCCAGGGCACGCGAGGGCGAGGGCGGCGACACGTCAGCCCGCTTGACTGCGCGCGGGCGGGCGGGCAGGTGGGGCCCCTGCGAGGATGCCGTTCGCGCAACGACCCGCTGCCGAGGGAGCCTTTCGGACAGGGTGAACCGCAAATGGCTCCTTCATTACGCCCCAATGAAAACCTCCCTTCGCCGCAGTCAACGACAAAAAATTACTTACATCAAACGGCTATGGGGAAACGACATCGTTTCCTTCAATTAGTATAAAATTCTTAATAATCCTAGATTCTTCACTTAAAGATTCTGTAATACCCAGGTTGTAGTGTTTTCATTCCAGCAGTACATTGAAGGAATTGACATCAAGAATTTAAAATTGCACACATGCATTTCTGAGGTGAGTGAATAAAGGTAATGCCGATAATTAAAGAAAAACAAAAACAAATTTATTGAATTAACTGAACATGAATGAATATAATAACATCATTGAGCATGAACATATCGTTCTACATAAAATCAATGGGGAACCAAAATAGAGCTTTTTTAAGTGAAAATATGCACTCTCCCAAAAAACTCAATTAAAAAAAGGTTATTTTACACAACTCTTCTTGAATACTCTGAAAGTAATAATTCAATTCTGCCTTTAAGAAACAGAAAAATTGAGAAAACTTCAATAAATGTATTTTGGGCGGTCAATAAATGGTAGCTGGCAAGAGGATGGAGCAAGAACGTAAAGCTAGCCCAGATCAAAGACATATGAAAACTAATACGAACAAGTTTGTGCCATTCTATAGCACCACTAGTTATTTTCGTCATAGGACGTAAGAAAAGATGGTGGGTTGCTTAATATACATACATACCGAGAGTTTCACTAATGCAACTTATCTTACATTTTCCGAATCCGGTGTTTTTTAACATCGATGTTTTGTGTTCAATGGATTTAGGTGGCTGATATTTTATTTTTGAATGAAGAAAAAAAACTCGTAACAACCTTCAATTATTATGTAGATACCCCTAAATTGAACATATTACAGAACAAAGTGACCAAAGATAAAAAAATAATTAAAATCGACTCTTCATAGGTAAGCGAAGGCTACATTATATTTGTATGACAATGAAAGTTTAGTTAATAGTCGTTAATTGACTTTGTTTTTTTAGTTAAATACCAATTAAAAATGTATAAATGCGACTGCGCCAATTTAAATCTTCCCTACGTAAACATTCATGCTAACTAAACCGGTTTTAAAAATCTCGATGTTTTTTAGGCGGTGCTTTTGATCACTGACGTTGAGAAACGTCGAAGTGTCGCGTGCGACGTCGCATCCTTCGCCCGCGCACGGGGCAGCGCCACGGCGCATCGCGTCGCGTCGCGGGTTCCCCGTGCGCGTGCGTGCCCCGGCGCCGGCGAGACGTCGGGACACGGCAACGCCGCGCCGCGCCGCGAGTTTTTCTCCACGGCCGCGCCAGACTCGTTAGGCTGCAGGCAGAGGCGCCGCCACCGCGACGCGCACGCCCTGACAGCGCCCACCTCAAGTCTTCAAGCAGCTTCGTCATCTACACTTTGCTTTTCGTAACGTGGCAGCTGACGGTATTATCTTCAAGATGGAATATGGCACGACGTTTTGCGTCTTTCTCGGTCCTGCTGCAAGATGTCGCATGATCGCCACTGTATCAAGCAGTGCTGCAGAAAAAGCGACTTTAGCGGTAGGACCGAGAAAGACGCGAAAAGCCGTTCAATATTCCATCTTAAAAGATAATGCCCTCAGCTGCCACGTTACGAAAACCCAAGTATATTCTGAGTAGGAAGTTCTGAGAAAGATGTATTTCCATCATATTACCGTTGCACAATTTTTTTGTTGCTATTTTTATGAAACCTGTGAAGCAACGCGGACGTTGCAGTGATTGCCTTCTGACCTGTACCTATACACAAATGTCACTATTGCCTTTAATCGAAACGAAACTGAAAAATTGACATTCAATTTAATAAACGCAAAATTAAGACGTAAGATGAATCGATCCGCACAAAGAGGTAACCACCACGCATTACAAGATAAGACATCAATTCCGATCTGGCCAGTTACTTTCTTTACACCTCGTAAGCACCAATACATGCTAATCTTTGTTCAGCCTAACAATGATCGTGATGTAAGCAAACGAAGACAGCATTCGTTCGAATAATCTATCATTAGCCGAATGCTCCAGGCTCCTGCTTCGATGGTACACATGTTCACGAACTGTCAGATGAAGCAACACCAGCCACGCCTGCGATAAGAATACGGCTCCGGTTTCCAACAGTGACACACTCGTATCCTTTTTCACATTCGTCATTCCTACTGCATTGCAGGCTCTCTCGGAAGCGCTTCAACGCTGAAATCGCGTTCGGCAATTGTTTATTGGTTAATGTATTTTCTTCAACCACGCGAGAAAATACGCTTAAAACTATAGTTGTCCAACCCGAGTTAATGTTTTACTTCTCTTATGCTTTGTCAAAGACTGGTGATGCCACAGCTTCCACCATTACCAAATGATGGCTGAACAGACCACACGTCTCATTTCTGAATGCTTCCATCGAAAGTAACAGACTATACGGTCTAACCGGTCTGCCCAAAGTCCATCAGTTCATAGCGGAAAGTTCCGCACTTTCCCCACATCAATTATACCATTCACTCTTCCTTATGAAGAAGCAACAAACGACAACAGCACTAGAGACGGGGAAAAGCGGACGATCATATGCACAGGTGCAGAGTGGAAGCAACCTCCAACATCTCCAGGAAGCTTTAAATACTACTTTCAGAGTCATGAAATCACAATTCGAACTTTTCAGTAGCTCCACAATAAACGCTTCTCAATAAACAATTTAACCCTGCGAGGCCCATTAAAATTCCAAACGGGCATATACCTCGGTCGAACGAGTAGCGAGAAGATGCCATCCAGGAAATGCAGCATCAAGGAATAATTACGTACGGGGGAAACTTGTTTGTGAAGCAATAAAACGCTAAGAGAAAGGCGAGGAGCAGGTTCGTCGGCAACGGGACCCTCCCCGGGTGCTGCGCGCAAGGGAGCGTCGCGGCGCGAGGCGGCGCGGGGGCAGGTCGAGAGGCCGCGCGGCGGTCAGCGCCGCCGACGCGGCCCACCCGCACGCGGAAGCGGCGCACGGCCCTCGCCGCCACGCCCACTACACCCATGCTGAGATATATTCACAGCGGCCTCTCACAGGTGTTACGGTACCACCCAATCGGGAGCTTACACGTCACGACGGTGACGTCTCCATGGTGGCGTTCAACCTTCCACTGATTTACGTCAGAGGCAGCTCTGAATAAATCCAAGAATACGAGCTTTCAGCCACTGGTTCACTACATAATGTTTCGGTCGCGTCAACTTTGTGGACATAACTTCCGTAGGTGAACTGTATATTATATCCCGAGAGGTGACTGCAATGCCTGTGTCCAGGAGGCCCTAGGATTTGAGTCCAGACGGTGCCAGGATTTTCAACTCTAGCTAGATAGATCGAGTGCAGACGCTGTCTGGAGAAGAATTCTAGCGACCGGCTCCTCTGATCGGAAGTTTTACGTGGTTTCACCGATCAGTGCCCAAAAAATTGGCCACGGGATGTTTCCTTCCTCTTCCTTGTGCTATCCTCACTTGTCCTCGCTGCAACGTGAGATCCGGCGCCGACCACACGTCCGCTGGCGAAGAACGAGTATCTCCCCTAGCGGAGCACCACCCCAGCGGGCACAAGCTCTAAGCTCCCACTCGCCTCCCGCCTGTAAGGGAGTGTAGTGCATGTAAGTTTAAGTGGGTGTGGGTGTATGTGGGAGAGGGAGAGAGAGAGAGAGAGAGAGAGAGAGAGAGAGAGAGAGAGAGAGAAAGAAAGAAAGATGGAAGGGGACAAGTTTGAAGAAGAGTAGACTGCGTGCTGTTCGCTACCGCTATGTGAGAGTGTTATACGAAGGGTATTAAACACGAGAAACTACTGATCAGCCGACCTGGATGGCCGAGGTGGCTAAGAGCGAGTACCGACTCAGCGCTTCGGTCCGAAGGGTCGCGGGTTCGAGTCCCGCCTTGGGTATGGCTGTTTGTCCCTTGACTTTGTGTGTGTTGTCGCGGAGGGCCTCGCGTTCTGCTGACCCCAGATCAGAGGAGCCCGTAAGTATTTGTCTAGTGTATGGTCGAATATGCATCCCTTTGGGACGTAAAGGGCAACCGGCTGTCGGCTGGATAAAAGCCCTAGGAAAAAAAAACAACTACTGATCAGAATAGCGGCCCGCTGGAATTCTCCTCCAGACACTGGCTGAGTTCGACCTCGCAATCTAGGTAGAGACAAAAATTTGCCAACGACGGAACTGTCCCCGAACCATAGGACCTTCCGGTCACCGACGTTGCAGGATGTAGCAGCGTACACAACGATTAGGATTCTGTGGAAATGCCTAAAAAAGGTTCCTATCCGACGTTTGACAGTCACGCTGCAGGATTACTCATTTCATCCATAGCAGAAATCAGCATCATGAGCCACAGCAACCCAAGGGAAAATTTTGACCTGATCAGTAGTTTGAGATATTGAAGCAGAATCTAGTTTTAATGTAATTTTTGGGATGAAATTCTTGCAGTTATGAATTTAGTACTAGATATCCTTGTAATAGCACTTCATAACGCATTGAACTCTTTTATCACATAAATGAGAAATGTAGCAAATGAAGAAATCTAGTAATAAGAAATGAATTAGAAACTTGCCACTAGTAACTACAAAAAGAGGAAACGAACAATGAAATGTCTGAGACGGATTGCACGTGATCTTTGAATTGTTAGAAACAGAGGCGCAGAAGAAGAAAAGGCAATCAACAGTTGTATCGGAAATAATATGTTTTGTACAGGAAAATAAGTCAAAAACTGGAAGTAAAAAAGAAAATCGGGATAATTTTCTTCTTTTATGGAATGATCAGGCAAGTTAGCACCCAAAATAATGCCGAAGAAGTAAGAACCGACAAGTTATCGCTAAATTAAGTGCAAATCGGAACACACCAGTGCCTTACGAAAGCGCACCGATTCCGCTGTCGACATGCGACCTTGAGAATTTCAGCGGTGTCCATTGATCTACACCTACGAATGAACGACTTGCACACCGGCGAGCGCGGAGCCACATTAATCAGCACCTATATCGTCAAAGAACTGATATTCAGCCGGTCATGCCGGGTTGCGTCGTCGGTTTTTTTATTACAATTTTTTGAAGGTACGTATTTACCGCAATCGAAAATATTTTTTCTACTGAAGGTGCCAAAGCATGGCTCTGCCAGCAAACGAATTGAATGCACCGAAAACGACTTACTATGTTGTTTCCGTTTTTAGATCACAGAAAATTGATGTTTATAAATTATGAAGCTTGTGAAATAATTATGTTCACGCGAACTTATAAAGGACCTATATATGGGGCAATGTAGTAGCAATGACAGTGTGAAGCAATAAGGTATCCAAAGCATCCGCAACAGCATTCTTTTGAGCTCATTTTCGCCAGTATTAAGTAGTAAAGGAACGTGTCTGTCAGGCAACACCGCCGAATGAGTTTTATTAAATTTGATCTACAAGTATGCAGATGTGTTCTTCCAGGGAACCACCCGACTCCAACGCAGCAGTCTGTCACTGGAGATTCCATTCATCGCAACTTCGCCCAAAACATTAGTCAACTGAAATGTAGTGCCTCTAAAAAGTACAAGAATGTTATCGGCGACGACAATAGAAAAAAAATATCGAAAGAGCCAAGCCGTCGATCGTCCTACATGAAATCGGAAAGCGAGTAGGACGTGACGAGTCTGCGACAGGTACACAATGCCTGTTTTTACAACGCTATAAAGTTCTAAGAAACGCCTCCGCGCGTATTAGCCGCCCGTGGAAAAGGTTCCGAAGGGGAGGGGGGTGCGTGGGCGCGGAATGCGAATGAATGACTTGGCACATAGCTGCTGCGTGGACCGGCAGCTGACGCCTGATTTGGGCGCGGGACACTACCGAAGGACAGTGAGAGGGGGCCGTGCTCAGAATTGAGGGCGACAACGACCCCTTTCAGCTGAAATGAAATAACCTCCCCTTTATGAAAACGAGTCAAAAAAATTTCGTGTTATGGCATTATGGGGCCACTTCTTTTTCAAAAAAGGCAATATGTTCTATGCTTGACTTCTATTGATGAAAGAACATCTTTGGAGGTGTCGTCACCATGTCGAAATCTGGAACCTGAGCCAACCGTTTCGTTCGGTCAAGACTTTCTCCAGAATTCCTTTCTATTTTTTTTATGAACATCAGAATTCTATCGATTTGAGAAAAGAAAAAATAATTAGGGGGCGTGACCTTAGCACGTGCGCATACCTCAGTGCTCCAGCGCCACTCCGCAATCTCGTTGCCAGGAGCTTACTGGGTGGAATTACTGCGTCGTGGCTCGCTGCACGGCGCAGCGGGTACAAAGGCGTAGAGCGGCCGCAAAGGTGAGACGACGGCGGCGGCGGCGGCGGCGGGGCAGGGAAGGGAAGGGTGGGAGTGGGCGGGGCAGAGAGCGAGGCCGCCCAGACCGCTCCCGCGACGCATGACGCTGAAGTCGCGCAACTGCGTTAACGTCGGAAAACAATTCTGGTTCGCTGGCGGAATGTGATGCGAAATAACGTGTATCTTCGATATTCAGATAGTTGATGTTTTCGAAAAGGATCGTAATTAATTTAAGTGATTATCCACTCGTGAAATTAAAATCAATGGTGTTTAAGTATACTTAAAAAAATGCCCCAATGAAGGCGGTGTATCTCAAAAAGTTTATCACTTTTTTCTTTCCGATTTTTCTTACCGTTTCTCCACACTGGCCAATCATAAAACATCTTAGGAGGCGGTATTCATCAATCGCTGTGTCGATGTCCAATGAACTTCGCTTTTACTATACAATAATCTGATTTTAACATAGCTTTCAGTTATTTTCAATATTTGGCGCACTTGGAACTGTTGGACAATTTCACTCGTGGAGTAGTCCTATTAAATATCACTCCTGGTTCGAAAACTCTTTGATAAATCCTTTCTCGCTTCGTAAGTCGGGAATTTATCGACAATTTCCAAAGCACTCGTATTACCTGTGATAATGATTACCCTGGAAGCAGAGAGGATCTGAAACCGATGACATACTATTTGAAGGAATGTACCGCTTATTCGCAGTACTTACTTAAATTAGTAGTGTAACAATTATTGTTTGAACTCGCATCGACACAGCGCATCTGTTCGAAGGGTAGCATTTCGTTTTTCCAGTGGTCATGAATGTTTGCCGCTTAGCAGTAAAAGACACTCAGCCGAGAAGCACGAACAGGATTTTGCTCTGCGCCAGCTCATTCTGTGGGTGGGTGGGTGGGTGGGTGGGTGGGAGGGAGGCGGCGGGGCAAGAGGGTGAGCGGGGTGTCCCACGCGCCGTGCCGCGTCGGCGTGTGATTGCGACCGAGACGGGAACGCTCGAGTCCTGCGCTCCAGCCCTATGGGCCGACAAATAATCGTATTGAGAGTTAACGATAACCCACTGCAGACCAAGTTTTCAAAGTATGTGGTTAAAAATAATACTTAAATACAAAATTATTCATACGAGGAGTATATGAAGATAACTGACATCCAGCCATGATTGGGGGAATGCTATCATTCGTAGGTTGCACCAGAGTGATTTGCTTCGTAGCGGTTTTACTTACTGACAACGACTTTTCGGACGCACAGAAAAGGTAGCGATATTTGTTGTAATGACAGATGGCCCCAACAGAACATGTGTGTTAAATACTTTCAGGGGGGGAATAGAGTTCCAAGAATGTTCTTATATACAAATTAAATGGCACAGTTGCATTCCGAGAGTGATCAGCGCCGCAATCGTTTCGCAACACCGAACGGCGGGCGGTGTCGAAACAGAGACAAAACCCGTAGGAGCGACGAGCACTGCGGAGCGCCTTGGCCCGCGGCAGAGCGCGCCCATTGGTTCCGGACACGCGAATCGCCGCAGGGTGGCGTCGCCGCGAATGCGCCCCGCGGGACACCCACACTCCCAGCAGGGGCGGCACGCACTGCGGAGCAATGCAACCGCACGCCACTGACGCCAACGGCGTTGCGCCAGCGCGCCCACTGGCGAGATTCCGGTGAAGGCAAGGTCTTTTCGAGACTTCTGAAGAACGATCAACGCTTTACTTCTTTGGACATTTAGCATATGCTTACGTTTAACGCGCGTCAACATATTTCACAAAAAACGTATGAACCTTTTCTTCCGTATCTTGCCCGTACAAAGGGCACTGCACATGCAGGCAAAGTGAGGGAGTGTGACTCGACGGCCACACGCACACACTCCTCGCTGGATCCGGCTGTGCGAGTCCTGGGCGCGCCAGACGTCCAAGACCGCGCAAGGTCGGCGAGGGCCGCAGGTGATACGTGTGCAGGGGCAGCGCGAGAGAAGCGAAGAGAGAGGGCGAGCGAGGCGCTCGCTCCTTGGCTGGCACGCGCACTCACACACGGGGATGTTGCACCTCACGGCACCACGGCACTCGACGCACGGCACATTCGCTTCGCACTGTCGGAGGCACCAGGGGAGCGTCGGCGCGCTCTCCTCCGTTCGGCGCGGCGACCCACTCGCGACTGCGGCGCTGGCGGCGGCCGCGTCCCACTCGCCGGCCCGGCCCCGCTCGGCCCCCGCGCCGCGCCGCAGCCACGGCCCCGCCCGCGCCCGCTCTCACCTGGCCACGCTTGCCAACGCCACGCGCGCGCCTGCCAACCTCGCCACACGGAATGCACACACGGCGCACAAAAAGAACACATCTGCAATGCACACACACACACACACACACACACACACAGTCTGATTGTCTATCTCCGTCTCTCTCCCTCCCTCCCCCTCTCCCTCTCTCTCTTTCTCCCTGCATGTCTCTTTCCCTGTCAGTCAGTCTGTTTGTCTCTCTCTCTCCCAGTCCATCAGTCAGTCAGTCTCTCTCTGTGTATGTCTCTCTCTCTGCCTGCCTGTGTATGTCTCTCTCTCTCTCTCTCTCTCTCTCTCTCTCTCTGCCTGTGTGTGTCTCTCTCTCTCTGCCTGTCTCTCTCTCTCTCTCTGCCTGTGTATGTCTCTCTCTCTCTCTCTGCCTGTGTATGTCTCTCTCTCTCTCTCTCTCTCTCTCTCTCTCTCTCTCTCTCTCTCTCTCTGCTCTCTCTCTATGTCTCTCTCTCTGCCTGTGTATGTCTCTCTCTCTCTCTCTCTCTCTCTCTCTCTCTCTCTCTCTCTCTCTCTCTCTCTCTCTCTGCCTGTGTATGTCTCTCTCTCTCTGCCTGTGTATGTCTCTCTCTCTCTGCCTGTGTATGTCTCTCTCTCTGCCTGTGTATGTCTCTCTCGCTGTCTCTGTATGTCTCTCTCGCTGTCTCTGTATGTCTCTCTCGCTGTCTCTGTATGTCTCTCTCGCTGTCTCTGTATGTCTCTCTCGCTGTCTCTGTATGTCTCTCTCGCTGTCTCTGTATGTCTCTCTCGCTGTCTCTGTATGTCTCTCTCGCTGTCTCTGTATGTCTCTCTCGCTGTCTCTGTATGTCTCTCTCTGTATGTCTCTCTGTCTCTGTATGTCTCTTTGTCTCTGTATGTCTCTTTGTCTCTGTATGTCTCTTTGTCTCTGTATGTCTCTTTGTCTCTGTATGTCTCTCTCTGTCTGTCTCTCTCAACTAACAAACAGAACATACGTTTCGTAACGTCAATCATTTAAGTTTAAGACGACGAGTAATCAATTTTTTAATTGACTAAAAATCAAAAATGAAATAAGATTGTATGTCAAACAATGAAAAGGAAAATCATTTCGCCTATATATATATATATTTCGCACAGTGTCAACAGGCTGAAAGCACAGTCGCCTTGCGCGGCACAGGAAGGTAAGGCGCACCGCGGGCGGGGCGGGGAGAGCAGCTGGCGCGCGCGGCCTCGCGCCCGTGCTAACGCGCGGAGGCGGCCGCTGCAATACGAGAGCAGGGCGCCTCCGCCAGATGAAACCGCGCACGATCGCTCGCCCACGCCGCTCCTCCGCGTGCCGGGGGCGTGGCCCCGCACTTCCACGCTCGCTGCCCCGCTCCATTCCCGACACCATAAAACGAGACGCAAAGGCTTGGATTTGTCCAAGTCATCGAATTACAAATTGACGAAAGGCAGTGAATAATAGTTATACGACGAAACTCAATAAAACAGCTTTAATAAATCTCTCATCTCACAAATGGATGTCTTGCCATTGAACCACTGACGGTTCGGATCATTAATCTCTTGAGAAAGCATGTTTAGCTTTGCAAATTATTTTTCAATATTCGTCATGAAAGTTATTTTGACACGAAAGGAAGGACATTTTACAACTTTAATGTGACTGACATTATTCAGCAAGTCATTGCTATTATTGTGACAGCAAAGCAGGAAGATTTTTGTGTATCAAATGAAAATATATTAGAGTAATGTGTTGACGGAGAAAATGGCATTTAGATTTCGCACCTTGCTACTTTCCTTCTCCACAATACAGCTTGTCACTTTAGCGAAACCCAAATATAATCAATGAAAATTAAAAAAAACATATTATGCTCGATTTTAGCAACAGGAGTAATTGAATATGTGTACGAGTCCCTGTCGAAGGTAAACATTAAGTTACGATCCATACGCGCAGAAAATCGTCTAAAGGAAATCAGTATGGAAGTCAAAATGTTCGCGAACACACGGCGGAGATGCAATAGACGTCAGTCCCATTAATAAAAGATACGACTGAAGAATAGTACGATTTTCAGGTTCAAAACAAAAGCTCCGCATATTTTAACAAAGATCTCCTTACTTTCTGGCGCATCACCGCTAAGGTGATGTTCTCCAACATTATTTTAGCGACGGTCGTTGGCGTGTGTAGGACACCATCAGCTTAGGATGCGAAAGAAGGCGAGTAGATCAGAGAAAGCGGAGACAGAAAGAGGACGTGGAACTGAAGTGTCCGATAAGGATTACAATGGGCACATGCCAGAGACTGCGGTGCTGAAGTGCATCACGGTGATGCTCAAACACAAGGGGCATCCTTACAGCGACCTGAAGGCGTCGGGCCATGAGAGGTGGCTCAGGGCATCAACTGATGTCACTGCAGTGCCTCTGATCTTGTAGGTTCCAGTCCCAACAGAGAGTGGATTTTTGATACTAGCCATATACGCTAATAGGTTGAAATCAGTCGCTGCCTGGAGGAGAATACTAGCGGCCGGCTGCTCTGATCGGTAGTTTCCCGAGGTTTCTTCGATCAACACCAGGCGAATGCCGAAGCAGTACCCTAACAAACGGGCTGTGAACAGCGTGCAACCTTTTCTTCCTCTTCCTTGTCCTATCCTCACCTCTTATTTATACCTATAAGCACACGCAGTACACTAGCACACATGCCAGGAGATCGGAACTTGACTCGACTGGGGCGGTGCCCCGTTGGTGGGAGATACCTGGTTGGGGAAACCCTGTTAGACGGCGGTAGGGCTGCGGCGAATGCCATCATCCAGCGAGGGAAGATCACCTCCACTTCTCGGGGAAAATACATGCCCTACACTTACGGGACTAATGACTTTGGCAGTTGGCGCGCCCGTAAACACTAATCAATCAATGAATCAATCAATTTGATAGCGTCAGGAGGTCTCCAGTCGTAGCCGCGGAAGTGTGCTCACAAGGGCATCGTAGAGGTGAGTATATGTGTGTGGGGGAGTCATCTGAGAGCGGAGGCTTCCGCGGCCGGAGTCAGTAGCTACTTGTCTGTTTGAAAGACGTCGCGTTCTAGGCACAGGTATCAACGTTTCGACCGCTATTCGGCGACCTTCCTCAGAACGTAGTGCATTGCGCCCTGAGGAAGGTCCCAGAATGGCGGGCGAAACGTCGGCCCCTGCGCCCTGGAGGCGGCGCCTTCCTGACAGCCAATTACATTCTGGGCGAGTCGTCCGTTTCCGCAGCGCCGTCCCTGGCAACTGCCGCATTTGCCACGCGCGGCGCCGCTGTCTTTTCGCCTTCGTTAGATCGGACGCTGCCGTATTAAGCTCTCCCGAGGCTACGTATCCCCAATACGGCGCCTTTTACTCACTGCGCTTCTCAGGTTGACGGAAGGGAATGCCGCCGGTGCTGCTGATCGCGCGTTCTCTTCCTCTTCCTCGAGGCAGAGCGGGCAAAGCACACGGACGGGAAATTCACAGTGTATTGTTGCAAGATCTAACTCTCGCAATTCTACAAAGGCATTGGTAGTCGCTCTTAGAATAAAAGGGATGGGGGACTGACATATCACATGTAGAATTTCCGTAGCAGAAGTAATCTTATTGTTCCGAACTTATAAACGATGACCATATTTATCTTGACCTAGGGATTAGCCGGACAGCCTAACACACATTTCCCTACTCCTTAAGCCCAATTCACGGAATGCCACTTTTCATGTTCTGAAGGGAATATATTACCTAAGCTCATCATGTGAAAAAGAGGCACCAGCTGTTTTCTTCCATCGACAATGCCCGTTTTGAAGTCGGAAGCCACGAAAAGTTGACGCATGATGTAACGCAAGGTGTGGCATACGCTAACATGCCCGAATACAAGATGACTGAGGACACCGGTTTTGACTATATCATCGACGCTGGAAGAGCTGACATCATTTAGCTTTACATACTTGCTTTTAGACGTTTCAGGTTCTCTCTCTCTCACTCTCTTTTAACACTTTGAAAGTAAATAAATGTTATTCTTTGCTTTAAGCTCAACAATAAGTATTATCAGCTAAAACAATTAGAAATGAATACAACAACAAAGGTTCAAAGTTGTTTTATCGATAACGGACACCTCCTAAATCCCGGGTACGAAAGCGCGAGGAATTTAATTCCACGAGTGAATAAATCACCGTGAATTTAATACCATATAGAATACATTTTTCCCCTAAATTTTCGTACCTTTGGTAATATAAGTTCGTAAAATGATGAAAGACCCTTTACTTCGAACGCAGTATCAAGCAACATTGGTACTTTTTACCGACACTCCCTACAGAATCCCATTCTTACTTCAGCTCATTAGAGTACACGGAAGAAATCTTTCAAGGCCAGCAAGCTTTTTTAAAGCTCTTCACTCAGACTTGAACTGTCACACCGGGCTCAATTTTACACGAATCTAGGAGAAGTACAAGCCGCAAAATGACTGGTCCGGCGCGAGGGCCGGGCGGCCGCGGAGGAGGAGCGAGGAATGCGCGCGAGGTGCCGCGAGGAGGCGGAGCGCCGGACAGCGCGCCCCATATCGAGGCGCGCCGAGGCCAGGCCGAGCCACGGGAGCAAGGACGCCGCCGCCATCGCTGGCCCACGCCCCACAACACACAGCGCCGCAATTCGGCAGCACGGCGGCATTCCTACGAGGACCCTCGCACACACAGCCCCAAAAGACAACACTCCAACAGATCCAAGTGCCAAGTCACACACGCCTGCAAAGCACACGCGGGTGAGTGACATGCAACGTTTACGCCAAAACAATTTCAGTACTCTAAGGTCGATCATGGTTTAAATAAATCTGACGAAATCTCAATCATTCCAGAAAAAATTATACTCGTACTATTAGAAAGAAGAGGTTGGATGGCTGTTTCCGTGGGCACAATTTCATCTAGCTGAAATAATTGCCATGGTGAAAATGTATGGCGTGATGGCTCCAAGTGAAATGGATCCTTTTGCGACTAAAATGTATTCGTTAAATGCGTCAGCTAAACATATTTTCTTTCTAATTTAGAAAAAATCAGAATAGAAAAAAATGTGTCGTGAAGGTTGTATTTCTGCACTTAAATTAATCCCCAGTCATACAATTTCCGAGTAGGATGATTCCTATACAATATTTAACAAAAAATATTATTACACGACTTTGAGTTCCATATTACCATCTGTGTAAATAAAATTAAAAGAAAAGAAATTTAAAAATGAAATATTGAATTTCATATACATCGCCAACAGAATGTTGTATTTTTGCATTTCCATTTGCAATATGTGTCTCAGCAAATATGTTTGCCGGTAGGAAAAGTAAAAAATTTACTCTTCCCGAAAGCTTTTTCCCAAAGAAACCATTTCTCGCAAGTTTTTATCCAATCAAAACTCAAGTAAATGCTCTATAACAATTACAGATCGCGATGTCGGTAATAACACGCACGAATTTACAAAATACACGCACCATTTTAAATTTACGAGCGAACATAAATAAACTGTTCGTTTAGGGTAAACTTGTCATCGCGCACCCAGGGCAATCCATTTCATATTCTGCCACTTCGACGTAAGCTAAAGAGCAGTCTTCCACTCTGTAAATAGACGCGGCGCAGCCTTCAAATGGTAGGGAGCTGAATAATTGCTTCAATTCACTGACAAAGAAAACATCACTTAATTTTTTTTTTTTAAGTTATCGTAAAGGTTTAAAACAGTGCAAGCTGCGGATCCCACCCAATATGAACGAATTGAAACAATTATTTCTGTTTGCCAGAAGCGTGATGAAACAAAAAGGCCTAAAAGGAATACATCCCTGCAGCTCTAGATGGCTGAGAACCAAAAACCTTCATCTATTTGCGAATAAAGAACAGAAGGTCAGCTTATTATTGAAGACACAGGTTTTTATATAGCACAAATCTCCCGCAAGATTGTATTCTATAAAATGTTCAGTAAGATCTTCCAATGGACTAACATTTACAGTGCAACTCGTATTTATGTTTCTGAATTAACCGCAATAATTTTCTTCGGAAATGAAGTACTTTAATGATCTTCAGTATATGATTCGAATTTTGTATGTACATGACAGAGAAATGCTTAGTCTACATTTCTAAACAGTTTTGTGTTTCAGTTTGTACATCAAAGGAATGCAAACCGTTTGTGTATCAAAGGAAGATAACGGTTAACTAAGAGGCTTAACTTCCTTACCGTTTCAACAGATCATTTTTTGATAAGCTAATCGCAGTATCATAAGTTAAAGACTGAAATGTATTGTGAGAGAAGGGTATTTCCCATCCCAGAGAGGTACATTAACTGGAGTTATACGAAGCTTTAAGAAATTAAGTTCAGATCGTTAATTTTATTTGGGATTAAATGGAAGTGTCTCAAGGGACTCAGCGCAATTTCATGTAAAGTTTAAACAGGACAAGAGGGGGAGATTAAGCTTGATAACAGAAAGGAATCGCATTCCCACTAACAGGCTCGTAAACTAGTGGTGCTACAGAATTGCACAGACTTTCTAGAACTAGTTCGTTTTCTAATCTCTTTAGTCTGGGCTAGCTTTTCGGTTTTGACTAACCTTTTGCCAGCTGCCTTCTATTACCATCTAAAGAACACATTTACTTTTTTTAAAAAAATTTTAATCCCCTAATGTTACGACTGAAATATGACTAATAATATTATAGAAAAGCAAAACCTTATCCTACATACAAATTCTCGTTGAAAAATTGGTGCCATTTTTGGGAAAATGTCCTTCGAGCGTTTCAGTAAATGTAGGATTTTGAGTTCATGTTCCCAGAAAAGAATTGAATTATCGAGAACCTGTTTCACTCATGATCTCAAACACTTGTACTCACAAATGCAATAATGTATTTAAATCGCAGGTAATGTAAATATTAACGACGTGAGACACCTCAAAAATCTACATTTGTGTACAGAAAAACAAAACGAATACAGCAAAATGGAGTTTATGCTATTTCATACAGTGCATACACCGCACAAAAAGTTGGAAGAAAAATTTGGAGCAGTTTCTGAGAAAATCACCTTTTTAATATTTCTTAATATTGTCCATATCGGATTCGAAATTGCGTGAAAACTACTGCAAACAAATGTACATGGTATTAATTAAAAGGACTAATTGTGGTGAACAAATTTCAATTGAAAAAATCACTATCTTCAATATAGAAAGACGCCGAAAAAATTAACAATTCAATAATTTTCGAAATTTCAGATTTAACAGTGAATATCGGATCTATGTTACGTTGGTATTACCTTCTATTCTCAGAAGAGCTATAAAGAAAAACAATTTAGCCATTCTTGAGAAAATTTTGAAAATGTCCCAGGGGCTTCATGGAAAGTCCACTCACAATTTAAAGAAGTTTTTCTAAAATCGCAGATCTGCTAGTCGGACCACATTGACTGGGGAACATTCATTTTTAAAAAATCATACGAATAGTTTTTAGTCGCTAGTGTTGTTCAGACGATCAGGCAGGCAGGTAGACAGGGAGACGGACGGACGTTTTGGAGAAAAAAAACTTTTTTTCGGAATCTGGGGATCCCCAGTGTTCTTCCGTTGAAATCTCAATATCAGTTTTCCATAGCATTACATAACTTTCTGTATACTACATATGTTACACCATGTGACCCACTAAAGATTCTAAAATTGTGTTGCATGAAATGTAGCCCAGCAGCATTAATACATACAAAAGCTGGTTGAGAGAGGTTGCTTCGCATTGTATCTTGCCAACTTTGTGAAGCGTCAGAAAGGATTGAACACTATGTAAAATGGAAAATAACTGCTTGTACTAGAAAATGAAAGTTGACTTATCCAAAATTGGCGTCCAATCAAAGACGTTCCGCAGCAGAGCTAGGAAGCATGGTGAAGAACTGTTCACTGCGGCTGGGAGCCCAGCACGAGCGGGGACGCTCGGCCGCCTGCGCGGCCAAGCGGAGACAATGGAGCAGCGCGGGGCGGGGCGAAGGGTGCGGTGGAAGACGATGCCGAGGCGACGCCACGACATGCCATGCAGCGGCAACAGGTATCCCGCTAACGGTTCTCGTCAATTGCAGGCTGACACTGCTGGTTCCTCTCCCTCAAACGGTTCTCCGAATGCCACTCTCCTCGCTAACAACATACACTTTAGAAAGTTTCCTCTATTTTCGAGACGAATAAGTTCATTCGCCAACTTGCACTTTCAACATTAAAAATATACTACTCCCAACTCCGCCGCCTTCGGGAAATTTCCCGACACATCGGGATAAGGGAGTGAAAGTTGGCACAGGCCAATATAAAAAATTATTCTTACTGTTCTTACAACGAAAAATGTAGAATTTAAAAAGAAACAAAACGAGGGAATGAATCGAAATTTTTCAAGGTGTTTTCCCAGGTGTCCCTCACTGAGTTCAATTGTGAATATGTTATAATGGGTGAAGAAATAAGTATTTTTAGTTGCTCTGCAGGAAAACGTTTGAAAGGGATGAAAATGTCCTTGAAAAGAAGGCACGTGAGCTATGCCGAAAATTAAATTTTTCACGTATAAAAATGAAATGTTTTTCAGCAGAAGAAATTACAAAATGTAATAGACATAAAATGTGCAAAACATCACAAACCCACTAGTATTTTTTTCTATTCGTAATTACGGGGAGCAAATGTCTCTCAAAAATAAAACCGATTTTAAAAAGGAAACCGAAAGAAAACTCGAAGAAAGAAAAGAAACATAAAATAACAAAAACGCATATTATGCTTCGTTTTCATTGCTTCAATTCCACAACTACTATAGGTGATTACCTTTTGTAGATTAAAAAATCATGGACGTAAAATTTGAATTTAAACAAAAATCTACACAGATATTGTCTAAAACAAAAGCGTGCACATTTCTCGTTGTAGGATAGGTGGAAACCTTTTCTGCCATACGTTTTTCTCAAGTTTCACAAATCCAATATATTAGTACAAAATTCAACGTAGAAAAATCAAAAGTATAAGTTCATTGGCGATATTAGCACTCAGTATGGAAAATGGACGTAGAATCTTCAAAAACCGCTATTGAAGCGGGTAAATCAATTACCAAACGTAAGTATTTGAAGTCATACAAATATTTCACTGTTACAACAATAAGAATATCATTATTATTATTATTATTATTATTATTATTATTATTATTATTATTATTATTATATCGATAATATTTAAATTGATTTTGCTTATTTTAGGGGAAATATCGAAAATTCTTCCCGAACGCGAACTTACTGAGAAGAATGATTGATTGATTAATTGTTAGTTATTCTTGGTGCGTCAACTACTAGGTTCGTTAGTCCAGTAACTGTAGTGAATGTTTTTCTCGGAAAGTGGCAGTCTTCTTCCCTTGCTGGATGACGAGATCCGAAGTCGACCTACTAGCGGAGTTTTCCCTAACCAGGTATCGCTACCAGCGGGACACCGCCCCAGCCGGCACAAGCTCTAAGCACCTGACCTGTCTCCCGGCATGTGTGGTAGTGTAGTACATGTTAGTGTAAGTGTGTTTAAGGGGTTAGGGTAGGACAATAAAGAGGAATGAAGTCGTAGGCTTCCGCGGCCAGAATCATAAAGATCTTGGCTGTCCGGGTGACGTCACGTTGAGGCCCTCAACGCGGCGTCACCCGGACAGCCAAGATCTTTATGATAAAGAGGAAGGAAAGATCGCGGCCCTTTTGTTAGAGTTCTGTATTCCCTTGATCGGAGGAAACACTGAAAACTACCAATCAGAGCAGCCGGCCGCTAGAATTCTCCTCCAGACAGCGACTGAATTCGACCTAGCTGACAAGCTAATATCGAAAATCCTGCCACCGTCGGGACTCGAATCTACGACCTGCCGATCAGAGGGATTGAGAAGGAAAGAGCGCGGCTACGCCTCGTCGGAAGGACAGCGAGTGAGTAGCAACGCCACATCCTCGTTCCGCGGAGCGCGTGTTCGTCCCCTTGGCGGCGCCCGCCGCAGCGAAGCGGCCGCCCACATTAATTGGGAGGCGCCGGCCGCCACCGCGCCACTGCGCATGCAAACCGCTTCGGGCCTCGACGCGAAAACGCGCTTCCTTCCAGGCTGCACTTCACTAAAATTTAGTTCACTTCTAGAGGCCTGCGGCAGAAAAATTGCCGCTGAACGCAATCACACAAAATGTTTCCCCAAAAAGTAGCAGCAACTGATCGAGAAAAATAAAGGACTTTTGTAGAACACTGCACAGAATTAAATAATTTAACCCAAATAATCATCACAAATACTGCAACAATATTTCCGTATGCACATTTCTTTCAATACGAAGACTATGATAAAAGTTTAAGTTGCATAACGCAACAGGTGAAGAGCAAATATTGAATGGCGGACGGCGTGGGCCTTGCTGCCGCATGGCGTGCGCGGTGTCGCAAGCAGAAACGCTTTAAGTATGCGAATCCAGCTGGTACACGCAGTATAGGCGGTATAAAGCCATCGAACATTTACGTAGTTCAGTTAAAATCGAAACTGTTCCATTGTTTTCTTTTGTTTGTTCGTGGGTATCTACCGAAAGCATGCACACTTCCCACGTGACAGAAAGATGCTTTGTTTTCTTTCAATTTGCGCGCATTAGAATTTAGCAATGTAGTGCGAGGCCTCTTGGGAGGCGAAGCACGTTCGCGTCGGTGACGTCCACTCTCCCTACGCTCCTCCTCCGCGTCCTTGCACACTTCGCCACTTCCCAAGCTGGTGTACCGGCCTCATTGAACTTTTCAATTACCGCACGCAATATTCTCTAGCTAACACACACACACACAAATAAATAAAGTTTGAACACTAAGAGACATTCTTATCATCGAGGAGGAGGGAGGGGGAGGACCAGCAGTACCACAGCATTCTTTTAACTTTCTCGCCCTTAAGAAGGCACTTCTTAAGAAGAGAAAGTTATGTAATTGCGCGCCGGAAAATGGGGAATTTTCGGCAAAAAAAACTTTTAATTGGCCACGAAATTGCACACAATCTTACTCTTCTGCGCATCCGTAAATACCATCAGTGTTGCCAACGCTTTGTATCTATAACAGAAGATAGTGGAAACAGCTAGAGAGTTAACTCATTTATCCATACCAAGAGGTTACGCAAAAATAAAATCAGTCACCTCTCCTATGGGACAGAACGTGTATGGTTCAACCCAGAGGAACAAAACAGCAATATACGCCAATGCAACCCATTACCTAAGCATGTTTCGAACTTGCACTCAACTTCAATATACAAATGTGAATGCAGAGAAAAACAAATTCTTAACATCAAAACAACCCCTTTTTATTTTTCAAGCAGAAATAGCAACAGATGAATCAAATATGAAACCAAAATGTAATCAACCTGACATTGATTGAAAACGTAAGAAACCGTATCAAGCGTTCAAGACGGCTGAAAAACTGCTGACGCTGGAACGCTCCTTTTTCTCAGCTCCCTCCCCCCTCCCGCCGCTCGATGCGCCCGCTCTCCTGGCCCTCCCGGGGGCGTTTGCCGTGCGGTGCACCTGCCAGCGGCCATCCTCCGGCTGGCTCTCCAGTGGCGCGCCATCGATTTGATGTCATCGCCAGGGAAGGACGCCAACGCCACCCCGCCCCGCCCCGCCCCGCCCCTCTCCTCCCGCCAACACCACACCACTTCACACTACGGCTTCTTACGGTAGAAGCTCCACTGCTCTTCAGAATGGATAAAGAAGTTCAAGGAGTGGCAGTGTAGAGGGAATATAAATAACTACTGTACAGTCTAACGAAATTATTCCCAAACCGCCTCGAGGCAACACTGACTGTGTTAGAAATAACAACTCTCACTTATTACTTTACCTCCAGTACTAAAGTGAACGCATATCTACCGTCATTTATTCATAAATTCATTGTGTTCACTAATTGTGTCATCTGTAATCAATCTATTGAAAGCAATCGACATTTCCTTTTCGAGAAAACATGTGAGTGTATGGTTGATTTTATAGAATCTAATATAGCAAGTTTTCTTAAGTTATTAAAAACGAAGATTTGTGAGTGTATGTAAACGTAATGACTAGCAATCGTTTGACGTACTTTTACAACAAAAATGTCACGTTATAATTATGTGATGCATTATGTTTTAAAGAATTTTTCAACCGCATTAATTCTTGTAGCTTCGATGTTTTTTGCATAAAATCATTGAAGTATAAATCTTTAAAAAGATGTCATGTAATTCATCAATATCTGAGTCTATTGGATAATAACACCAAGAGAGGGGGAAGTTGTGGTAAGACACGCATTTCCACTAGTTAATTCAATAACGCCATGAACGATTCAAATGGTTTATTATTTTTATATTGTTGTCGGTACGTCCAGATGTAGGATGTGAAATGGAGTGAGTTGGCGCCAGTGCCCCTAGCATTTGCATACTGTACTCCTTGCAACAGCGCCCCCCTGGGTCCGCACGTCCGCCTCGCACAGGCGGTGTGCGGTTTCGCAAGCGGCACCGTGCGCCGATGGCCCACGGATTGCCTTGCATTCGCAGATAACTCCCATCGCCACCAGAAAAATTTCAAAACGCGACAATACGATTTATTACGGACGAGAATCCAATTGCACAAGGACAAAGAAAGGTCAAGTTCCGACAATTCAGGCGTCAACCGGAGAATGCGAGGAGGAAGTTGACATTTGAGTATGGTGATGACGGTGTCTGGCGTTCTTGTAATATCCACTTCATTCCCAATCGCTGGAACTCAAACCATAATAACCTAATAAATTCGTTGAGGACTCAAACTCAAGAGACATGAAATGTTTTTATTACTGCTGCAGCAATTAAAGTTATTACGTCGATAGAGGAAATAACGAGGCATAACCCAGGCGATAGCCGGGTTATAACAAACCTATATTTTTGATATTAGTCGGGTGACGTTCAATACTTTTTGTAATAGGCCAACCACCGCTTTTATGAGAAAATTGATACAAAACTGAAATATCTTATTTTTTAATAGGGTAATTCATAAGCCATCTTTTGATTGAACCCATTTGTTTCGAATGTTCTTAACGACGACGGACTATTCAAATAGTTAAATACGTCGTCCAGTAAGGCAGTAGCGTGGAGAGTGAATCAAACCACGACGTATTCCTTTATAATTGCCCAGGAAAGCGAACCACGAGATATCAGATGGTTGGTCGCTTGCGCCAAGGACGAGGCGATGTCAATTACAAAGCAATTAAAACTCACAGAGATAATAACCGTTTGGGTTATGGTACTAACTCTTCCACTCGTAAAAACTAATGATCAAGTATTGCATAACATTCAAAGTACGCTTGAAACAAAATAATTTTGAAACTGGTTCCACAACCTGGTAACAATTAAAATTGGGTAAATTGATTTGTAGATTAAATCTACAAAATAATAGTTTATTCAGCGAAGAGAGCAGAGAACTCGTCATCTAAATTTCACTTAATAAATCTCTTTCGTCCCACGTGTTGCGGGTGGCAGGGAGAGGGGTCTTCTCGCCTGGAGGGCGCGGGCGCACTGAGCGCCGATGGGCCCGGGGGAGCCACGTTTCACGAGCCCGCATGGCAGGCCGTGGAACTTGCAACACTTGCAAAACAATTCATTTTAAAGCAATTTCACTTTTTATATTCGTCAATTTCTCCTAGAAAAACACATAGCTCTAGTCCGATTTCATTTCATGGATTTCTCTAGCGAAGTCTGTTGCATTGTTAACCTATACCTTCCTCTCCAAAGCATTCTTGCCCCCGTGTCAATTTATTCCTAGGAGACTTGCAATATCCCTCGAACTGCACAGAATGACTCAAATAAATGCGCCCAAGAGTAGCGCCGGGGGACAAGAGGGCCGCGAAGGCCGTGGGGGCCGGGCAGCTTCGGGCCGAGGAGGCGGGCTTGGGGAGCAGAAGGGGTCGTGGAGAGGGGAGAATGAAGGGCCAAATGGGGAACGTGTGGAGACGCGAGAGCCCTACGAGTAGAGGGAGTGGGGGCAGGACGGGGCGGTGGGAGAAGCCGAGGAGACAGCCTTGGGAGCAGAGGAGGACATGGGGAAGAAGGTCCGAGGGGGACGAAGGGGCCGACGAGGCCGCGTGTGGTGACCGGGTGCCAGGCGAGGCGCGCCGCTCGGAATGCCCAAAGAAGCACAGCGCCTGCCTCGCCCCCACGCCGCCGTGCGCACCTTGCTTCAGTGTTTGCTTTACCCAACACCGCACAACTCATCGCGTATTCAACACTTTACTCGCCCCACACACATGTAATAGGAGGCGTAAGGCACCCTCATTGTAATAGCAAACGTTTCGAAAAACATCGTGACTTTTTCACTCTGCTCATTGTATGAATCATTACGAGAGACTCGAAATGGAGATCTATGCTCTCCACGCCCATAGATGAGGTTCAAAGCGCCGGCCACCAAAATAGAAAACGTCGTGTTTGGCAATTTTCATAATTTTAGAAATGTCATAAAGACTAATTCCTTCGAAATCATTCATTTTGATTTCTTATTTTACTGTATCGGTTCTAAACATCTGCCCTTCAAATGTTTAAATTTCGCGAGTTCGAGTTTTAACCCTGAAGATAGTAGGTTACAAAAAACGCGTAACATTTGCAACACCATTCATTATACATTCATACATCATTCATCAGACGTTCGTTTGTTTGTTTGTTTTAAAATAGAAAGTAGAGCATCATTCAATCTGATCAATCAGGATGTCAAGGCACATTAGGTATTCCCACTCTTCGGAATCTTGTTGAACCAGGTGTGTCTACACCACCTTCTCAGCTGTCTGGAACCTCCGCGCTCCTCACTCTCGCACGTTTGCCAATTATTGGGCATCTCGTTGCCTACGCGAGGCCAAACGCGAAGTGAAAGTTTTCTGGTCTCTATCGCAGTTGCATTGACGCGACCGTAGCCTTTGTTGTATTTTTCAAAACAATTTCGTTATATTTTTCCACGTATTTCAAGCGAAATAAGTTCTCTAAAAAATCTGTGACGTGCTTTCCTTCGTTAAGTTCGTAGAAACAATCTGCTTATAAGACACTTCCCGCGGCCTGAAGGAAGGCCACGGTAACGAGTCTTCGTTAAAAAGCTGAGGTTGCGGTATGAATAGTAATCAGCCTTGGAATTCATGAGGCGAATCCATAAATTTATTCCGCTCGCATCTGCTGTGCATTATCGAAATTCTAGGTGCTTCCACAACAAACCACGTGTCCCGCGGGCTCCAGGATTCAATTTCGAATTCAGCGGGGCGCATTCCCAACACTAAACATGACAACGAGATTTCAAAACCGAAATCAATTTAAAACATTATAACATAAATATACGTACTGAATAACATGTTTGCAGAATTTGTTTACATAAATTCCGCAAATAAGTCCCCAAAGGGAAATTTGTTCTGGCAGAAAATGTATTTCAATTCCTTACGGATGGTCGTTTATCCATTACTTTCAATTTCAGTGAGTAAGAGGCCATTACAGTCAAAACAAACTGCAAATATAATCAAATAATTCAAAAAATATTCCTCCGAGGATAACGAGCAAAATTTCATTGTTTTTTCTTTGCACGAAGTTTTACAGGCCCTAATTTTCAAAATTGTTGCATTCGGGGTTAAATTTTTCTGCGCTCAATAAATTTTTCTTAATTTCAAATAATTATTTAGTTAATATTTACAATTATTGTCTCTCTGAACAGCAATAACCACAGAATTTATTGGAAACAATACATTATAACTGTATTGCAGTGTAAAAGTATACGTGTGAAGTTTATTGACTAGGAAGTGGTGCTAAAACTTTCCCGCCCGTATCTTCACGCAATTTTACACGAAAAGTACTTCGGAGAGACGTTTTGCGTCAATCGGTACGACGAAGACACGTTTTGCTGTCAATCGATTTTTCGCTATCAAGAACCCACAAATAAGGGATTCTGGCTACACCACGTGTTAAGATGATTTTTTCCCCTAAATTTAGCAACTGAATTCATCCACTTTTTCGTTAGCAGGGCCCTGTAATAAAGAGTTTTTCTGCCGAAAATTCGCTGTTTTGCGCGCAACATTACATAACTTTCTCACCAATCCATAGCGAGAAAGTAAAAAAATTGCACTTAGGTGTACACTTAAAGCAAAGTAGCAGTTTGCGGGATGGGTTCAGTGAAGCGACTACAACAGTCGACACTGTAAACAAAACAATGGAGCGTCGTGAGTCAACACGCATGTTAAGAATGACACTAACAGTACCTACATAATTTTAAGTTACCATGAATTCCTAGTTATTTTCACCACTACATAGTGTAGTAAGCTTGTTTTGGGCGTACGAATGATATGCCATTTTGAAAGGAGTACGTCAAAGGCAGTTTCGTACGTACTGCGTACATTATTTTTTAGAACGAGTTCATGGACGCTTGCAAGTACGTATCTTAAGATGATTTTCAATATACAAGGTGAAAGTCATGTTGATTTATGTTGCTTCGGTGTTTTGTTTATTTTTCAACACTCATTTGTTTTATATGGCCAAGGCAAAGTTCATTTTGCCGCACGTGTGCCGCAAAGTAACACTTTTCCATTAATAGACGGTTAAGGAAAGAATGTTTCCATTGACGTAATGAAAAATAATGTACGCAACTCGTACTAAAGCGTTCTTGGCACATTGATTTTAAAATATCTTTCATTATTACGAAGACTCACGTTCTGAAATGGTTACGTAAACAACTGTCTTTTGTAGCCCGTCGGTAGAAACTTCCTAGACCATCCATTGCTGTCTCTAACGAGTTTCCACGCAAGTTCGCGACATGCGACAGTTTCGCCCGTCCGTGTTTGAGCGCATGTCGAACCGCATAGCACAGGCGCCCACTAACTTTCCGTCTTGCAAGTATGGTTTTATAGCGTCGGGAGTTAGCTCAGTCGTCTGATAATACAGAGTTTTTGCACATCGACGCTTTAAGATAAGTGGACCCTGCTATGGTTACGTGACGCCTGGAACGCCAATCACGGCCTCTGTAGCAAACATAAGCGTTAACCGGGCTTGGTTCGGTAAGCGACGCTTCATAACTAGTACCGAATCGGTTGTCGGTTATCCTTGTTTTGATTACATTTAGTACATTAAGAACACGGACAAAGGCCGGCTGCGGTTTTCTGCGAAACATGATACATGCCATTGAAGGAAGTGTTGGCTTCCACTCTATACGAGAATAGAAGCCAGTGAACAGGAATATTGAAATTCTTGTGGTTTCGCAAACGGGGAAGCTCTTTAAAAAGCAATTCAATGTTTCAAATTTTACAGAATGTATAATTCCAGGTCAATATGGTTCTAAAATTTTGTACATAATTGCTTTTTCTACATTGTCGATGTCAATATTCCCAAGTACACATGCTTCAATTAATACTTCCGTAGAAGGGAACATCACGTCAAGAGAATAAAAACAAGTGGACACCTGGCCACCCACAGTATGCAATCGCTTCTCGGTGTGGTTTTCCCGAAAATAAATAATTTCGATGTAAATAATCGAAGTACCAAATCGAAATCACAGTATGCAAAATGAAAAAATCGATAAATGAAATCGGAAAGGCGCCAAACATGTGTACAACTTATTACTGTTGCAATCAGATGTTAGCACCTTATAAGCGTAAGTGTTGTGTATAAACTCTCTTTGAGCTTCACACGAGATTCGACGTTATAAACGTTAAAGTTAGAAGTTTCGGTGAAGTGCAAAAACTCTTTATAGTCTTCACCCTCCCGTCTCATCCATACTTGCCAAATAGTTCAGCAAGGGATGGATTTTGTGTGGACAAGGTACTAACGCCGCTACCTGCCTAGTAGCGAATTGTTCTCAGAGCAAGTTTTCGTCATTCAGCTTATGGCCACAGACTCTCGCATTTGTCCAGAGCGGTGAGATTCTTTACCAAGCTAGTAATAACAACCTCCTGAAAATGTATACATGAAAAGTGGATGTTATCATTTCAAAATATAAATATTCATTCAGAAATTAATCTTTAGTAATTAATAACCGAAAATAGAGTTAAAAATCTTTAAAATATGAAAAAATGAATAAAGTGGGCATATTAAAAATTCAAAACATGTGCCTAATATGAGAAATATGACTCTTTATCAGAAGTAAATTTGAATAATTAAGATATAAACTGAACGAAAATAAAACATTGTTATATAATTAGTACCAATGTTTAAAATAATTATCAATTTTAATATTTAATTATCAACAGTATTAAAATGTATTCTACAAAGGGCATGGCGACATGACTGCCCACCCTTTGATGGAACCATAGACAACAGGTATTTGCACGCAAATATTCGTGCAATTCAACGCAGCAGCTACTCATTACCTCATTACAGTGACATTTTAGGCGAGAAAAACATCGATACAAGAGTAATAAAACATCTTTTTCTTTATATCTTTGAACCAACTGGGATTAAATTATGAGATACATTCTTCTAGATTTTAAAGTATCAAGTAAACGCTCCAAAAGTAAAATTGAAGTTCCACAATGATCAATGCATCTCTCCTCCCTTTCTCAAGTCCTGCGACGAGGAATACATAACAAGGAAATGCTTTACATTCATGAAATGCCGCATTAAGCAGATTTCTCCGTCGCAGCCATCAACCAGCCGGATTACATTGTTTCTGGCTGCAGAGGCGGGAAGCACGGGTCGTTAGGGCGCATGAATGTTTTTCTCCCTGCACTCACGTATGCACGGACACCGAAGAATGCATTACGCGCTTCAATGAGACACCTAAGTGCATCGCTCCGCGCGAGAATGAGGACAACGTGCTCGGCAGAAGGAAACACCATTTTACGTGAAGCGGAAGAAACCATTTTGGACACCATGTCTAACTAATTTTTGAGTAACAAAACACATTTTCGCATAAGGATTCCTCACCAAATATAATACCCTTTAAATTCAAGACGAGTATCACCAATTACAGCTTTTTGTAGCATCTTTCAACTTTTCTAAAAAAGTACGAAAACGGAGATATTAAAGAGAGGCACAAACACTTACTTGAATTACTTTTACTTCAAATATTTTCCATTTCTTGAAAACCCAACCACGAACTACATAAATTGGGAATTAAGACAAAAGAATCAGGATCGCAAAAATGTGTTCCCCCCAGCTACCAGCAAACTGAAACGACATAAAACCATGAGAAACAACAACGCAGTGAAGCACCGTTTTCTTACACTGAAAACATTGCAAACAATTTCTGCCAACTGGTCCAAAACGTTGCCTTCCTTACCTGCGAGGGAAACCTGACGCCCATCGCCCGGCAGTCATCGCCTATCATCACTACTCGCAAGCTCCGCACAGCGCGCGTCGCCCGGCCACCCGCCGCGCCGCCGGAGAGGCGATTCGCAGCGCGGGCGGCACGAGCAGAGCCCCGCCGGCGGCGGCGCGGCGACGCCTCCAAAATTGGGCGCGTCTCGCCCCAGCGCCAATTGCCAGGCAAGTAGGACGCGGGGCGGCGACTCCTCCCTCCGCCTTACGGGCGCACACCCACTGCATCTCGCGCCCAGCTTTCTTACCCGTTTGCACTTCACTCCGGTCATAGTGAACTTTTGGAGCCTGGCATATTTTGTTTACTATATCCGATCATGTCAAAATTAAATACAATTGATTTTAGTAATATACAAATACGGCAAAATATTTGAACAGCACGATCTGAAAATTTCAGTATCTTTATTTGTCATTAAAACAATCCACGAAGATTGAAATTGAAGCAAGCAATCGCGCTCGCCGCCGCCAGTTGTAGCCCCCGCAGGACACGACCTTTGTTGCCACAGTGAAACTGAGTGGCATAAGGTTATCAGTAAGGTGCCCATTCTGGGTCCGCTACCTTCACCTCGGGGGAGACTTCTTCAATTATGACCTTTGACTGACGATATTATTTTTCAAGCTGCCTAGTGTTCCAATTTGTGGCACTCAGGCGATGCATTCTTTTCCAAGAGAATTAATTTTCAGAACGTTAATTTCCTATGTTCACTATAGCGGAACGTTCAGGCTCAGCCGAGGTTCACGTTCACTATAACTGAATCTTCTTATGCTTACTTGTAATTCAAGTGAAACGGGACCAGTGACCCGAGTTCACTATAACCGGAGTCGACTGTACCTACCTCCCCAAAAAGACACAGACCGACTCCATTTCGTTTTCTTTTACTCCTTGATTCTACTCTTAGATTACATTACGAATGTCTCCTGTAGATTAAAATATTAGGGGGTCGACATTTTAAAACTATTAATATTTGGGTGTTTTTTGTCAAGCACGATAGCGTCAATATTAATATTAGAGTAACGAACATTGTTTAGAAAACAGGAAAAGTCAACTCAATCCATAGTGAAAAATGAACGTAATTTTATTTAAGTTCCCCCTCCGCTCCTCTCAGCGAAGCTCCGCCACGCCCCGCTCCTCACATTGAATTTCAGATTGGGTGCCTTCGAAGTCTCATAGCGCAACGAAATGAATCAGAATGCATTGCCTAAGAAAATTTCAGTAAGCGGGTTTTCAGACAATCAGGATCCTCTAGAGTAGATTTCTTCACCTTCTTCACACTTACAAAAAACGCTACGGAAAGATGTCGGTGTTCCACGATTCCCAGGTAACCATCGACATAAAACCTCTCAACTGTGCAACTGCGGGCTAGACAAATCCCCTCTCCAATGAAGGGGGATGAACTCGGCAAATGTAAATTGGGGACCAGAAGGAAAATAAGAGTTTAATCTGTGTGTAAATTTGCGACTGACCCAGAAAAGGGCATACAAAATTGGCGACCGACTACCTCTTCTCCTTCCAGGTAAAAGAGAAAAGTGACACTTTAGTTTCATGAACATTTTCAAACCCATTGATTTTAAAACACAACTCCCTTCGCAATTTTCCAGACTCAGAACTGTCATTTTTCTTTCGAAATGTGATTTGGTTTAAGTTGGTTTTCATTCAATTGAATCATTCGTTGATTGAATAAATTCTGCGTATCTTGCCATTATTATATTCATTTTTCTCAACGAATATTCTATAACTCTGAACATGAAATTTAGACACTCTTCTATTGCTTTCTTTGCTTTTCATTTCGAAATGAAAGCGTGTCTGAAAGATTTTCAACAAGACACAAGGAAAAGCCCGAACATAAAGCGGTCTCCTTAACGCGCTTACCTACTGAATCAGTTCTTTTCTTTACCTAGGTAGGTTTGGTTCCCCAATTCACATGTAGAATTAGAAAGTAAGTTTCGCGAGAAAAGATGAAGGAATTATTTGGTCCCCAATTAGCATATGGCCGATGAAACAGATTGAAGGCAAAATACAATTTGCTGACGTGCCCGTTCTTTTACATTTTTGGACTGTACCCTAACAACTTAGCAAGGGTTGTTACAAGCGTTGAAAAGTGGGTTCTAGTATTAAGCAATTATTTTAGAAAAGCGGACTGTTTGCAAGAATCCCACTAGTATTTTTGATTTACTTTCCCGCTTTATTCGTGGTTCAACAATCAGAGTCAGGTATTCAGGACCAAACATTTTCTTAATTACGTTAATAGGTATGTGAATACCAAAATCGTTTTGTTTTTTTGACAACAGGCCGAAACATACGCACTGAATTTTCGTGTCCTCGTCCCATTTCCCAAGATATCTTTGTTCGTGGACCTTCCCAACATTACAGAGATAAAGAGAAAATTATCGTTAAAACACCTTACATTCAAATATTTGTAAACACTGTGCTCAATTGTAATACAAGAGGAAAGCTGCTATTTTATTTGCGACGTTTCATATAAAGCGAACAAAACTAAATAGCCGGGCATTATCATCTGGAAACATTAGAGTGAAGGGTAAAAAAATGCCTAATCCAGAATTTCCTTTGTTCTGATTTCTGAGAAAAGAACTATGAACCAGTCCGTTCCAGCAGTATTCGGGGGAAACGACCACGAATCCCGTAGTTTCTTAATCATTCCGCATGGCATAGCGAAGAACGCGTTCTGCCTTCTTGGCCCCCATGTTCCAGAAGGAAAATGGCGCAAGGTCCTCATGATAAAAGTATACACTATCTTAAGTAAATATTCAAGACAATGAACGTGACTCAATTGGTGCCTTCATTTTTGTACATTACCTTTAAAAGAGTAATCAAAGTATCCTGGGAGGATGCTTACCTGCAACAAAAGAAAACAGCACTCAATTAGTCAAGTGACAAAATGAAATGAAAACAATATAACGCAAAAGGAAAGTATGTCAACGAAGTAAATCAATACATTAAGAAAGATTCACATGGTCGCCTGTATCATTTTCAAATTTCTTAAGCTCAACGCCGCGCTCAGAACGGATTATGGCGCGCTGTGACCCAGTCCCAACACGGCGTCCGCGCATCCTCACGCCGCGCCGTCCGCTGCGGGGGCGGGGGCGTTCCCATTTCGCTAAGCGCGGCGCGGCGGTCGCCTCCTCCGCTGCGCCCCATCTCCCCCGTGCACTCTGGGAGGCCCCAGTCACCAGATACAGAGAGATTACTGGAAGAACGGACCGCTTTGACAGCTCCTGCTGGCAACATAACTGCAGGTTATGTGTGTGTGCTCGATTCGTCAATGCGTTCGTTTGCAGATAGCTCAGTTGCAAATGCCTTCGACATTACTTCCTGCAATATTCCATTTGTTTTCCGACCTATCAAACTGGTCTTTCTGAGAGTAATCCCTCTAGACAGAGAAGCGCTACCGCCTGCCATTTAATACCTTCTCACCCGATAGCCCCGTCACGCAGCATTAAGAAGTTGAGATTGAAGGCGTTATGGATATTTCCAAGGATATTAATATTGGCGTTGGATAGATCGGGGCGCAGTTGGAACTCTCCTGCCGCCAAGTGGATATAAACCGGCAGAATCTGCGGCGCAAAGGACGACGTTACTCTCTGCACGTAGGGAGTGTGTGGGCGGGGCGGGGCGGGGCGGGGGTCCGGCCTCGGCGCGCCAACAGGTGCGGCACGTGGGCGAGGCGGGGAGGCGGTCACTGTCAGGCGCCGCCGCACGTGGGACTTCCTCGCTCGCCTCAGGCGCTCCTGCACGTTTCCCTTCACACGTTGCAGGTAAAAGCAATGAAAGAGTGGAGTAAGCATAACAGGAAAGAGTGGTGAACTCCTGAATAAACAGCAGAATGAAGGAAGGTGAAGCACAGACAGAGAAGTTCCAAACGCATTCTATCCCCCGCGCCGAGTTTTCCTAAAATCCCACATATAAACGCTAAGTAGAAACGAGCACAAACGCGGGTCCCCGGCCAGGGGTGGGCGACACGGAGCGGAACGTCCACCACGCGCAAGCAGAGTGCCGCGCCGGACCACCGCGCAATCGTAAACTCGAGGAGTCAGCGGAGACGGAGCCTGTGGCAGCAGGAGCGGCGGTGGGCGGCGAGGAGGAGGAGGAGGGGGAGGGGGAGAGGCACCACCACCACCTCTGGCGGCTCGTGACGTAAGCCACAAGGCGCTGTTGCAAGCGGCGGTGCGCGCGCTCGGCATGTCGCACACGCGACCTCGTTGCGCAACGCGCCCATTCGTCCCCGTCCGCGACCTGCGACGCGCAGCCACCGCTCCACTCCTTCACTCCCACGCCCCCTATCTTCAACATTTTCTCTTATATATATATATATATATATATATATATATATATATATATATATATATATATATATATATATATATATTCAATATTGTAATTTATACAAGGCAATTAGCAAACTTCTAGGGCGTATAGGGGAGACACAGATACAAAATCTTTTGCCAATGATTTTGTGATGGTAACATTTACCCCACATTGTTAGGCGCTTACTCGCCAATGCGCAATGCATAATCAGAGGCATAAGTCACACATTTCCCACCACATGCTTTGCAGCGAAAGGTGTGGCCCTTCGCGACCTGCTCTCCATAAGACGCGCTCCGCAAAATGCTCCTGTCCGGTTCCCGCAGCAATGCACAAAATTACATATTTTTTATCTACTTGCGAAGATCGTATGAAGAAAAAAATAAGCCAAAAATCAAATACAGCCAAGGTAAACACACAAGTGAAAAAATATATTTTAATTATCTGGTAAAAACATTTCCTTCCTTCCAGAACGTTCCTCTTTGTCTGTACTTTCATAGGGCCAGTGAAGGGAGGGATGCCAAAAATTAATACAATCTTTTGTTGAAAGAGTAATGTGAAACTTCAAGGTACCGGGATATTATGGATATTATGAATATGCATTCAAGCCTTTTCGGAAACATGTCTGATAATTAATGGTGCCCTCTACAACTTAAAGAATGGTAATAGAATGAAAATGTATTGAAATTTCTTGTGGATAGCTGGTTGCACCGGAGAAACATATGTACCTAAGCGTCATGCAAACGTTTAGTTTCCAGCGTATCAACACGTATGAAGTAGTGCAGGAAAAAAGTCACCCTTCTTCTGTAGATCACCCAAAACATTCCCAGATGTTCCCAAACGTTGAGAAAACACAGGGGATTGTGGAAAGGTTGTGCGAAGACAACCGAAGAAAGCAAACGCGTGAATGCGCCTGAAGTGGGCGCGCGGCTACAAACCAGGCCGCCGCTCCGCGCCGCGCCGCGCCGCGCCGTATCAGCACTCCCCACGGGATGACCTTGGCGGCCCCTTACACAATGTTTGGATTCGCCTAATAGGCGATGTCGAACGCTGTGGAGGCGCGGGGGCGGGCACGCCGCGACGCCACCTGCGCCTTCAACCTCCTTCCCAAACCGTACCCTCCATTCCACAGTTGCATGCGGCTCGCAGGAAGGCCAGCGCTGCACCAAATTATCAATAAATCTTAACTTCTGTCTTCATGACAATGAGCAAAGCCCAATGTTACTGGGCAGCACCTGCCTTACACTCATTCCATTCAGCGTAGAGTCAAGCTCTCTACTTGTGTATAAATTGAATTTATTTCGTCCATATACCACAGAAAGAATAAACTATCTGGGGTCAATGAGGTATCTACCACAATAGTATTAATTATAATTTTAATATGATTACATTTAGTCAAACTCTCTTTGACGACTCTCTATGAACTTATGTGTTTAATCTGTGTTTCTTGGGTAAGTACTAATTTTAAATAATTATTTTATTGTTCATTAGTTATATATGATTTTGTATTTAGGTTGATGTTGATAATGTGTTAATTTGTTTATGTACTTAAAATTGTAGAACCACTGAGGATGGGAAGAGTGTTTCCGAAACACGTGTTTGGCTAAATGTAATCATATTAAACATTATAATTAATACTACTGTGGTAGATACCTCATTGACCCCAGATAGTTTATCATGGAGTACCACAAAATCTCCACCGCCACCACAGAATTTACTCAGAAAGAATGTTATGTATTCAGTCCGGATTTTTGACAGTAAATTGAGACCTATGGAAGAAAGTCGAGACGATATTAAGTGATTAATTTTCACGTTATATCCCTGCTCTTTTCATAAAAAAATTAAACTAACAATTTGTTTCCTAACAATAGACTGAATAAATGAATTCCACATTGGCTAAATGTCATGAATTATCAGCCACAAGGTTCTACAGACGCAAGCTAGAGCTTATCTTTTGCTACAACAACACATCAATACATTTGCAACATTATAATACTACACGAACCTCCAAAATGTTTCAAACTCGGAATTTTTTTCTCCGCCTTGAGGTTCGAACTCAGGATCTTAAGATATAACACGCCATTTATATTAACCCTAAACCAACTGCGTCAACACTATTCTAACCTCCCATATGCTTAAAAAGTTGAACATTTGCATTTTCATTTTTCAAAAATTTAGGAATTTTCATTTACATTATTACAATTCATTTCAAGACTCAGTTTTAAATATTTTATTACACATCACAAATTTCATTATGGAAAAGTCTTATCACCGACATTGTACTTTTGCAAAAGCAATATTTTTGCATCTTCGGAAACACATAATCCTCTACTCTAAATAAGACCCTTTTCCTTATCGTCCTTTCTACACCCAGATAAAATTTTAAAGAAAAAATTGTAGCCATTTTTGAGAAAATAATTGTTTACAAATTGCCTTCTTTACTCTAATTTACGCGAAAATGATTCATATTTTCGGAAAATTTGTACATTAAGTAATTTCAAAATGTCTTCAAACAACATATTTCATTAAGGAAACAATCTATATCTTCAATATTGGAGTTGCAGGAAGATGCCGAGGCACACTTGCCACACTTGAGGCAATTAACGAAATATTTCAGAATTTGTAAACGCTAATACAGCGAGCAAGAAACAGGACGTCTAAGAATACATGTTACAAACTTCTAGAGTGTGTAGGGGAGCTAGGGAGTAGGGGAGTGTGTAGAGGGTAACCTTTTGCCAATGAACATGCGGTGGTAATATTTACCCCTCATCGTTTGGCGCGTACTCGCCAAAGCGCAGTGCATGGTGGGTTGCCTAGCAATCAGAGGCACACGTCACACGAGTAACATCCCCACCACAGATTTAGAGGAGTATAACTCCCCTACACACACTAAAAGGTTGTAACATTTATTAGGAGACATATGCACCACATCCTAACTAGCCCTACAGTATATAATACGCTAAAGAACGGCTAGAGGTTTGTATAGTTTAAAAGACGCTAAATATCGTAAATGTGCGTTAGCGACCTCTCCATCGAGCCGATTTGAGATGAAAAATTTAGAATTTTCCAGATTAAGCTATGAAGAAATCAGAAAAAGTCCTTGAACCCGCAACACAGGACACGCTGTCCCTTGCCCATCGTGCGTAATTCGGAAACCGATGCGTCCCGTGCTTTTAAAACCGTTTTCGGTGCCATCCAGGGACATCGAGTTAGGTTTCTTAGCCCGTAACCCTTTCTTCAGGTCGTTCTATTACATGTATTTTAGAGTTCAACACTTCTGGTTGCGTTACTCCGCTATAAGGGTGGTCACAATCTCGAAATTTGTCTTTCTGTGCAAATGAACCACAGACCAGGCACGGTCAATTACTTTTCTATTCGACTAATACATGGCATTTGGGAGCGAAAAAAGCTACATTTAGTGTCTCAAGCAAGTCTCAGCAGTTGTTCCAAGCACGAAGGAAAACTGAAAAAGCGCAATTGAGATACGGTTCTTTGACTCAGAAGCTGATTACAATAGTTGTTACTCTTGTACCCTTTTAGAATAACAACGCAAAAGGATTGTACAAGTATCACTGAAAGAGTGAAAGTGATGTGACATTTTAAATGCATAAGTGTTATTGTTAGGAACGCGAAAATTATGAAACAAAGATCAGGGGCTCGCAGTTCAAAGATGGATTCAGTTTTTTTTAAAAAAGTGAAGAAAAATATTTGCACGAATCCAACAAGTAGCGTACAATTCATTATTACATTTTCCATTCAATAAAAATATGTATAAAATCAAAAGTGTAATTTAATTTACGAGTTTACACTGTCAATGCTTTGACACTTAAGACGTATAAGTAATGACATGCAAGGATTTCTCGGGCCAACCTTCAATCCATTAGATCAGTTCAAAAATTCAGAATTTACACATCACATTTTCTCCATACAAGGGGAGGATACGGCCTTTTTTTTGGGGGGGGGGGATTTTGTTAAACAATAAACATTTGTTATTATATTGTAATTTATTTATGTACTGTAAATATGACACTACACAATATTATTGTTTAAATAATTACGTAATTCGATCAATAATAAATATTTAAATCAATTTTGCCAAATAAAGGAAGGTAAACGTAACTCTAGGCCTTTTGAGCGGGTCCATGGTCTGCCCCTGGATCCGCCAGTGCGCACACTCCCCTATTTGTTGTCGACAAAGTATCTGTTCATCTTCGAATATATGACAAGCTATCTCCGGCGCTTTCGAAACGCCATTGTTTCCCTGACTCATCGCCAATGCCGAGCGAGATCAAAGAGCGCGAAACGCAGTAGCGCGCGGGGGCGGGGCGGGGGGGCGCCAAGGTCGAGGAGCGCGCAGAAACACCGTCGGGGACGACGGCAGAACAGTAGTAGACACGAAAGCAATTCCAAGGGAACACGCCCTCTGACGAAAGGTGCACTCGCGGGGAAAAAACCGGCGGAAGAAGCGAATGCGGATGTGCTTGGAGGAGGAGGAGGGCTGGATGGGGCCCCGAACCCTGGAAGAAGGAGCGCGGAGGAGGAGCGGAGGCGCCAACGTCGCTTGTGCACGCAGCGCCGCGTAGGCCGCCCAAGGCTCGCGGAAATCTACTGGGCAGCCGACACGCCTGCAACCGCACCTTCTACCCATTACATCACTCATCTTACAAGTTAAAAACATTGGATCTTCACGAAATATCAACTAGAAAATAATATCAATATAGGTATTTATATAACAAGTACAGAAAGAGAGTATTCGCCTCGTCCGTCAACATTTCATTAAAATGAAAAGGCCAATTGCGAGCATTATTTTTAGGGATTATTATTATTATTATTATTATTATTATTATTATTATTGTTATTATTATTATTACAGTTATAAATTGTATTAAAGAAAATACAATTTATAACTTTTTGTGTTTTTTTAGATGATTTAGATGAACTGTAAGAGTCGATTATTGTTTAAATGGTTAATTCAATTTGTATTACTGATACCTAAATTTAATTGTTTTTGCTACGACCTGACCGTAATGATGTTAAATTAATGGGCAATAATTGTGTTTCGAGATACTTGAAATGTATTAACCGCAGCCTACATGCCAAACTTATTGCCGAAGAACTTCATTTTAAACAAATTGAAATTACAGGAATCAAGCACATAAAATCCACATTCCTATTAATTTAATCAATAAAGATGTCAACATAACAGAAATTGTTGAAGAGCTTAGTACATTAACTTGACGCCAATTCACTTAACTTTGCTTAAACTGTCGATTGCCGGATCATATCCTTAATCTCTTCATCCAAGTAATACGAGTACATCACCTGCAATTGTTTTCAAATACTGCATTGAAACTTTAATTTTAGGAGATCACTGCCAAGACTAATGCTGCACAAAATGTAGCAGAATGTAACAGAATTACCTTTGACGTAGCATATTACAGGTATTTAGTACTTCACTGGAATTATTCAATCAAATTAGAATATAAAAGCAACAGTTCGAATCACCATCCCACTTTCTTAACACATAATATAAACGTGATATGTAATTATCATGGAGTATTGTAGTAATAACTGTTTTCTCAAACGGGATATAAATTAAATGAGAATAATACATAGTTCAGAGCAACAGAAAATGAAATCAGGGAAACTTTGAATATCAATAACATTATACAACTTTCTCGCTTCGTAGCATCAATAATGAAATTATTTTAAGGAAACAAAATGCAACTGCAGCTAGGGCAAAATTATATGATTTAATACTGATCTGCACGGCGTCAGGTAAAATATAAAACGACTCTAAAAATAAATAAGCAAGCGTACACCAACCGAAAGTGAACTGATTATCAAAGTATCATATTAACTGACGACGCCCTTCTTGTCCGGACATCCTTGAAGGTGGATAACGGCCCTTCCACCACCGCGTTTTGTGCAGGCAACCCGCAATTCTAGCGCGTGCAGCGGGTGGCGGGCGGGCGACGTTCCCGTTTCAAGGGTTGCATCACCCAAGACGCTCCGCGCAGGGGGTCGTCACGGCGTGCACCGCGCGGCGGTGACATCACAGGAAGCCGGGGTTCCGCCGGCTGGCGCCTCCTGCGTCCCCGGGCCCGGGCCGCGGAGCGCAGGCAAGGACGAGGCCGCCCCGCCCCGCCCCGCGCCGCCTAATCGCCCACAAAGCTGCAATTTCCTCCAAGCGCCAAACGGCCTATGCAACATCACAGGACGGTTTAACACTACAACGTCCGGATCGTGCATTTTCTCAGAACGCAGGCGAGCCGTCATTTTGACGGCTCATGTATTTAATGGGCTATTTCTGGAGTTTGGGGAATTTATACACACAAATAAGTATACGTACTTCAGTTAACATTTTTTATCGATTGATTACAAAAATTAGAAAAATATATGCAATTGACATCAAAACAATTACGAAAATTCTGGCTGACCACTCGTGAGGTGCCTTTCGTCGCAAGATAACAGTCCCCATTGCGTTTCATTCCATCATCGACTTCTAACATCGACACCTCAGATACGATGAACACTAATGCTTCGTTACACTAATCGGTGTTGAAAAGAGAGCGTCCATCTTTCCAGAAAAGAGATAAGATGAAATAAACAATCAAAAAAAAATCGACACACGGAGCGCACAGTTTAGCGGCTATTGGAAGTAGTCCATTTGACGGCTGTCGGGCGTTTAAGATAAATCGATCGAATTTTGAGTGGATTAATATTTTCGAAATTTGCACGTATACTTTAAATCATAAATACACTTAAATTCAAGTAATCACACTGGCCTACTGTTCATTTTAATAAAGATAACATTACTTGAATATGCTATAGCCATCAAAAATAGTGCGTCGGTCGTTCTAGTGTTGAGACACTGATTACTAAAAATTTTATATCTCACAGCTCGATAAGTTAAATTATCTTAAGTGTTCGTATGGTTAGAACGTTTTTAGATAGTAGATCGGTTGAACGACAGGTAAAACAAAATACAATGACGATATAAAATGTCCCGGGAAGACATTGTCAGGCATATTATCTCAAAAGAGTCTTTTTAAAAAGGCGTCATGTTAGTAAATAATAGAACTTTCGTTCTAAAAGAATATTTCACTTTTTAAATGCAAAAATGACAACCTAAGGATAAGGCTTCGTCAGGGCGTGGAGAGTGAAGTCCGGTCAATGAGACTTCAGAGCCACCATAATACTTAATAGCTCCTGAAGCACTTTTTTCTTCGCTTCCATTCGGTATCCTCATTCCGTCGCATGTACCAATGGAAATAGGCTCTCGGTAAGCCATTGGCGCCCCGAAGGCACCTTCTCACGGCGACCCTACTGCACGCGGACGAAGGGGCGGAGCCGCTGCGAGGCGCCGCACCGCTCCGAAGCCAGGGGTGTCCAACTTGCAACGCCTCAAGGGCCACAACTAATACCTTTAATATAGCTGCGGGCCATATTTTCATTACTCGGGCGATCCACACCTGACTTTCCCGTACTGCTGATCTCGGCAGTTTAGCCGGCTGCTCTAAAGCGGGGAGGGGGTGAGAAGGAACATGCGTGATATCAGGCCGTACCATGCATTACGCAGGGAAACACATTGAGATGATTTTGCATTTTTCAAGTTACTAGAAAAAGTTCTTAAATATTATTTTACCCTATTCTACATTAAGGGCTGTTGACCCTGACAGGGCGCGTGCGCTAGACGCGCAGCTGTCATCCCCCTCCCACCATGCCACCAAGGGACTTTCTCTTTTGACTAGAAACCTTTCGCGGGTCACAATAAATGGCACCCCCGGCCGCCAGTTGGACAACCCTGTCCTAAGTCATTAGCAAAAATCGGCACCATTTCCCGAGGCTCTGGATTAAAAGGTACAAGCGCCACTTGCGTGCTGGCAAATCCTGTAAAAATTCCACTTTACGAAATTAAAAAATGAAATATCCGCTTAAGTCATGAACACTGATGTGAAGAGCAATATCTCAATGGCGCTGTAGAAGTGGAATTACAAACCCCTCATACAAAAGGTCCGTTTAATAACGAATGCCTTGCACATAATTATTATACTATAGGGCGAAGAGAACGAGGTGTTCAATAATCCCAGTTAGCTGCACATAGCAGTTTAACGTACGAATTTGCGGACAGTTCGCGGCCGCAAGCTGGACGGGGTTGTTGTCACGGGGTTAATACTGACAGGAGAGAAGCATTGTATTAAGGGGCAGACCTGAGACTGACTTAGGAAATTGAGATCTTTCCTGATGAGCGGATGAATTAAATAGTTAAACGCTCTACCTAAATGACCCGTACTTTCGTTTTCCAACGATGTCCAATAACATTTAGGTACGAGTGAATGGAAATTGAATTCAATCCGATTCACAAGAAAATACGTTGAAGGGCTTAATCCTATGAAAAGGTAATGATGGGGATAGCTTGCTTACTCTACAGCAGTGGTTCTCAAACATGTAGGTTTAATAGATCATAGTTTTTCAATTTTGTATATTGCCGTGGACCTTTTGAAGTCATCAACTGAATACATAATAATAATAATAATAATAATAATAATAATAATAAGAAGAAGAAGAAGAAGAAGAAGAAGAAGAAGAAGAAGAAGAAGATGATGAATGAAAGCCTATTGGATCAACAAGAAGAACTCAAAGAAAAATTGATCGAGTTACTTGCTTAACGTCTTCCATTTCTGGGGAGAATTCATCAATAATAATAATAATAATAATAATAATAATAATAATAATAATAATAATAATAATATTTGAGCACGCGTTTAATGAATACGCATGGTGGACCTTGTATTATTTTCAGTTTTAATTAAAAACTTTAAATTGGTTTCTAAAATAACAGATTTCAACTCTTACAATAGTCACATTCTTAAAAAACGAGAGTACTACAATTTTCCATAATTTGAACAAAGAGTTTGGAAAAGCATGTAAAACAACCTGTATGTATCTTATAAACCCTCTCGACTGAGAATCAAAGAGACTACATTGTGATAGATAGAAAACGTAACTACTAAAAGACTAAAATTGATTTTTCTTCTTAAAAAATCTCAGGAGAACATTTGCAGACCAACAAAGAGCGCCTCACGGCTCCATGGGTTCACGAACGTCACAGATCTACAGTAACCAAAATCTTTCAGAACTTAAAGAACCTTAACAAAAGTTAGAAATTAAATTTTTCCCCAAATGTGTATCGTATACACATTGCGTTCTTTTGGAATAACAATGAACCAACTGACAAAAACGAAGAAAATAAGTTGTTGGTGTGACAGAATCTATCTGACTTCTGCTACAAGAAGAGCAAACCCTTGTTGCAATCTGAACAAATAGCTGTAAAAATCTCCACTGTAGAAGGAGAGATGACTGAATAATGAATTAATGAAACTTCGATCAATTTACTCTAAAGGACTGAAATATTAATTGGAACTTGGTCATTCCATTTCGTCGATTAGTGAATTACGTAATGGGCGTTGTTTTGTAGTTTGTTCAGCAACTACGTCCCAAAGTGTACACGATTTGACATCGGTTAAAACACCTCGCGACTTTTAGAATAGTCTTGATTTTTGCGCCTTTCAGGAAATTCGTCATGCAACTGCATTCGCTTTTTCTCTGCAGACTTTACATCTGAACCACTGAAACCCCGTGTAATCGATCAACGCCCACACTTCCTGCTATTTCTAGTGATCCTTTTCGATCAACGAAATCCGCCCATTCATTACGTAACAGCAAGTTCGACCTCTAAACGACACAATCCAACTCAATAACCCCAAAACAGTGTACACCCTATTCCCAGCAATTCACAATTGCCATTGATCGATAATAAAAGTTGCTCATTCTTTCAGGCGTCTACAAGGCGAGCAGAGGTCTTCAAAACTGCGCAACCCCTCTTATTTTTAGTAGCGACACCGAAGACAACAGAACCTCTGAGCACGGCCTCAGAATATTAAGATTTCTTATGTTTGTTAAAACAACGTAGTTTCTGCCCATTCCCGTCGATTTTAGTTGAGACTATTGAGAGTACATGAGAAAACAGACTTTTCCAATTAATGCTAAAAAGATTACATTAAGAAAATAAATGAAATACGTAGCATGTGAAGTTTCGCAGTTTTCAAGAAACTGTTATTTGAGAGTTTCTGGAAACACATTTTGAAGCTGATTTCTTCCTAAACCTTTCAATGTTTCGACAAACTTCATAAGAAATTTGAAAAAATATTGAAAAAAAATATTTTTTTAATATAAAAAAGAAGAAAGAATACATCACAATCGCATTTATGACATGTTATTCAGTACATTTAATACCATTTGTACAAAAAGTGTGAAGAAAAAATTTGGAGCCGTTCTCGAGGAAATCTAGTTTTTAATATTTTTAATACTACCCCTTATTTCACATTAAATTACGCTAAAACTATCAATATTTTCAAAAAATGTCATTTGAAAAAAAAATTGCTATCTTTAATATTGTAGTTTGAGAGAGAAAGATGCCGAAATAATTCAGATTGTAATTTTCGAAAGTTCAGAGTTACAGTGCAAATTGGATCTACAATATCTTTATAAGTGTAATCGACACTACCGTTACCAGAAATTAAAAGGAAAAAAATTGCAGATATATTAGAGAAAATTCTAAAAATGTGCCTGGGGCATCAAGTACAGTACCCCCAAAACTTAAAGAATGTTTTTCGATATCGAAAAATTTCGAGAGAATATTGATTTCGGAAAAAAAATCCTACGAAGAGTTTAGGCGCTATCGTTGTTTACAGGACAGATGGTCGGACGATTAAAAAAATACTTTCTCGGCATCAGGGGGCCTCAAAAGTGTACTTCCACTGCAATCTCGTAATCGATTTTCCGCAGCACTTCATGATTTTCTCTATACTACGTATATAACTCCGTGTATGAGAAAGTAAGAACAATAAATGTCAAAATTCGGATAATATGGAATTGCATTTGAACGCGTATTTTTTTCTCTTGTTAACCTATTAGCAGAAAGAAATTGCTCGCATAAATGTATTGATTACATTTAAACAAATTGGAGGGAAAAAATTTAGAAATATTTGGAACCCGTCAAAATTTAACTCAGATCACTTCCAGAAAAGATACAAAACTTTGGCCACACATACGTTGACACACCAAATTCGGAAGTAATAAGATGAGCAACGTACAGTTCTTTTTACTTATTCAATGGTTGCATCTACCCATATTACATTGCCATATGTTACTGTCAGAAAGAATGAATATTCTGAACACAAAATCAATGAAAATTATCAAAATAATCACTTTTCTATATTTTTGTGTCATATTAGATTGAATATTCATTTTCTCATTTGGAGAACACACATTGAAGGAAACCACTTTCGAACTGAACAAACAACACCTAATAAGCGCATATTTAATTATATGAACGTATTTAATAAACGTTGAGTATTAAAAAAATAATATAGATACAATAAAAATTGTATGTATGAAATGAACCTTGACACAGAATTTTTTGTGTGCAGTTTCTTTTCTCACGAAAATTATATTATTATTATTATTATTATTATTATTATTATTATTATTATTATTATTATTATTATTATTATTATTATTGTTACTGTTATTATCTTTAATTCTTACACTATTTCTGTATTTTATGCTCGTTTAACTTAATTTCATGTATTACATTTAAGAATCCGCTTCATGATTTTTAAATATAAAGTTTGACTTTGATTTACATTCACCCGAATTTCCACCCATGGACCCAGTTTCATAGTACCTTCAATTCGGTGGCGAATTTATTGTACAATTTCACAAGTGTGGCTAGCGCGCTGAGGTGTCGCCTCGAAAGGGCTATCGTGAGCGTTGGCAATTGGCGAGGCGGAGGGGCGGGGCGGGGCGGGGCCGGCTGGGTCCCTGCGGAGCGCCGGAAGCAGGGCGGAGCGTGGCGCAACGCCCGCACAGTGCGCGCGCCTCAGCGCCGGCCTTATCTCTGCGCGAAACGAGCGCCGCTAATAAATGATGAGCGCTGCACCGACGCCGACGCCGACGCCGACGCCGACGCCGGCGAGATACGCTGCCCACTCGCTACTCCGCGAAACGGCCGCGCATCACAAGCAGCCGTTATGGCACAAGGCGGGCTGTTTTTAAGACCTCTACAATGCTGCCGCTAGTCCAATGGCGCGCTTTAATAACCATTACCTTCTTCATTGTACATTTTGTTCGCGTACTTCACTGCACCTTCACTATGTTTAGCATTTCGCTCGACATCACATTTCATCAAACCGAAGCAATATTACTATACTTGGGCGTCGCAGAAAGAATTATTTGAAATATGCGCAAGCAACCTACAAAGAATGCGATGAATTCATTCAACATAAATGAATCTCCCAACAGTCTTGCACTAAACAGTATGAACCGAAGAAATTAAAGAAAAGAATGCAAGCAGATGGTATGGAGAGGGTCGAATTCTCTTGGAGAGAAGCAAAGGTCCACGCCATCGATGGCTGTGTTGGAAAGAGGCGATTGAGCCTCTATGATCGATTGGAGGCGGAGGCGGAGGCGGCTGCTCCATGTGGGTCATGCAGCGGCGCAGCGCGGCGCAGCGCAGCCGCCTCTTCATTTGAGAGCGAGGGCGCGGGCGCGGGCGCGGGCGAGGAGGAGGGCGGGGCCGTTGCGGCGTTTCCGAGCGGTCGATACGTCACTTCTGCGCTGCAGTGGGCGCAAGCTGCTCCAATCACACCAAGTTAGTCGCATCACAAAGAAAAAAGCATGGGGCACTGCTCCTTGTTGTAGCTGAAAAGTACTTCTACAGGGGCCAGATTCCAACGTGTTGATTTCATCTGAACGCTAAAGGAAAAAACTACAAATAAAACGCATTTTTTTGTATAAAAAAGTAGTTATGTGCTTTAGTGACAGTCTCGAAATGTTGCGATGACCAATTTTCTTTTTTGCTTGCTTTCTTTTTCTCTTCACGTACTGAATAATAAAAATGTATATTTCTTATTCTTTGTACTAATCGCGCACTTTTTCTTGATACTCCACAGCGGGGGGTGAGGAGAAAGGCGGTATTCTGTGTACGTCACGGCAGTGCAGGACTGTCAACTTTATTGAAAGAGAACTCGTCGTAATAACTTGTTTTGGACTACATAGCTATGAAAAACAACGGAAGATTGTTTTAAATTCTCAAGAAATAATTAATAATTATAGAAATAATAGAGTAACGAGAAGAAAAATGGTACGCTCAGGTCGTAGAAAGAGAGACCGAAGACTAGGAAGTCCGCATTGGAAAGGAAGGAGGTGGGAAGCACTGCAAACTGATCCGTGACGTTCCGAGTGGAGCTCATATTTTCTACCGGGCCGTGCTATGCCGGGCTGAGCGAGGATTAGGGAGCTCGAGGATCAAGGAAAGGTGCGAGCATTTGCTTTTCGGAACATTAATTATTCTAGGAACACATCGGAACAGTGCTCTAAAACTAGAACATCAGAAATTAAAGAAGAAAAAAGAAAGAAAAACCCATTAAATGTTAAGTATGTGTTCTATTTCCAAATTTTAGGATTTTTTTATTTTTTGCAAACCCTACTAAAAACAGCACCAACAGCAAACAAGATGACATCATAAAATTCTTAAAAAAAGGCTCTAGAGTGAAAATCTTTCCATCCTTTGCTTCTAAACAATCACGGCTGTATACATAAATGCATACATACATACATACATACACAAACTAAAAAGCAGGCGTACCAACTATTAAACCTTCCAGTATGTCAATCAATACAAAAATACTAGCTGAAGTAACCTGTCGGATGCCTGTGCATTTATTTCCCACAATTCTTTATCAGACAGGAAAAGGAATGAATAATATCTAGGAGTAAAGTGTAAATTTAGAGTAATCACATTTATACCTGCTCTGCCCTCCCTGCCCTGCCCGCACTCTTTGCCCGACCGACCGCGCCCTGCCGTTCCCCGGCGGAACTCGCATTCAAACAAGGACCGCCACTCGCTTACTTGAAGCCTAATCGACAATAGGATCGATTCAAAATGTATTTAGTAAGAAAGTTGTACGGTCCTTCAAAAGGTCAGGACCTCATTTCTTCACTGTTTTGAAAATCTTCGAAAAAAAAAAAAACAACGAAAGACTGCGCTCTGAAATTCTGCTTTAAGGATAGGGAAAATCGGATCGAGATGAAAGTATCACTGAATTTATTTTAAGTTAAGATGCATCGATACAGAAATTTTCATGAAAAATCCGATAATACGTTCAATAGTTTTTGCTGGGCAGACA